>CM051237.1:109631275-109963657 GCA_027917425.1 Gastrophryne carolinensis | reverse complement strand
GCAATATACTAAAACAGGGCCGGGAGAAGCCAAGAAGGGTTTGTCCCGCCTGAAAGACATAAGCAGACAAGACCTTAAGTACATCGTAACAAAAGTGAAGCAGATAAAGCCGCCCGCGAGGGCACTTACAGACCGCAGTAGGTAGGAGTCCGTCGTGCATAGGCCAACCAAGTCAGAAAAGATGGCGTTGGTATACCTCGAGGGGCGGGCCAATAACAGCGATGACGCGGAAAGCGCCAAAGACGGGCCCCACCCCCCCGAAGAGCGCGAAGCCAGAAAGGCCAACAGCGCCTGAGGTAATGCCGCCGCCAAGCGCGGAACAAAATCAGTGCGCGGCGGCGGAAATTTTAAAAGACAAGTCAGCGCGGTGGCTGACCCAAGAATAAAGACCTGTGAAAAGTGAAAGCACAGACTGCATAACATACATATCTATACACATACACACCCCCCCCTCTTTTCCCCCAAAGACTACAAGGAGGATGAGGGAGGACGGCGGCCGCTTAAAGAGGGCCCACCGATAAGTAGGGGCAAGGGGCACTAGTGCGGGAGGGGCATCCCATAGAGGCTCACCATAAGCCTGAACCGCCTACCCTTTGGTGGGTGGATGGAACAACACCCTGAGGAAGTGATCGCTCACGCAACGCGTTGGTGTTGGTGAACTGGTGCGAACGGTGGACCAGGACTTTTCATTGGTGATAGTATCTCATTCATATATAATTTTCATTATTGCATGAGGTTAGTCCATTGATGTGTTTATGCCTGGATATACTAGTCATACTTCCAAGTTTTGCTGTGAGTCACTCTTTGCACTTTATCTCTTGCACTATGCACTTTAAACCCCTGAATCTATTCTGGGGGTTCCTTTAATTAAACTTCATTTATATTATCTATATGTCTATCAAATTAATTTCTTTTGCTATTACCTGGGTGATCACTCTTTACACATGCAGATATAGGTAAAGGGTATATGCGCACATTTCACTGCTATTTTCTGGACAGGAGACTCCTATATACCAGGCATAATCTCTGTGATAATTTTTGGAGAAACCGTGGTACCCATTGATATAGGATAATAGTCCAATTTGGTCACCCGTAGCACCAGCTCATTATTGTTGTACATATTTTAATTATGTTTGTTAATGTTTGTGATGTGTCTATGTCCATTATTTTATAAAGCAATAAATTTGGAATATTAACTATATATTTTGTGTGCGGCCTAAATATATGTGGTGAGACACTAGCAGTCGGACACTGGCAGACTGCCCTTTGGTATACCCTTTGGTGGGGGATTGCGGTGGAGCAGCGCTCCTAAGCACCAACGGCGGTGCTGCCTGCCTTCACCCGACCAGCGCAGCTAAGGCTGGGAGGCATATTAAACGGGTGGGAATAGTCCTACAGGGCCGCAGGTTAATAACCCCGCTCACCTGCGGAGAGCCAATTTCTCGTCCTTCGCAGCCAGACTGCAGAGAAATTCTGGGGATTTGTGGGAGGTCCCTGGGTATTTGAGGGGCCGGGAGGAGCCCATTTTCGATGTCTCTGCAGTCCAGCGCCATCTGGTGGAGTATATCCCAACTGTAAGTATTAGATTTGGAGCAGGACGTACTGTATACGAAGAATAGATGACCCCCCCCCCCCCCCCCCCCCCCCCGTAAAAGGGAGGGCAGCAAGCATCATCTTGGAAGCAGGGTCGACCACCGGTTCAGCCAGAGCATGCGTCGCGTGATCAGCAAGGCCAGACCCCTAGCCACCAGACACACCAGGTCGTCCGTAGCCGGCACAATGTATCTGAAGACAGAGCATAACGAAGGAGTTCAAGTGAAGTACAAAAGAACATGAACTTACATGATGCTAAGGCATCCTCTGCTGCTTCATCCAGACCGTGCTTGTCATAGCAGCAATGGACATGGCTCTTGGCCGACACCACCATAAAGAATGCATGCAAGGCCTGCTGGTTCAACCTCCTATCCGCTGGGTCTCTCCAGGCCATACATCCGAAGTAGGGATAAGGGTAAGACGAGCAAGACCAGACACTGGTTTGTCTACCTCAGGTGGCGAAGACCAAGGCCATGCTCTCCAACCGAGCCACCCTGTCTACCACGTCTGAAGAAGGAACCCTATCTTGGCCAAAATTTGCACCCCTGCCCCCCCCCCCCCCCCCCCCCCAAGGGTATATCCTGCTCAGATGAGTTCGAGCCTGAAGCCACAGGGGAAACTGGACAAGCTGGCCAGCTGCGTAAGGCCACACAGGACAGTAATGCATCCAGCACACAGAGGCGCGCTTGGCCCCACCCCAATTTGCCCCGTGCATATGGCGATCCCCATGGTTGCCAATAGGTAGGCCAGAAGCTACGCCACCGCCGTGACCAACTCCAACGCTGGCAGCAGAGTTCTAACCAGCATGGCTGCCAGCAACAGTGAAAAACACCTGGGAGCCCGCCCACCTCGCTTAGTTCCGCACCAGAAGCAATGAGGAGGACAGACTGCGGCCAGGGTGGGTAGATCACCCGGGGGGTAGAGGGAAACGGGGGGGTTTAGTAGAAAGAACACAGCAAGGCCACCATGCAAGGCCAAGAGATCAGGTATCCTGCAGGCAGCAGAGTCCTGACCCTCAGGGCTCAGACCCAGCCGGATGAGCCCAGTCAAGCTTACCGGGACCCGTGCACACTCCCCTCACTCTGCACAATCCCACATTATCGGCTTAGGAACCAACCGACTTGCAGCTGGTGTTGGGTCGGGAAACAGAATGCTCCCGGTCAGCACTGTAACGAAAAAAAGAATGAAAAAACACAGAACATCCCAGAACAATCCCGTGCGACTGGAAAAAAAAAAAAAAAAAAAAATCACTGAGGATATCCTGCCACAGCCTGCTCTATATAGGCCTAAATGGAGCTTAGACGCTTCCATCTGGCTGTGCATTCCAGGGCTAACCATTCACTGCTGGCACAGTAGGGGTAAGGGATGGTAGGAATCCTCAGGGGTTTCCAGATTCGGAGAGGACTTTTATTAGCTTACTAGCACCTTGAACCTCTATAAATGAAACAGTGTGTGTGTATGCACTCAGGGAAATGTAACAACGCTATAATACAAATGGAAAATAAATAAGCTTTAAAAGGAAAGGCACAGTGTAGATCATGACTGCTGGGAAAGTACATTATTAACATAAACCAAATAAAAAAACAAAGGAGTTGCATTTTCATTTTACCAAGCAGTACATTTCAGATATAGGGTTATCACACACGGGTACCTTTCGTGGTGTAAAGAAAAAAAAAATGCAAAAAACACAAAACAGTTTTTAATTTTAAAAATACCTGGGGAGGAAACCCGATCACGATATTTAGGAACAGAGTCATCCAGTGTCTGAAGCATCACCCACATAGTCAGGGTGAAGAGTCCGGCCAAGAAGCCATAGAAGACCAGATAGAAGAGCAGAATCAGAGCTGTGGATTAAAAAAAAAAAAACAAAAAAAAAAGAGAATTAGTTATTACTATTAACTTCCAGGAGCATGTTTTACTGAGAGACAGGGGATAAAAAAAAAAGGCAAAACAAATGCAATGATACAACAGGGTGTTCCTCACAACAGCAGGTCAGAAGGGGAAATGCCAAAGCACAACCATAAATACAATCACTTATTTTATATGAAAAGAATGGAATTCAGATACACACTCACACAACATGACAAATACGAACATCTACCATTAGTTTTTTTGGCACACTATGGTGCAGATTGATAAGAATAACTTAAAGGGTTATTCCATTTTTGATGGCATTTTTCCATTATTTTGTGCCAAGCTTATTTTATATATTTTTACTTTCTATTTGTTTGCAACTTGTTATAAAAGAAAAGTGTATTTCCTAGTAACAATATGTTTACCATAGCAATTTACATCAACTGGTGCATTAGTACAGATCAGACACTTCCTCATGCTAGCTTGCTAACTATCTGAGACACAGGTGACTGGTTTAACCCATTCTGCTGTAATTCAGCTAATTCAGATAGGGAGGAGAACAATCTTGTATTTTCAGTATCTAAAGGGTTAAAGGCAGCCTTGCCAGCTGGGAAGGGTCATTACTGCTGCTTGACTCAGCCAAAGCTGCTAACGTTCTCACCTGTTACAGTAGAAGGATTCTGGGATATGTAGTCAATACTTTTTACTCAAGGCCAGAAAAAACACTCACATATTAGGAAAACACACAGCATTCTGTAGGTCTGGGGGCACAATGCTAACACAGGATTATTTTACATCCAAGAAGAGGAAAAATAAGGCAGAACACAAAAAAATGAAAAAGGGAGTTTTCCTTTAAGGGTTAATGGCCGTTGGCATGCTTTTCAACCTACCCAGACATAAACGTTACTATACATGTCCCACACAACATTACTGTCCATGTTCAGGGGCTGGCAAGACTAAAATGCTGGAAGAAGGGGGGGGGGGGTTAGATAGCATATGAGGTCAGATGACTATATGTGGTTATCAGTGAATTGCTGCTATTGTGCCTTGGGTTGTCCAGCAGTTTGGCTCAAGCATCAAGTCATACGAGTGTACAGCCAGAAATTCCAGACACAGCTACTTCTACCAAGTCTCTATCATGCATATAATAGCCATTTCTGAAAGATTGGAAGGCCAAAGAGTATATTTAAAGTGGACCATCACCCTCCTGTGATCACCTCCCTCCCCGCGGGACATCCGAGATCGGGATGTCCCGCGGTGAGGGACCCCCCCCAAAAACAACTCACGAGTTTTTCGGGGTTCTGGGGGGGTTTTACACAGCGGGACACCCCTAATCGGGGTGCCCCCCTGAAGTGGACCAAAACCCAGGATAGTCAAAATCCTGGGTGTTGGTCCACTTTAAGGTAAACTTTCGGGAATACCGTACACTCTACATCTGACAATGTTCTATAGACTTAAAAGGCTTAAAAGTGTCTCAAGCGCCACAAAGGCCTGGCTCTGCAATCTAAAGACTACAGGGTCAGCCTTTAGGCTGCACCGGGGCATTGGAAATCAGGGATGCCCAGCTGTGTAAAACCCCCTGGGGGTGCCGGTAAACTTGCCCTTGTCAGAGGCCTCCACTACTCTTACCAGTAGTAGGCTCCCGCGCCCAGCCATTTAGTGCTCCCCAGTCTACAGGGGAACTGGGTATGTGGCCAGTTGGTCACATCAGTCTCAAGAATGACAATCTGAAAAATGCCCTGTGAGCATGGCCTCAGTGGTGGTACTGCCAAATTCTAGTAGCACAAATACTGCAACACTTAAACCGGACCTTCGGCGTGATTTAATGAAAAGCCCAAACTCTTAAAAAAACGGTTCCCCAGCATCTAAAATTAATATATTTTAAGTTTTTAGTCACTAACTAATGATTCTTTCCCCCCACTGGGCTGCAACTCCGTTCAGGAATTTAGGATACGGGCGCCGCCATCTTGACTCAGAAGCATCACACTTACTGAGGAGAGGAGCGTGGGATAAGGTACAGGGAGGTGGGTTATAGCTGTGCTTTGCTCAGACAGAGCAGAGCTGGGGTCAGGTAACGGTCAGCAGTCCCAGAATGCAGAGCAGCACAGTCAGGAGGCACTTCCTGTTTGCAGGCTGCCTGATAAGATGGCGGCTTCCATAAGCCACCATCTTGGATGTTTAAAGGCTCATAACATGCAGTAGATGCAGGTTGGATGATTTTTAATGTGGACAATCTGTATGTACAGGGTGTGGGAAACATAAGATAGACTCTAATTCAGAGTGAAGGTCCGCTTTAAAGAACCAAATGAAAAATTCCTACTCGGGCATAAAATGTTCTGGCTGGCCACTGGCAAAATGCCTTTTTTACTTTTAAACATCCATTGTCGACACCGTGTTGCAACAATCACTCCCGAGTAGTGATGAGCCAGAAGCCCTCCGGATGGTTAATCTCCAGTATCTAGAATGCTGGATACAATAGGTCCAGCCACCACAGCATGTGAACTGGTTATAGGGATCCATTGGCGCCCTCCCCAGTAAAAAAAAAAAAATAATAAAATACAACCGTCACCACATCTTCCTATATCTGTTCCCCACCAGGTGGCGTTCACTCTGCAGGTCTAATGCCAAGCCCGGAGGCTTTTATACCACAGAGGAGCAGCCCATGTGACCCCCAACATCAAAGCAGGGGAAGGGCAATCCCAAGGAAGCTTCAGCCATGTCTCTCTCCTCCAGAGACTTAATTAGTCACATGGTAATTTACTGTTTAACTGTATTTTTTTCTTTTTTACCGAGGGATTCAAGGGACCCCTCTACCAGTTCACAGGGTAGTGATGGCCGGCATTGGCTGATGGCATGCCGGCTAATTTGACCCAAATATTGTCAGTATCCGAGATGGGGCAAACCGGATACAGGTTGAATCTAGCTTCAGCTAGAACAGGGGTACTCAACCACTTCTTCTAAAGGTCCATTTAAAGGCATCTGGTGAGAGCTGAAGGTCCGGGTGGAGGGCTGTCACGGGGGGAAGTATTAGATGGGACAAAGAGACCAAGAAACAGTTTGTGTGTACCTTGTGTGTACACTTCCCGCCCATTCAGTACATCATATTACAATGCTAGGTGCCAGGGAGCCATGACATTGGCAGGGAGACTAAGTACTACATTGCTGATCAAGGGGGCAGCTCTGAGCACAGCAACACGGAAGCAACAAAGTGTAGGGCAAGGGTCCGGAAATCTGGCACCGAGGTCCGCATTCGGCCCCCGGTCCGCCAGTTGAGTATCGCTGAGCTAGAATATAAAGCCCACCAAGTACACACACACCACTTCAATTGCAGAAATGACCAGGATTCCTATCTACCAGTAATTACCAAGACAACCAGGAACCCATACAATTCTCTCTGCTTAAAGACCAGCAGAAGTTTGATCACACAGCTGTAACTTGCACACAAATTGTCCAACTCTTTGGTTTACTTCTCTTGTTATTGCCAGTGGCTGATGGAGGGAGCGTGTCAGGCCTCCGCTCACCTCGTCCTTTGCAATGAACACAGAGGGGCGTGGCCACGAACCTGTGCCATGAGCCCGCCATGCCATCAATCCCAATTAGTACGGGGAGAGCAGACTTAGATCCAGCAGTCATGTGAGTTGCTAATCGCCAGCAAGACCCAATTGGCTGCTGAATCACAATAATTGAAGAAGTGTTTCTCAAGACAAACACAAGGGACAATCCAAAACCTTTGGAGAGGAGAGGCACATTGGAGAGGAGAGTTTTGTCCATATATTTTGGATACCTGTGTACCGAGATTGCAGAGAGTTTTCCTACAATAAAATAAAAATCTCCTGAATCCTAATTGGATGTATTGATTTTGACCACTTTTTTATTTTTACCAAATCCAGAATGCGGTTAACCAATAGAACCAGAGAGGCTGGCAAAGCATCTCATCTAAGCTTGGTGTAAACATGTTTTAGAATGCGGTCCTATTTAGATACGACATTTGCTAAACAGACATATTTAATCTACTTGCAGGAGAGGAAGCAGACTTAATCCATGAAATAATGTCTGTCAGCGCCGGCCATCAGGACTGGTTTAACTATGGGTAGCGACCAGAATTAAGTAAACACAACATGTCCGGTTTGAAAGAATAGCTTGTCAGAAACCTGTGTTTGGGAAAGCTTAGTCAGCCATTATTGGACAGCCGTATGCTTCAGATGCATGCCGACCTGACATGGGGCTTTGCAGGGTGCACCATCAAATTAAGTTCACCTTGCTAAAAAGATAGTGAGGGCTGCTTTAAACCAAAAGAAAAAACACTATACAGCAAACATTGAGAACTACCCAAGGTCCTCGTAAAGCAAAAAAAAACTCCCAGCCTACAGGCTTATTCCCATAAAGTCCTGCTGGCTGAGCTGCTGTAGACTGAACGCTTTTGAGCTGGTCTTGGTTCATGACCTGCTGTCAGTCAAAAGGGGGGCAGCCTCCATCACCGATTTGCCACAGGGGCCCATCACATGAGAATCCACTGCCAATATGCACACTGGGGACCAGGTGGGAGCACGCAGTCAGCTTCAGTAAGTGAATTTATGTCTGGGATAAGCACACAACTTAAACCGGACCTTCACCCTATATAAGAGCCTCTCTTATATGTCTTCCCCACGCTGTACATACACATTGCCCACATTAAAAACCATCCTACCTGCATTTTCTGAGCTTTTAAACATACAAGATGGCGGCCCATGGCGTTACAGGCAGCCTGCAAACAGGAAGCGTCTGACGCTTTGAATTATGGGATTGCTGTCCTTTTTCTGACCCTGGCTCTGCTCTGCCCCCTGCCCTTTTGACCCCTCTCCCCTCCTCAGTATATGCTGCTACTGAGCCAAGATATCCTTGAGTCCTGAACAGAGTTGCAGGCCAGTGAGGGAAAGAACAAAAAGTGACTAAAAACATTAGATATATTAATTTTAGATGCTGGGGAATAGTGTAAGTTTGGACTTTTCATTAAATTATGCTTAAGATAAAAGGTACATACAGTATACACATACGGGCAGACTAGATGGACCGTATGGTCTCTTACTGCCGTCAATCGTCTACGTTTCAAAGCCAGTACCTGAAACAGCCTGGGGAGGTATATAGTTTTTACTTTTTCCAGTTTGCCCGAGGTAGGATGCATGAAACCCCCAGATGACCCATTTTCACTCACCTTTCCCCATTCCCATTGCACATACGTGGGCGCTCGTCCAAGCAGTGCCTTATGCGGCGCATAAAGCCGCTGATAAAAACTTTGTGCGGATATAAGTGCGCCGGTGCCCCGGGGCTGGCGGCAGAGATTGCAACGTGGAACCCACCAGGATCAGGTAAGATCACCTCCGAGGGGTTTCACACAGCAGGGCATTCGGTGTAGATGTCCCAGGGTGCAGGCTAGCAGCCGGGCCTGGAAAAGTTTAGATTCCAGGCCGGCAGCAGGGGGCGACTGGTCCACTTTAAAGTGGACCAAAACCCAAGATTTTGACCATCCTGGGTTTTGGTCCTTTGCCAAAACAAACTCGCCTCTTCCCAGTCCTACAGCACATGCGTAGCCCCTCATCCAATCATCGTGCTCCGATCCACTCATGTTAGCACGCCTTTGTCAAAGGCGAGCAGCTCAGAGTGTGCGAATGGCCGCATCCCCCACTACCCTCTAACAGGGAGCACACCGGCCATTCAAAAATGCCTGGCGCAGGCACGTGTCCTGCTAGAGGAATGGCAGGGATGTGACCGCGGTTGCACATGCACCATTGGACTGGAAAAATACAATTTTGCGATTACTCACCTGTAGAATTGTTATTATGAGAATACAGTATGTCCTGCTCCATATAAGAATCATTACTCTTGGGTATTACTCTGCCAGATAGCGCTGGACTGCAGAGACCACGAAATTGGCTCCTCCCGGCCCCTCAAATACCCAGGACCTCCCACAAACCCCCAGCATTGAAAAGCAGTTAACGAGAAGCCGGGAGAATGATAACAGAACTACTAATAACTAAAAAACAAAAGATAACAATCATCATACAGGGGATCCAATGATAATGCAAACAAGGGTGGGGTGGAGCAGGACGTACTGTATACTCCTAATATCAATTCTACAGGTGAGTAATCACAGAATTGTATTATTCTTAGTATACAGTACGTCCTGCTCCAGATATGAATCATAATCTTGTGACATCCAATAGCAGTGTCCATAAAGTGGGGTGGGATCCCCAAAGGTAACGACAGGTCAGACCACTGCTGCCTGCAGAACCTTGCGGCCAAAAGCAGCATCTGCTGAGGCCTTAATATCAACCTTGTAAAATTTTGAAAACGTATGAACAGAAGACCAAGTAGCGGCCTTGGAAAATTGTTCAACAGAAGCCTGGTGCTGAAAAGCCCAAGAGGCACCAATAGCACGAGTAGAATGAGCAGTAAGGCGGAAGGGAGGAATCTTCCCCTTAGCAGAGTAGGCCTGAATCACAGCCTGACAGATCCATTTGCTGATAGTAGATTTAGCAGGAGCCAAACCCTTCCTAGGACCAAAAGGGACCACAAAAAGAGCATCAGTTTTTCTGAAAGGTGCAGTAGCCACCAGATAGTACTTCAGACACCTAACCACATCCAAGGAATGCAAAACCCTCTCTAGTTACTAGGATTAGGGCACAAAGAAGGAAGAACAATGTCCTGATTCAGATGAAAGGCAGACACGACCTTAGGCAGAAAATCTGGCTTAAGCGAAAAACCACCTTGTCCTGGTGTCTCTCATAGTAGGGGGGCTGGATGGAAAGCGCTGCCAACTCAGAAACACGCCCAACAGAAGTGATAGCCACCAAAAAGACAACCTTGAGAGTAAGAATGGCCAGGGCAGCCTCCTGCACAGGTTCAAAAGGAGCACCCTGCAAGGCAGACAAGACCAAGTTCAAATCCCAGGCGACATAGGCTTACGTGGGAGACGCACATGAGTAACCCCCTGGGAAAAAAGTCCTGATCAGAGAATGCTGGGCAAAGGACCTCTGGAAGAAAACAGCCAGGGCAGAGACATGACCCTTCAGAGTACCAAGTTGAAGTCCCAGCTCCAATCCATGCTGTAGGAACTCCAGGATCCTGGGAATAGAGAGCACGGGACAGGGGAGAGACCTAGACTCACACCAGTCAATGTAGGCACGCCAAACCCTATAGTAAATAGAAGAAGACTTCTTCTTAGCCTTTATCATGGTAACAACAGAGGCAGACAGCCCCTTCTCCATCAAGATGGAGGTTTCAGCAGCCAGGCCGTCAAAGCCAGAGTTTGTAAATTGGGATGGCGTAAATGACCCTGAGTGAGCAGGTCTGGAACCCTGTGCAGAGCATACTGATCTACTGCCAGCTGCACTACGTCTGCGAACCACACTCTTCTTGGCCACCCCAATTGCTGGCACCCCCTCCTGAGCTATCTTGCGCAGAACCCTGCCCAACAGGGGGAATGGGGGAAAGACATTCAGAAGCCAAAAATCCTGCCATGACATTGCTAGAGCATCTGTGGCCAAGGCCAGAGGATCTTGGGACAGGGAGACAAAGACCGGGAGCTTGTGATTGTGACGGGACGCAAACAGACCCACATGTGGTTGGCCCCAACGGTGACACAGAGATTGAAACACCCTGTCGCAGAGGGACCATTCTCCCAGGTGAGAGGTCCCCCTGCTCAGAGAGTCTGCCTGCAGATTCTCCACCCCCGGAATGTACACAGCTGATATGCAGGGAACATTGTCCTCCGCCCAGGCCAGGATCAGAGACACTTCCTTGAGGGCCCCCTTGCTCCGGGTTCCTCCATGATGATTGATGTAGGCAACCGTCGTCTGATTGTCCGAGCGTACCTGAACAGGCAGGCCCCGAAGGTGTTGGGTCAAGTGAGCCAGAACCAACCTGATCTCCCTCAGTTCCAGAATGTTGATAGGTGTGTGGGCCTCCTGAGGGCCCCACCGCGCTTGGAACTGTAGGGACTTCCAGAAGCCCCCCCAACCTGTCAGACTGGCATCCGTGGTGACAGTCTCCCAGCAAGGGGCCAGAAAGGATCTGCCCACCAACAGGTTCCTGGAGTCCAGCCACCACGAGAGGGACCGACTGACTAGGAGGGACAAAACAAGGACCTGGTCCAGGGACGCAGGATCCTTGTCCCATACTGACAAGAGGTGGAGTTGCAGAAACTGAAACTGGGCATAAGGAACCGCCTCGAAGCACGACACCATCAGGCCCACCAGCTGCGTTCCCTGCATGATGGAGGGATGAGGGCAAGAGAGCAGGGACTGAACCTGCACCAGCAGACTGTCCACCTTCTGCTGAGGAAGAAAAATCCTTGCCAGAACTGTACCCAGATTCATTCCCAGGAAGGGTGTCACCAATAAGGGAGACAGGGAAGACTTGGGACGGTTGATCACCCAGCCAAACGACTCAAAGAGTGGACACTATTCGCTGAGTATCCAGCTCTGCCTGTTGGAGGGACTGAGAAGTGATAAGAATGTCGTCCAAATAGGACAGCACGCGAATGCCCCGAGACCTGAGCCGAGCCATCACTCCTGCCAGCACCTTGGTGAACACTCTGGGAGCTGAAGTGAGACCGAAGGGCAATGCCACAAATTGGTAGTGCTGATCCTCCAGAGCGAACCTGAGGAATCTTTGATGGCCTGGAAAAACAGGAATATGAAGGTAAGCATCCTTGATGTCCACAGAGGTCATGAAGTCCCCTAGACGCAGGGAACTGATGGCAGAGCGCAAAGTTTCCATGCGAAGGCGCCTGCACCTGACAAATTTGTTGAAGATCTTCAAGTCCAGGATGGGCCTGACTGACCCATCTCTTTTGGGCACGGTGAAAAGGTTGGAATAGAAACCCTTGCCCCTTTCTCATAAGGGGAACTGACAGATGACCCCCAGCTCCAGAAGGCTTTGCACTGCCAGAATTAGAGCCTGAGCTGACATAGGGTCCTGAGACATCCAGGATCTGATGAATCTTGGGGGCGGCCAGGCAGCAAACTCCCAACTTGTAACCGGAGGACACTACCTCCTGAATCCACCGGTCTGAGACATGAAGCCTCCAGACGTGAGCAAAATGCTGAAGTCGTCCCCCCACCCGGATGGGTGAGGGCGCCCCTTCATGCCTGAGGGGGCTTGGGATAAGACTTGGAGCCTAAAGATGAGCCAGGGCATCCACGTCCTCTGCCCCTACCCCAGAAAGCTCCTCGGGCCCCAGTAAAGGAGACCCCCCTCCCTTGTCTGGATCCACGGTAGGGGGAAGAAAAGGAGCCTTGGCCTCCTTGGCCAGGCGATCCCCAAATAGGCGCAGCCCTTTGAAGGGAAAACCAGTGAGAGCCTTTTTGGCAGTGTTGTCAGCTGCCCACTGGCGTAGCCAAACCAAGCGGCGTATAGCCACCACTAGGGCAGAGGCTCTGCCACACATTCTAATGGTATCATCCAAGGCAGAGAGGACATAGGTCACAAAAACCTCACAACGAAAGAGTGCATTAAACTCCTCACTAGACACATCATCAGGAGCACCATCTAGGACACTTCTAAGCAGGGTCCTAATAGCCACCGCTGTAATGGCAGAGGCACAAACCGGGCGCAGCGCTGTCCCCACACATGCAAAGGCATGGGACACCAGCTGATTAATACGCTGGTCCTCACCATTCCGCAGCGTAGTAGAGTCAGGGGAATGCATGACAGAGGTGTTAGATAACCCAAGGACTGGGGCATCTACCTCTGGAGGGGATGACCAACGCTTCACCACATTAGCAGGAAAGGGATACCTCTTATCCCTACTCTTAGGGACTCCGGGAAGCCTGCTAGGACGCTCCCATTCCTTGAGCACGAGGTTATTAAAATGGGCCTGCTCAGGAAACTCTAAAACGTGGCTTAGCAGTATGAAACAATTGCCCCTGCTGCCTAGGGGCCGCAACCGGGGGAGAGATAGACAGAACCTCAAAAATCTGAGCCAACAGCCTATCAGTATCATCTGGGGCCCAGGGGTCAGAGCCAGAATCATCATGACCCCTGAGCCTCTCATCAGATGACTCCCAGTCAGAGAACAACTCCCCTTCTTCCAAGGGGGTATAACCGGGCAATTCAAAGAACTCTTCAGCCTCCATAGGGAAAAGAGTGACATCAGGCGTCAAGTGCCGCTTTTTAGCAGAGGCCTTCCGCGCCATGGTATTAGCAAGCAACTTCTCAACACTAGCCAGTCTAGCAGACAAATCAGGCTGAGAATCCCCACTGGTATGCAACTCAATGGAAGTCAAATTCAAGCTTGGGGGAGTAGGTGAAGCCATACGCAGTGCAGGTCCAGCCGCTGGTAAACCAGGCTGCAGCGCAATCACCTGCTGGGCACAAGTAATACAGACCCGCACATTGTCAGCACAAGTAGGGAACACCCCACAAGCTACACACAGCCGGGCTTGTCCCGAAGGAACCCCGAGCACATTATCCTGAGACGCCTCCATATGGTCATTATAGCGACACAATAGGCCGATAGGGATTCACACTATAACAGCAACCCGGGATGCCCCAACAGCCCGCTAGGGAAGTGGGAGTAATTAGCACACTAGGCCTCACAAAGTTTAGTAACTAAAAGAGGAGAAGGGCCGGGAGAAACTAATGGAGTTCGACCTGCCTGAAAGACATAAGCGAAGGAGGACCCCATAAGCGACATGTATAATGACATAGGGTAAATAAAACCGCCCGCGAGGGCACTCCCGGACCGCGGTAGGTAGATGGCAGCCACGCAGCAGACGGAATCCAGAGAAAAAAATGGCGCCGAGCATTCCTCAAGGGATGGGCCACGGAGACAGTGATGCGGAACGCGCCATCTGCAGGCCCCTCCCCCTGAAGAGCACGAAGCAGCACACGTGACAAGCAGCCAATGAAGGCAGCCAATGAAGGCAGCCCTGAGGTAATGCCGCCGACCGCAGTGGAAGCGCGCGCGGCGGCATATTCAAACTGCAACCAAGTCAGTGCGGAGACTGAACAAAGTCAACAAGCTCACCATCCAAGTGAAGTACCAACGCATAACACCCCCCCCCCCCCACCCGAGAGCTACAAGGGAGAGCGAGGGAGAGCAGCGGCCACTTAACGTAGGGCCCACCAATAGACCGGGGCAAAGTGCGGGAGGGGCATCCCATAGAGGCTCACCACATTCCTATACCGCCTACCCTTTGGTGGGGGATTGCGGTGGAGCAGCGCTCCTAAAGCACCTGACAGCGGTGCTGCCTACCATCACCCGGACCAGCGCAGCCAAGGCTGGGAGGCACAGTAATAATGGAACGGGTGGGAATAGTCCTACAGGGCCGCAGGCTGATAGCCCCACTCACCTGCGAGGAAAGCCATCTTCTTGTCCTTCGCAGTCCAGACTGCAGAGAAATTCCACCCTAGCAAACAAAATTATTGCCATGTTACACAGTGTAGCTCCCAGCCCTCCAGAACATGAAAGGGGAGATTAATTTTGAAGGGTACCCTTCTGGGTCTGCATATAAAGCTTATTTAGACAGACTATCTGCCTCATGCTAAATATTTAAAAAAAAGGCTCTCAATATCCTTGCCTATATGGCCACCACTTCTGCTCATATAAAATTAAATCCTTCGCATATTGAGTGGGATGTACAGAAAACGCTGACAATGTTGGAAGTTTTAACCCTCAGCTTTCACAACCTAGAAAACATTAAAAAAGGATCCATGAAAAACTTTTAAATACCATTCCTGGTGGTAGGCTGCGAATTACAGGGGGCCGTTGGATCACGGAAAGGATAGTAGCATGAATGCATGCGAGAGGGGCTGTAGTTTGGACAGAGTTAAGGATATTAAACCCCTGGCACCCTGCAAATGTGAAGTGCTCTGCAGAGAAATTTGCAGTCTCTTGGGAGCCGGCACAAGCCTCCATTTCCACTTCACCTAATTAATACTGCATGAATAGAGGCTGTTTTCTCGGTAAGGGAGGGAGGTAGGGCAAGCAGAGAGCAGTCCCCGAGCCAAGAACCAGGCACAGGACAGCGCAATGCAGCACAAGAATCCCAATCTGCAGCAAGGACTCCGCAGTGCATTAATGAGAGCGCAGGCCGGGGAGCATCATCTGCACTGCACAACAGAACTGCAATTCTCCCAGCAAGGAGGGGGAAACTGCCAATAAAGCTCATATGGATTACCAAGCTGCAAACTAAAGGTCAAAGAATGGTTTTATCAATAACCTCATCAACCACGTCAGCTCCTTTCCAGTGGCTGCTTTCACACAATCTTACCCTAGGAACAGAAACCTACTTACAGCCAGGGAAAGGCACAATTGGAACATTTTCTTTTGGGAATAGCTAACCATACATAGTTGTGAAAAATAGAGAATATGAAGCAGTTGTGTCAAGGTAAATGTGCCACAGCTCTAAAGTAAAATTAGGAGGGTGGTTATAGAGTTGGGATGGCTGTAATATTTAGGTTAGCAGGCTTAATCGAAATGATGCAGCGCAACTGATCAACTTGTCACCTAGCGGCCTGCAAGACGGGTTACCCCTAAGAGTCAGTCCTCATATAGACGGGTCCAGTAATCCAATTTCTGTTTTTGCTTTCCAGCTGGCTTACAGGAAAAAAAGAAGAAAAAAAAAAAAAAAAAAAAAAAAAGACAGTGCAGTACCAAATTTAGTGTAGACGTCAGATTTAGGCCATTTAACACCAGGTTCCCAACACATTGCACTAGTGAAATGCAGTAATGCACCCTTTTCTGTACCATGATGTGCCTCAGCAACAGTCAGAAGTTGCATTTATGCCTAAATTTGCGTAATACACGCATTCATTTTCTCTAACATGCATCCTGAAGCCCTAAGCGTGTACAAATAACCTTCCAATAAATGACCGTAGTAGCAATTTCTCCTGCCCTGGCCGCACAGCTGGCATTTGTTGCAATGTGTTACATGTGCTGCTGAGCAAAGGTAAACAAACTCATACATACTAATATATATATGTGTATATATTATATATATCAACATGTTTTTAAAGCTTCCCAACAATGCCCCTCTTTTACATACAAACTGAGCACAGAACAGTTTGTATTTTATATCCAATATGTATAGGAGTTATACAGCCTATAAAATAAAGGTTCTGTGTTGACTGCTATCTGTAGAAGAGGGGTGTCACTAGAAAGCTTTGTATGCTATACCTGGTGTATATATAGCATATAGCTATACAATAAAAGATTCTGTATCCCTTGGCTCACCTTTTGTATTTGCAAAAGAGAGATGTGTTGCTGACAAGCTCTAAGAACATGATGTCTGACTATATAGAGATAGACTTATACTCTATAGGTCTATCGCTATATAGTCAGACTCAGACATGTTTACATAGCTTTTCAGTGACACCCTTTGTCTGCAAATACAAGCAGTCGACACGGTTGTCAGAGGCGCCATCTTTTATTTACTAACACTTTGCATCCCCTGATAAACTTGCTCTCTTCTGCTGACTCAATTTTCAGGTTTCCCTGTCTGAATTTACAGACTGCCATAAAGATACATGTAGAGCTCATGGCTGATCTTAGCATGAGAGGCCTAACACAGGCAAGAGAGTTGCTTTAAGTAGTTAGAAAATATAAAGCAGGTTGAAAGAAAGATGCTGTCCCTGACAACCAGCATGGGGAGAGCAGGAGCAGGCTAAATGAACCTCTGGCAATAGTGAGGTGGTTGCCCAGCAGAATGGGAGATCCAGGGTGGAGGCCAGCAGCAAGGGAAGCAGTGAAGACCAAGGTCCCAGTGGGGACTATATTACAAGCAAGCCAAGGCCAGAAGCGGCAACAGACTGGGAGGCAGAAGTGAGCACTACAATACATGCTCTTTACATGTACTGCCCATGACGGACAGCAAAGTGTTCATTGCTGAAGGCCACACGTTGGAAGCGCAGCCAGTGGTTAGGTGTGAATTTGCCTTAACGTTCCAAGAAACTACCATGTGCATCTGTTAATTCTTTTAAATCATGCCAGTCCTAAAGTTGTAATTCAGCCACACAGTGAAATCCAATGAGCCACAGAAACTAAGCCAACTTAATCTCCTCAAGCCACTGGCGAGCCCTGCATTAGAGGTAGACTCCCCTTTTCCCCAGTAGAGCAACATTCAATGGGGGATAGGAATCATCTGCATACATGCTGCATCTCCACTGTCAATGCAGTTATTACCTGTCCCTCAACAGCTCTCTATGTAAGATCTTGCCTACCTAAGATATTTCACTGAGGGAGCATTCCAAAGCAAAATACCTAAGGGCTAATTTTTAAAAAGGGACCCAAAGTCTGAAAAATACTGGCAACCTATCTTCTACTAAACTGAATGTTGCAAATAGAGGGACTATGAGGCTGCCCCCAAGGCCTACAAACCACAACTCCACGAAAATAAATAAATAAATAAAAATTTTTTTAAAAAACTGCTTGAGGATTTTGACTATCCTGGGTTTTGGTCCTTGCCCCTGGAACACCCCGATTCACTGTGTGAAACCCACCAGGGCACCCAGTAAACTCACCTTTCCCCGGTCCTATGTCTTGTCTAATCAGCATGCTCAGCTCTAGGCCTCTTGTGTCCAATGCGGTGCAGCGCTAATAGGCTACTCGCGGTCACGTGGGAGTGTCCTGGAGAGAGGTCCAGAAAAGGTTGAGTATCTCGACGCACGGTTTCTTGCATCTTGGCAGCCCGGGTCACGCTGCTCTGCTGATATATAGTACAGCAGAACTATGGTCATTTTTTACCATAGCTTTTAGAGCAGATTTGTACTTACCAAGCTTAGCTAAAATTTATATGGCAGCAGATTAGTACAGTACAAAGTACAACCTTATAGGATCTCGAGTACCACCATTAAGCCAGCCTAATCCATCTCCTCAAGCCACTGGTAAGCTCTGCATTAGAGGTATACTCTTGCTTTCCTTAGTAGAGCACCATTCAATGGGGGGACAGACATCTGCACACATGCTGCAGACACATCTCCTCCGTGGGGGTCAGGGTACAATCAGTCGGCATGTCTCACTGTGCAATAGCTTATATATATATATAGCATGTTAAGCACCACCACTGATTGGTGCTCTGGAGCTTTCAAAGCATTTTTGTGTTAAGGAATCCACAAAAGTAAAACTTACAGGCAGCTGAACAATGTAATAATAAGGCACATTAGCCTGTGCTCTGCAGCAAGCATCTTATAAACAGAATAACCAGAACTGATGCAGTACAAGGGAGAAGAAAAAAAAAAAAGACTGCAAATTCATGCGGGTGCTGTAACGGTTACTGTGACACTCACCTATTCATTCAACCTACACACAGAGCGAATAAAAAGCAGGGGGGCAGAGACTGTCAGAAGCAAAAAGTGCTGATTGGGTTCTGAAATCACAAGACGAGCAGCAGCAGCAGGAGTGGAAATTTCCCTTCCTTTCTCAGCAAGCGGCATTACCAGGGTCTTATTTCCATTTCAATTGCAGGGGGGCGGCACATTACAAAGGCTGCCTGGAACACTCAAAGCGGCCCACCCCCACCTTAAAGCAGAGATGTGCACCCGTTACTGCTAGTGGTCCCTCAAGGAAGCTGCACATTTAGGATCTCAGGAATGCTTGCCCTATAGGAATAATACAGCCCCCCCCCCAGGGTCAGTCAGGAAGCAGCTATAGCTGGAGCATCGTTGGGAGGCTGACATTTGTCGGCACACAGTAGGTACACTTGTATCTAGTTGCACAGTTGCTATTCACATAAAAACAAACCAAGAACATTGACGCGCAAGATCATAGCAGACCAGGATCTCCAGCTAAAAGCTTTAAAGGAAAAGCATACTTATGCTGCCAGATCTAGAAGTTCCAGCCAAGGAAAGATGCTTCAGCAGAAGGGGGCTTCTGTATCGATAAAAAGCAGAATTGGAGATGGATTTTCACCATTATTTCTTATGAGACATAGCCCACCCACCCCTCCACAGAATGTGTGAGGGCTGATTGAACGACTGCAGGCCCAATTACGCAAATAATATGCACATACACGTCGGATTTTGAAGCATTTCTCCCAACAATAACGTGACTCTTACACCATCGTTTTTTTTGGGGAGAAACAATACAGACGTGGCAACATTTTCTCAGCAACAATATAAAAGTAATATTCCCAAAAGGCCACTTGATAGCTTCTTCAGTTTCTGCAGGTTGGTATATAAACCCTCCCCATCTAGGCACCTGCTCCAAATCCCTGTTGAGTAACATCAGTGGGATAACAAACTAAGACTAGCCTAAAACTACGATAGCCTAATTGAGGCACATACAACTTATAAGCCGGTCAAAAAGAATTTTGTGAATGCACACTAGTTACATATGTATTTATGTTCTGCAAGATGGGCATGACCTGGCTAACACAGACAGACATTTTATATTCAAATATGCAAATGGATTTGTGGTTAATATACATCAGCACTCCCCACACCAGTACAACTAAACATTTAGATAGAATTAAAGCCTATAATTATCCAATACAGACCAGCTGTTCCAGTACTGAGTTGACTGCATGGGTCGAATCAGAGCCAGGTGAAAATTTACACCCAGTAGTGAATGAAAGTGAATGATAGTATTCTCTCCTAAAAAAGGAGTGAGAATTCTCACCTGGCTCTGGATTGACCCCCATAATACAACTCCAGTCTTCTGTAGAGTGCTTCCCAAACTGGCTCCAGCATACCGGCCTTCCCACAGACATGAGGAAGCATACTCCTTTGATAATTGCAGACAGAGGAGAATGCCGGGTCAAAGAACATGGATGGTCATTATTAGGGATAGGATTTGGAACCAGGCTGCAGCTAGATTTGACCCAGATCTTGACGATTTTCTCCGGTTTGCCCCATCCTGGATACCGGCAAGATCTGGGTCAAATCATGCAGTATGCCACCCATCGATGCTAACAGGTGGCATGCTGGCCATCACTACCCTGTGAAATATAGGGGCCATTTGGACCCCTTATCAGTTCAAACCAATAAATACAAAAAAAAAAAAAAAAAAAAAAAAAAAGAAGAAAACTCCATGACACCGTCTTTCTCCACATGTTCCCCATCGGATGGCAGACTCTTTGCAGGTTCGCAGGATCAGGGAGTCTTAACTGGTCTGTTGAGAATTGTGGGGAAAGCCTCCCTGCCTAGTGACTTGGCATGGAACCAAGGAAGGGGGGGGGGGGTTGTCCTGGAACAGGAGGGAGCCTCCGACCCAGTGTAACTGTAGAGAAGACGCTTTTGGTCTTCATTTTACCAGGTAAGTGGACTCCCAGTCACTTTAACACACACCAATTTTTGTTTAATCAATAAGCTGAGGACAACCAAACTGATCCTCTGTTCCATAGACTCTGAATTATCGCAGAACTGCTAGATAGTGCTAAACCTATCAACAAAATCAATGCACATATATAAAATATATAAACTTCAGTGCACCTAGCAAGGTTCCTCAAAGAGGGTGAGGGAGTCATACAGCCAGACAAAGATACAAAACCAGATTTCCAGCAGAACGGAATATGGAGTAAATATTCTAAAAAGTTATCTAGACAAAATAAGCTCAATATTTAATACTACAAAAAGCTTAAAGACACACATGTAAAAGTCTCATAGCAAACATTGTTTAAAGTGGACCAACACCCAGGGGTGATCGGCCCGGAAATCTATAAGATTCCCGGGCCGATCACCCCCCACCCCGCGGGACATCCGAGATCGGGATGTCCCGCTGGGTGAAACCCCCCAGAAACCCCAAAAACACCTTACCTGATCCGCCGCCGCTTCCCGCGCACCCCTCCAGACGTGCGCGCGCCCGCGCCGGCCCTCTGTGAATGGCCGGCGGGGGCGCGCGTGCGCCGAGAGTGACGCGCGGGAGGCGGCGGAAGCGGCCTGGACGTTCCTGATCCCCGCCTGGACGTTGGCGGGGATTGGCTGCGGCGCTCACGTGGGAGCGTTGAGAGGTGAGTTTTTTGGGGTTTCTGGGGGGTTTTAATAAAGTGGACCAACACCAAGGATTTTCACCATCCTGGGTGTTGGTCCACTTCCACGGGGCACCCCGATGGGGGGTGCACTGCTGTGTGAAAACCCCCAGAAAGCCCCAAAAACTCACCTGACCCCGCTCCCACTAGACTCGCTCCACCAATCACCATCGACGGACAAGGTGAGAGCAGCCGTTGGAACGAGGAATAGGTAGGATTTGCGGGCGTCCTGGGGGGGTTTCACACAGCGGGGCACCCCCGATCGGGGTGCCCCGCAGGCAGAGAGCTGATCGGCCCGGGAGATCAGCGGTGGGTGTTGGTCCACTTTAATGGAGGCCAAGGGAAGGATAACACAGAGTCTTGTTACTCTTCTCGACAGTTGCAGAATCCATTTTGATATATGTATATAGGGCAGAAATCAGGACAGTGCTGACTGACTAGCATTTATTGTTGAACTATATTGTTTGCTTAACCAAACAAGTAGCATGCTTCATTTATGGCACTATGTACATAGGGAGTCCACAAGATCCAGGTATAAGTGCATTAAAGTATTATAAAACTAATACATGTATAGCGTTTTTATATACAGATTACAATAAAATGAAGGGTAAGGAACCCAAATTTCCTAATACATGTAATATATTAGCACTGGTAACAAAAAACCATATGCTGACAAGCAGGCAGACCGTCTACCCAGATCACCGCTGTTCAGGGACAGCTATGGCAGTGTTTATCAGATGACTCTGTATTACCTGCTCATATGTACCTAGTGTAACTGTCTAAACTCCAAACTGATCCAAAACCTTACAACCCAAAAGGTCTCCTTAGATTGTCAAGTAGCGCTCATATATGAACCAGTAACCGGTATCTGGTATATATTGTTCGTCACATACCTAGTAGCATAATATAAAAGTTCACCTCTGTACATCAAAGAGAAGCAACGCAGCAGGTCTGAGCTTTTGCAGCTAGCAAATGTATTTTATTTCCCCTCTTACAATTAGGACACTAGGATCACCTGTCCAAAGCTATCGGCGTGCTCCACACTTAGTAAAATGGCTGACCCTATGGGCTACCCCAACATAGCAGAGCATGCCGTGTAGGAAAACATCTCACTATATGTCCCTTCATTTGCATAGGGAAGGTAGGACTTCAATTTAAAAAAGGTAGGACACAGGTTCCTGAGCTTGGTTGTCACATTAAAACTATAGATCTATAGATAACTATAGGTCTACTATTGAAAACAGCAGCTTGCGAGATTAGGTATTAAACGATTTGCCTATTGCAGTACATTGCAGGGGTTCTCGCTTGTAGTACACTATATTTAAAATCGGTGCCACTGAAAATCTTGGCCTAAATCTGAGACGCGGTCAGTATATCAGCAGTACAAATAGGGTCAAATGCCTAATCTTAGTGTTATTACCATGTAAAAAATACCACCCTGCAGGCTTGATCCAACTGTACGGAATCCAGTGGAGTGAAATGGTACAGTTTCTGCTCTTTCGGTTCTGGTGTAGACAGCTCTCCCCCAGTCAGCCTCAATGTGCACCACGGCTTCCAGTCAAGAGGGAAGAGGCTACCTCCAAGATTGGCAGCAAAGGACTGACTAAATGACTTTCCACAGCCGATATGCAATCAGCAGTCGATGCTCATACATGAACCAGTGATCAATCAGGAATGCAATAACAGCTTCAGAGCCCCCGCAGAAAACTGATTGCATTTGCTCTCCTGTGCGATTCAGCCTGCGGTCAGGGCAGTATAGTTATTTTGGTTACCAGCCCTAGTTCTTTAAAATGAATTAAGCTATGTGCAATTTTAATCTGTCTAGTTAGGTTTCCCATGGACAATCACTTGTGTCCTAAGGATGCCATAGGACAAGACAGCAGAGCTGGGCAGCCCTGACGAAATACTGCGTTATAGAGGAGGGATGTACTGTACAGCAAATGTGACACTTGACTGGCTGACAGAAGCCGCTATTAACAAATGTCCGGATTACCAGAGGAGCAAGGGCTCTCTACAGAGCATCTAAAAACACCATTGTGGTGCTACTAGTACATCTGTACTAGATAATGAAGGAATGAAACCACAAACTGGTCAGCGATATCTTAATTCTAAGTAATTACTGTACCCACATGGCTTCACCTGAACATATTTATTCCATATGTGCCTGGAAATAACAGTGGTAGCAAATGGCTGTGCATCAGCGACGCACCATGCTTGCGAAGAGATCGACACTTGTCGACCAGCGATACAAACCCCTTCGTTGAAAGCCAGAATGTATTATCACTGAACTTTTTGAGGCAAGTCCAAGTAAAATGCTGGTCCCCAATGAGGTTCATTTAGATACAGAATGAAAAAAAGCCATTTGCTGTGCCGAGGTCATCCAGCAATCTGCTCCGATGTTCTTCAGCCCAAACTGCCGCATCCCCTGCAAGCATCCACATCCCTAGCTGAATGACTGGGATGGGAAGTGCTCTCAGACGGAGGATGCAGGGGATGCGCCTCCTCCCGCTCCCTATTGCAAACAATCACAGCAATGCATAGGCACGGCAAACAGCTTTGATCAGGCTCTCTTCCATGCATGCACTGTTGGACAAGGGGAAAGGTAAGCAAGATACCGTCAATCTGGGGAGTTTCACAGCAAGGAATCTTGGAATGCCCGGGGGGGGGGGGGGACATCGGCCTGCTTGGGTTTTGTTCCACTTTAAAGTAGATCAAAACCCAGCTCGATCATCCTGGCGGATAGACTCCCTCCCCCCTTCCACTTACCTTGCTTCACGGTCCAACAGCGCATGCGTGGGCCGTATCCTTCTAGTAGGGCGCGTGCCTGAGCCAGGCATTTGTGAACGGCCGGCGCGGGCACGCTCCCCGTTAGAGGGAAGCGTGGGATGCAGCCGCCTGCATGTTCGAAGCCACTGGCCTTAAAACTGTCTTAGATGGCGTGATGTCAGCGACTCCGAGCGCACTGATTGGACGATGGCTGCGCATGCGTCGTAGGACCGGGTACAGGTGAGTTTCTTCGGGTGATCTGGTGGGTTTCACACAGCGGGGCACCCCCGATCAGGGTGCCCTGGGGGAAAGAACCAAAACCCAGGATAGTCAAAATCATGTGTTTTGGTCCACTTTAAAAGGGATTCCGATTTACAGATAAAAAAATAAAAAAATAAAAAAAAACACACATTAGGGATAACACCCTTGTGGACAACAAACTGAAATGTTGACCAATAAATTTGATCAGGTGATGGTGATTTTTGGGGGCATGTGCAAAATTGAGTTAACTCGTTTTCACTCCATTCGCTGAAAAAAAAAATAAAATAATAAGGTACCGTGCAAAGCAGGGCCAGCCAGGTGAATCTCCCATAATGCATTTTTTTGGTGCAGATGTTGGCTTTTGCATTTCAATAGAACTGAATTTTTATATGACCATGTATTCAAAAATACATGCATGAAGATAGAATGAAATAATATAAAATCCAGGGGCTGGGCTACAGAAAATGGTCTGAAACTTGGCAACAACTGCTTTATTCGGCAGCTCACCAGCTGCACCCCAAGTCCCTGCACCCCACAGAGAGACACCCTGGTTGCTAGATAGATAGATAGATAGATAGAATAAAATAGCAAGCCTTCCAGGCCATAGCAAGCCTTCCAGGCCAAAACTAGAGGTTACAAAGAAGGAGTAAATGATTGTTTGTTAAAAGCAGAAAAGATCAGGGTCAAGCTAGAGCCTTTGGACATGAAAGGTGGGGTGCCTGTCAGATACCCCAGGAGTGTCGTATTTGAGCATCTGTTAAAGCAGCCCAAAACCCACTGAACTTGTAAAATACATTTGGCCTAAACCCCTGCCGATACTCCCTTCTTAGGGTGTAGAACTAGAAATAGATACATTTCATTCCGCCCCATTTCTTTTGCTGTCCCCTCTCTGTAAGATGGCCGGTGATCAGTCATTGCATAGGTGTGGCAATGACATCATTGCCACACACAACAATGGTAATGAATGGAGGAGGCGGAGCTTTACAGCTAAAACAGATGCCATTATCTGGGATTAGAGTGAAGCAGGAGCAGTGAAAACTGGCAAAAGGTACTACTCATGGGGGGGAGCAATTCAGGGGATGCTAGTTAAAAATGTGGGTTTTGATCCCCTTTAAGCAGCAATTTTTAGAGTCTATAATGGAGGCCAGGAATCTTGGGCCCTTCATCTACTACGGAACTATGGTGTTTCCTCGAAGATACGACAGGTCTCCATTTTTGCTCCAAAAAGGTGCTATTTTCAGGGGACGTCTTAAATCCAGCTGACAAGATGGTGGTGGCAGAACAGCAGCTCCAGTACAGTACATGTACAGAGCCTGGTGGCAGGCTGGGGGGGAGCCAGCAGAAGCAGACATTTCACTCCCTACAGGCAAGGTAACCTGTGTGACTTGATACGTTCTCACCCTCCTTTACAGCCGCTCCTGTCCCTCTGCTGAAGCTTGGCAGCTGGATTATGAATCGTAACTAGGATTTATATATTACGCATTAGCAAAAAATGAAGACAAATCTTACTAAGGCTTATTTTCGGGGAAACAGAGTATGCGGTCATGACTGCCCAGAACCTCTTGTAGAATCGCATGTGGGTATTTATATTATGCAATAAGGGCAACACAGATATGGCGTGGTATGAGACGAAGGACTGGAGTGGTCTAAAGTGCAGACACCTAGTGTAGGCGTTTTATGAGGCAAATACTCTGTCAGCTGCATTTCTAGTAATGTTAATTCCTTCCACATTCTAGGATTTTTTCTTTTTTAGGCTTGATATTACCCGTTTAAGGTCATCAATTAAATGTTGCTTTTATTTATATTTAATTGGTACTACTAGAGCCAGATCCCCAATGGCTCTTGTGACCCAAAGCCTTATGGCAGATTCAGTGCCATTGAAGTATTTCTACAATTAAAGCAAGAGAAAACATGAACATGGCATCTACAATACCATCATTTAGGCAAATGTACTTGCAAGCATGCCAACATTAACGTGGAAAAACAAAATCCCATCCCAGGATTATCTACAATCCTAATTTCTAGTTCTTTTCCTGTTAGACAGAAAGCCATTCATTTGGGGCCTGCCCAGTTATATAGATTATCTATGCACTATTAATTTCCTGGAGGTCCTCAGCTGAGAGTTGCAGGGGTAACAGCCATATATCTACAGCAAGTGCGAATGGAGACATAACAGAAAAAAAAAAAAAAAAATTTATGGTTAAAGCTACATGCCACCTAATTGTGAATTACACGCACACAGCATAGGCAGGGTCCAGAAAACTAGCACAAGGATGCGGTATGAGGAAAAGATTGTCCGTGCTATTTAGACAAGCAAGGGTTAACATCCCCCACCCCCTCCCAGGCTCCTCCACCAGGCTTCTGCAATTCATTCAAACAAGAGGATGGAGGAATCAGGACAGCCTCACCTAACACATCAATGAGATTAAAGAAGCATCTCTAATGAGCTCTCCATCCCTGACTGAAAGCCCACCACCCTGACTGCCAGAGGGGACCCAAATGGTGGTGAAGGGTAGGATTTTCTGCCAGGGCAGAAGAAGATGGCAGCCCCCAACCCTTCACTGTCTCCCATCGACAGTCACCGAGAGAGCTATTTTTAGCCTCCAATGAGGCTGACTTCAGAAACGAGCGCCCCCCCCACCTCCTCCCATCCACCATCAAATGTGTCACACCACTCCTACATCAAGAGACTTCCCCACCAGTGCTTTCCGCTTTAACCCCTGCCACTAAAGGGTTAAGAAGAAAAAGATGCCCTGCCAGCCTAGCTTAAGACAGGAGACCTTCTAGCCATTCTAGCCTGACCAAGTGCCTGCTGCCACACGGGGAGGTCTCGCCATGATGATCTGCAGCAAAGCAAGCCAACCCTTATCTGAGGATACCATTAAGGCATATACATATATAAAAAGGATAAGGGGAAGAAAAAGGTCACCACAGCACCAATCCTGGCAGCACCTCTTTATATAGGCCACCCACAAGACAAGCAACAGAATTAGGTTTTGACCTTCAGTTCGATAGAGGAGGTCTCCATTATGCATAGCTCGTCACTGATGCCATTTGCGTAATCTTCCAACGCTGGGAATCCTTGCCGTCATATAAGCCTCCATTAGCCATAGCATCTTCTAGCTCGCTTCCACCAGGGGTCACTTACTCGCGGTTGTGCCATCACGCTACCCCCCCCCCTTTCCAAACCATGTTATAATCGTTGCAGTTGGTGAGACATGTCTACACACACTTATTACATCAGCTGGGACGATACAGAAAAATGCCAACATCAGCACCCTTCCTAAATGCTGCATCACTGCGGCACCATCAGGTGGAATACCCCAAGATGGCCATTTTCCAAACTGAATGCACTGCAATGTCCATCTAACCAAAAACCAAAACTGCTTGGCACCCCCCTATACAGCAAATTGGGATTGGCAAGAACCGAGGATTAACAAAAATATGGCCCCACTAAAGGAAAACTAGCATTACTGAGGTGAGTTTGATGTATATGGAACCAACATCTTCCAAAGCACTTTACATTGAACATAAAACACCAAATACACATAGGTATTGTTGAACTCCCCTGCTTACTGCAGGATTATTAGACAGAGGGGCATGATGTACAAATTTAAGCATCTGTATTTGCAAGCAGGGGGGACCTACTGCCTACTCCCAGCCAGGGTGCAAGCTGCAGAGTAGATGATTCATGAAGTGCAAGGAGGCAGGAAACTGAAGCAGCCCATAAAGAAGCTAAAGAATTTCCCCTGGCCACCCTCTTGAGTTTTCCAATTTTGATGAATCGGCCTTAGCTCACCAACCATTGTGTCTTTGCAAAGGTCTATAACTGAGCTGAATGAATACCAAACCAAAAGAGAAAAACAAGTCTAATGATGGGCTAACAATCTTTAACAGGTCCTGATTGTTGCTGCACAGTTAAATATTTGGGACATGGTAAAGATCAGAGGAATCCAATATCCAGGGTGCTTAATCCCTGGGTTAGGTCATTCCTTCACCTAAATTGGAGTCTCATTGCTTCTGCCGCAATCTCCCCACAAGAAGGATTAGCAGGGGCAGTGGGTAGGCTGAAATTTTCAAGGTACTAAGAACTGGAAAGCACATCCCACAAATCCAAAATACACATCCATTATAGCTGTATATGAAACATGGCTACACCCACAATCAGTCTCATCTTGGCAGAGCAAGAAGTGTCAGCCATGCAAATCCACGCGTAGTGAAATACTTCAGAGATGGTTGAGAGGCCAATCTATCATACCCCAAGCAACATGCTGACAGCTTATCTCAGAGAAACAAGAGCTGTCATCTGTAAGAATAAACCCCTGATGATCATTTACACCCTCTCTGATTGATCATCAAACCCTATTATCTTAGGGGTGCTGGAGGTATCAGGTATGCAAATCTAAATGGGCAAAGAATTCTTCTCTGGCTAAGAAGGTGTTCACTACAGCCAGTGACAAGTCAGTAGTGACTGATGGGAGAGCTAACACTGTGTGATGTGCGATGTGAAATATGTACACAGCACAGAAATACTGATACACACACAAATACAGCACCACAGAGGTGCTTTATGAATATTAGTCATTGTAATATGCTACCAGTCCATCCTAAAAAAGATCACAGACCAAATTAATGATTTTATGCTTACTGCAACTGATTATTAATTTTTACAGTGTATTTTTTATGCAATACCCTTCATGATTCCATATACGAGTCTACAGAGTGCTGTAGAAATGGTGCTATCAGTTGTAATAAAAGTAATGCGAATATATATATATATATATATATATATATATATATATATATATATACCTGTGTAGGTTGTTCATCCAGGTCATAGCAAGCATATAAAAGGCAACCAGGCTTGCGGTTTATTTTCTTAAAGATGTTTTGCCAGTCATCTGACTTGAGAAAGCCAGACAGAGGACTAGTGATTTTTTTAAGGAAAATAAAATGGTGAGTTTAGTTACCTTGATTTATTTCTTTATGTCTTGCACATGTTCTACAGCGCCTATAATTTTTCAGTTCAGTCGCAGCTCCCTCAGCTGGTCATTTATAAAACACCATCATTTTCCATTATATATATTTTATATATTTTCATTATTACGCACAGCACCACAAAATATCATCGATTACAAGCCACCATCCTCTCTGCTGTGAGGGCTTATGATCTCTGTACTGTGGAGGATGGGGATATATATCAGAAATGGTTATCACTATCACTTTATAAGTCATGGTAATACAAACCAACCCTTAGTAACTAGCTAACCTACCCTCCCTGGGATACGAACAGCGTCCCCATCTGGTATAAAAATGTTGAAATGTATGGTAAGAGTGGAAGGATGGCGATGCGGCTGTCAGTGGGCCAGATGTGAGGGGAGGAGTGCCCCTTTAAGAGGCAGCAGCCATCAGCCGGAATGAATGAACATCCTCCCCCTCCTGAGCTGTGATGGCGGACAAGTCAGTGGGTGTCCCTCAGTCATCCCCCCTTCTCCCTTGGTTGTGAATGGCCGGCTCACCCCAGCTGCTGGCCGTACGGCCCAGGAACTCTCCGCTGCGCGGGTTGTAGATGAACTGCTTCCAGCCGGAGGGGGCTTGCTCCTTGTTGTCCTCCTTGGCCATGCTGACAGCGGCACAGTGATGGGGGGTTGGTGGTGGCTGAGGTGACGAGTCCCGGGCGCTGCGGTGCTCTCTGTGGGCGACAAGCACAGCTTTCACTGCTCCTTCCCCGCCGGCCGCTGTGTGAGCAGTGGCCGCTGCGGTAACAGCACACGGTTCCCCGGCACAGCAGAAGAGGGGGCGTGGTAACAGCGAGCCAATCAAACGCTGGGCAGCAAGAAAAAGAGGTGTTCGCAGTTCGCGCGTAACTGCCTATCGCTTTCCAGGTCGGGCGTGGCTTCGTGTCGCGCTCTGACTAGTGGAGAGCTGCGCTGCGCAGGAGGGCGTGGCCACCCAGCCTGGGCCCAATCGGCTCTATTGCTGCAGAGCCGGGAGCGCGCCTAGCTAGATAGCTGACTTCTGCCGCGGGCACGAGAAAGCGCCTCATAGAATTAAAATGATGCGCGCTCCCGGAGGTAGAACGCGGGAACCGCTTTCTGCCGCAGCTTGGGCTCGATGCCCTTTTCGGGTGTATATGTGGAAACCGCGAGCTAATCAATGCAGTGATGTGCAAGGCTTATATGGGGGCCTCATATTGCCCCCCTCAGGCTCTATCGCTATTACTGATATTCAGGGCTGATTTTTATTACAAGTCAGCATACTTCCCAAGTGTCCTTGATTTGAAGGGACTGTCCCTCTTCTGAGTCCATGTTTCCCAGCCCCTCCTTGTTCTTATCTATGTCTCTTTGAGGTGTAACATGCAGGTGTTTGTTAATAAATTATTAATTTGCCTATTCAAAACTGTTACAACCTATCTACAATCCATCTCTCAATGAGGGGGGCGTGGTTTAATTTCCAAATTGTCCCTCTTTCCCACCCTGAGATGTTGAGAGGTATGCAAATGTCTGGGCCACATATAATCTCAAATCGGCTGCCTTCGTATTTAGAGTGGACCAAAACTCACATTTCTAACGAGCATCCCCTGAATTGCTCCCCCCATGAGAAGGACCTTTTGGCAATTTTCGCTGCTCCTGCTTTGCTCTAATCCCAGATAATGGCGCCTGTATAAAGCTCCGCCTCCTCCATTCATTGCCACTGTTGTGTGTGGCAATGATGTCATTGCCACAACTATGCAATGACTGATTCTCTGCCATCTCACACCGCGGGACAGCAATAAATAAAGTGTTCCGGGACAATTTGAAAAGCAAAAATATCAATTTCTAGTTCTACATCCCAACAAGTGAGTATTGGCAGGGGCTCTGTATGTAATGTATGTAAATGTATTTCACGAGTTCAGTGGGTTTTGGTCCGCTTTAAGTCCATAGATGTGGCGTATCTGCTACAGCACTGGTGCCAATAAAAAAGACAGCTGCTCAAATACCTCCCAACTCTCCTTTATTTGGGGGACTGTCCATCCTTTGAGTCCATGTCCCTTCTGTCCCACGTTGTTCTCATTTGTCCCTCTTTGGGGTGTAACATGCAGATCTGCATCAATAAATGATTAATTGGCCTATTCAAAGTGTTTATACTGTTATAATTGTTACTACATATCCCCTATCCATCCCTCAATGAGGAGGCGTGTAAATGAAAAATTGTCCCTCTTTCCCACCCTGAGAAGTTGAAAGTTATGCCTATGGGCATTAGAAAGGTTTACACAGCTGACACACAACATGCCTGCCTCTAGGCCAGCAATACTTAACTGACGGACCGGGGTCTGAATGTGGAACTCACCGCTGGATTTCTGGACCCCTGTCCTGACAGCCCTGCACTCAGTTCCTTCTGTGTTGCTGTGCTCAGAGCTGCCCCCTAGATGGGTGATGTAGTGCTTAGTCTCCCTGCCAGTCTCATGGCTCCCTGGCACCTAGCATTGCACTATGAAGTACTGCATGGGCTGGGCATTGCAAGGTACACACAAACTTTGTTTCTTTGTCTCTTTGCCCCATCCAATCCTTTTCCACCATCCCAGCTCTGCCCCATCCATCCCTGTCCCACCATCTCAGCTTTGCCCCATCCAATCCTTTTCCACCATCCCAGCTCTGCCCCATCCATCCCTGTCCCACCATCTCAGCTTTGCCCCATCCAATCCTTTTCCACCATCCCAGCTCTGCCCCATCCATCCCTGTCCCACCATCTCAGCTTTGCCCCATCCAATCCTTTTCCACCATCCCAGCTCTGCCCCATCCATCCCTGTCCCACCATCTCAGCTTTGCCCCATCCATCCCTGTCCCCTCAGCTCTGACTCATCCAGCCCAGTCTCTCTGCCCCATCCATCCCTGTCCCACCATCTCAGCTTTGCCCATCCATCCCTGTCCCACCATCTCAGCTTTGCCCCATCCAATCCTTTTCCACCATCCCAGCTCTGCCCCATCTATCCCTGTCCCACCATCTCAGCTTTGCCCCATCCAATCCTTTTCCACCATCTCAGCTCTGCCCCATCCCTGTCCCACCATCTCAGCTTTGCCCCATCCATTCCTGTCCCCTCAGCTCTGACTCATCCAGCCCAATCTCTCTGCCCCATTCAATCCCCAGCCTCCCAGCTTTGCCAATCCATTACTCTTCCTTTCAGTTCTGGCATCTACCCCCAGCTCTGCCCATCCATTCCTGTCCTTTTAGTATTGCCCATCCATCCCTTCTCCCAGCTGTCTCTCCATCCCTCCTTGCCTTTCTTGTTCTGTCTATCCATCCCTCTTCCGTACAGCTTCTCTCTCATTCATCTCTCTCCCCAGAGCCCTATCTATCCATCCTTGTTGCCAGTAACATTTTGGGCCCTAGTCCACCCCTGTACACGGCCTGCACAGAATGCGGGGGGGGGGGGGGGGTAGTTAAAAGAGTGTGCCGCAGGCCAAAGCTGTAGGTTGTTCGGGGCCCCAAAAAAAGTCTCCTGTCTTTCCCAGTGTCCAATAGGATTTTTGTGGCGGGGTTGAGGGGGCAAGCTGCCTTTTTTGGTTTTGCTTGGGGAATCTATAGCCCCTCCCCCAATGTGCTGATTTTTAAGTAATCATCCCCCGCAACAGCCTTCTGCCTGGACCTTCCCACTTAGTGGTGTGGCCGCACTTATTTATTAGTAGCTCTGGCGTTAATTGTAGGAGCAGCCCCAACAGCAGCAGGACAAGTGCAGAGATGCATTGGAGAAAATGTATAACTTTTAGTCCAGATCAAGGTGTTTATGTGTGGAAGACATACCCTGAATTTAGATTTTAGCAGGGATATATGACATTTATGGTCATACTTACCCCAAGTGGTGATCCGAATTTTATTAGCCAGGTATTACTAGGTGATAGACCCGATTTGGATATTTAAAGCAAAGGGCTCCACTACTGGATTGCATTGGACACCCGATCTCCAACCAGGAGCAGCACCTCTGCATTTCAAGCTGCAAGACTGGCCGTGCCAGATTGCTTGGACAGTCAGTCAAAGTGGAAGCAGTGTGACTGCTGTGCAGTGATTGGCTGGCTAAGGAGTCAGTCTCCCATGGCAGGAGGGGATCAGCCATTCGGCACTGAGTCCTATTTTTGTTTTAAATAGTCAAATCAGAGCAAGCACTGGGAAATGGATGGTCACCAATTGGGATAACCCCCTCCACTGCAGATCAACAACATTTTTTCTTGTGAGCAAAAGTCAATTATGACTGATCACTTTAAAGTAAACCAAAAGTCAAAACAGAATATTTGGGACACTCCTAATCCTGATTAGGGATTCTCCACAGTGTAAACCCCACCTCCCTGAAGCCTGAACTGCCGCGTCTTTGGTTCTGCTGCGGCATCCACACTCTGCACGCTGTGCCTGACAGGCTAAATAAAGGATAAAGGTACAGAACAAATCCACTCTGCTCAGTGCCCCATGTGATCACTGTGGGATCCCTGAATAGGTGACTGTGCGGTTCACCCTGTGAGGGGTCCTTAAGGTTTTACACTGTGGGACATGCCTAATTGGGATGCCCCCAGGACACATTTAAGAGGACCAAAAAGTCTATTTTGAATTTTGGTCCTTTTTAAAGAAGAACAAACCCTGGTATTTTCTTTTTGCTGTTTTTTCCTAGGGTGCAGCACAATCTCGATCTGAGATGCCCACTGTGTGAAACCCCCAGGAATGGACAGTATTGTTACCTCACCAATGATTCAATGGTACATGTGCAGGTTCCCTTCCAATCAGGAGTCTATACTGTGCATATTAATTCATAGAATGCTGAATGGAAGGAGAGCAGCAGGCATCCCCTGGGCATTTCACACATATGGGCAACCCAAATAGGGATGTGCCGTTTACACAGAGATCACAGGCACTGGAGTCTTATAGAGTTTAGGATCATGGTTGCTCCAAGAGTCTGGGGGGGGGCTCTTATCCATTTTTGGCTATTTGTTGTACCAGATTCCCCTAGTTCTCTGTATATGATTTTTTAGTTAGGGGTGGAATCTGCTTGCACTATGTTTGTGGGCTTAAATGTGCAGCCATTTCTTGGTCCACATTGGTTTGGTTTGAGCAATGCAAGGAAAAGGTAAGTGACTCTCCAGTGTTGGGCCTTACATGCATGTGGGAGCTGAGGGTAAGGCTCTGCTTTAAAGTTAACCTAGACCACATGTGTCAAACTCAAGGCTCAGGGCCCGGATGCTGCTCTCCAAGGCTTCTCACATCTTCTAACCTGTGTGGCTCTGCACTGGTACTGCCTCTTATCCTTTTTAACATTCTGGGGGACCCACTTAACCCACCCAACTTACTGCCACTATAGAGGGTGCCACAGCTGATGCAAGAATTATTACTAGCTATTGCCAGGTGGTATGGGAAAATGATTATAGTGCTGCCTTGGGTAAAAATATTCAGTGTCTGCATCCGTCCTAAGCAAATAAATTCTGCGCCTCTATCTGTCCTGGGCGAAATAATCCTGCATCTATACAAAATATTTCCTCATCTGCAAATGTCCTGGGCAAAATAATCCTGCATCTATGCTATACAAAATATTTCCTCATCTGCATATGTCCTGGGCAAAATATTTCTGCATCCTTCCTGAGCAAAATAATTCTGTGTCTACAGCCATACATTTCAATAGTCAGGTTTGTATATTGTTCTGTGTCTGTCATTAACCGGCCCATTGAAGGCAACTAGACTGCTGATGTTGTCCTTGATAAAAAATAGTTTGACACCTCTGACTTAGAACCTTCTGCAGGGTCCCATATAATGTCCCATATAAGGTCCCATATAATGCTTACCCACCTCCTTATGCCACCCATGATATTGCAGAGATAATTAGCTTTTCTTCAAGTTGCTACGTCCAATAGCAAAACCCCTCTTGATGTTCACTGGAGGGAAAGGTAAGGTTCATTGAGGATAGGGGCTTGTTAGATTGTCTATTTAAACAGAGCCTAAAGTATTTCCTAAACAGCCTTCCCCACCCTGTTGCCTCCCCCCCCCCCCCCAGGAAATTTTGAGAGCTGGGAAAATATACAATTCAGAGCCTATTCTGAAAATAGGCACCAAGGGGGGGGGGGGGGGGGGCTTGGCAGGGGGAATCTTTCTGTCCCGGGCACCAGAATCCTAGCTATGAATCTGGGTTAGCCCTATATGTAAGACCAGAGGATGATCAGTGGACTGTTTAGTGGCACTGGAGAAGTGGCTAGGACCAGAGGACGATTGACAGCAACGATGTTTGACAGAAAAGCCCGGGAAGGGGTGACTGGTAGCAGTGGAGAAGGTGACAAGGAACAGAGGATGATCAGCAACAGCATAGAATATAGCGAGGACTAGAGCAGTGGTCCTCAACCTTTTTATGCCATATCATTATTGATGATACCAAAACAAGTAGGTCAAGGTTGTAGCATGAAGAAGAAAGAATAATGTTTTACTGTTAAAATAATATGCCAGAACCATAATAACCTTCCTGTTGTTGTACCCCTGATCATTGCTGTGTACATCCTGGGGTACACATACCACAGGTTGAGAACCAGTGGATTAGAGGATAATTGATGGAGAAGGCCGTGGAGAAGGCACTAAGGATTGAAAGGTCCCATCAGTGCCAGCAGAGCTAAAGGGTGACAGGATCCATCAGGACCCACTGATACTCTCTCACCCAAGGGCCCTCATAAGCCTGGGACTGGCCCTACCTGCTTGTACTACCCTCAGGACAGTCCTGCTAAGAACAGATGTAGCACTGGCTGGACATGGGGCAGTGAGGCTCCCGGGAGCCCATAGATAAAGGCAGGAAACATGTCACTGCAATCACTGCAATAGCGAGTTTCTATGATCCTCAAACCTTTTCGGCCCTCAAAGGGCAGGATTTGCTCCAGGCTTATGCAAGCCCTTGAGCAAGAGAGCCTCAGTGGACACCTTGGTTATGTGTCACATCATTTCTCTGACAGCCCTCCAGTCACTGCCCTCTCCATTGCCAACGGTCATCCTCCAGTCCTCGTCACCCTTTCTGCTGATGCTGACTATCCTCTGGTTTTTGTCACCTTCTCCACTGCCACAAATCTCCCTCCTCGGCCACTTAGGAGTTCATTATTGTTGTCAATCATTCTGTAATCCTCTTCACCTTCACTGCCAAAGAAGGGTCCACTGCTGCCTATTATCCTTTGGTCCACACCACCTGAGCTGTTTTCGATAGCCCTCTGTTCCTCACCACCCTCTCCCAACACCCAGAGGCAGGGGCGCATCATGATTGATGATGAATACACGGCCATCAGCCTAAGATATTCTTACCTGCTCCTCTTTCCTCCCCAGCAAAATGCAGCCTTGTAATTGACTGAAAGCAATGTCGACCATGTGACCACTAGTGGCCAATCAAGAGGCGGCACTTCACCTGGGGAGCAAGGAAAAGGTAAGAATTTCTTGCGCTGGTGGTGGTATTTGTCTAAAGGGGGGTAGTAATCACCAACCTAGATGCCCTCCTGCATAAGGACCAATGCTGGCGCTCCCCAGCTTTTTTCTTTTCCTCCTTGGAATCTTTGGCGCTGTATTTTTCCGGCTCTGGCCTTCATTACAGTTACAAGAAATCACTGCTGGGGGGCAAAGGGGACAAACTTTAAGGTGCGTTCCGGCTGCATTTTACTTTTTGGTGTCCAAATTAAAACCAATTTTAATTACACCCAAAACAAAAAAAAACATTTGGCCCATCTAAGTCCTGTGTTTCAATTATTGACAAGTCCCAACGCAAGTTCTGTACAAATAAATGTGTTTAAAGGAGCACTATCACGAAATTGTGTAATATTTAAAACCCATATAAACCTGTTGGCTAATGAGAGGAGGAGTCACTTATACACCCGAACTGAATAAAATTCCTACCAAGCTTGTGGTTTTCCTCTCCTGGGTATTAGTGGTGACAGGACCTGACACCCGATTTCCTCTTCCTTTCATTAATAAAAATAAAAAACGAGCGGCTGGGTATTTCTTAATGTCGGGTGTATATGTGACCCCTTCTCCCGCCATCCAGCATATTTATATACATTTTTATTATTCACCCATTTTTTCAAGATTTTTTGACACTAGTGTTAAATAAGACGCTAGACGGCCACTGCACCAGCGTTAGCATTCTTTTAGCTTTTAAACATATGCTGAGTGCCACTGAGGCTACAAAAGTGTCGCTGTGTGTCGCTGACGCTTCTTAAATAAGGCTCCCACTCTAATTTCATAAGTTCATTAAAGTGGATCAAAACCCAGGATTAAAGCGGTCCTTCACTTGATTAAAAGTCTATTTTATATGTTTCCCACACCCTGTACATACGGATTGCTCACATTAAAAATCATCCTACCTGCATCTACTGCATGTTATGAGCCTTTAAACATCCAAGATGGCAGCTTATGGAACATCAGGCAGCCTGCAAACAGGAAGTGCTTTCTGACTGTGCTGCTCTGCATTCTGGGATTGCTGACCTTTTCCTGACCCCAGCTCTGCTCTGTCTGTGCAAAGCACAGCTATAACCCGCCCACCTGTACTTTATCCCACTCTCCTCAGTAAGTGTGATGCTTCTGAGTCAAGATGGCGGTGCCTGTATCCTAAAGTCCTTAACAGAGTTGCAGCCCAGTGGGGGAAAGAATAATAAGTAAGTGACTAAAAACTTAAAATATATACATTTTAGATGCTGCGGAATATTTTTTTAAGGGTTTGGGCTTTTAAATAAATCATGGTGAAGGTCCTTTAAGGCTTCATCTAAGGCCAGCGGCTCCGAGCGCGCTGGCGGGCGCATTCCCCACTACCCTCTAACAGGGAGCGTTCCCGCGACGGCCATTCACAGATGCCCTGCTAGAAAGATAGCGGGGATGCAGCTGTGTCTCGCGTATGCGCCACTGGGCCGGAAAACAAGGTAAGTGTATGGGACAACCTGGGGGGTTTCACACAGCAGGGCATCCCGATTTTGGATGCCCCGGGGGGAGGGAATTGATCGGCCCAAGAATCTTATAGATTCGGGCCAATCGTGGTGGCTTTTGGTCCACTTTAAAATAATTGCAAGTCCAGTCTACAGTGATGGCTGCACGGATGCATCAGTGCAGATCTCTGCAATTAATTTTTGATGTGCTGCCATGGGTGTTTCTTTTTGGGCATTAGTTATTTGTAACTAAATGTTATAGGCTTTAGTTATACTTACTGAGTACTACCCTTTCTATTCCACCTCCATTGCCTGCAGTCACTTGGTGACCTCTAATTGAAAAACCCTGTGACCCCAGTGACCTCCCTAAAGGAGACTGGAATGTATTTATGTCTTCTTTTGTGCAGTGGGCTATGAAAAGAGAGGGGCTGGCTAGGTAAATCTGAGAAAAGCCATTGTTCACCACAATAATTAGGACATGACAGCATTTTCATAAATCCCATACGGTAAGGGAATACCCTTAAATTATATATTTTTAAAAAGAGTTCTATAGGCCTAGAAAGAATCTATTGAGAAATGGATCATTTTTCCTGGTAAACCTGGGAAATATTAGAACACACAAAAGCAAAGCTTAGCTTGGAGAGCAATGAGACAATGATGTCAAAGACAAAGAGGCTGATTCATCACTAGCGGCAGGTAGCGACAGATGAGCGTCTGTAGCAGGCATTTTCAGAGCGCCCGCTAGTAGTCGCAGTGCTCGACTGTGAGTCGCTACTTTATAGTCACTGTTCAGTAATGTTGAATACATTGTGAGGAGTTGCTATTTGACCAGTACAGCGCTGTATGGGAGCGCATGTTAGCGACTGCTCATAGTGACCGACTCACACCATATTCAGCAAAAAAACAGCCTCACAAATCTCTGGCACTGAAAAATATTTGTTTGATGCCCAGAGCGCAGGAGGCGGTGTGTTTAAAGTCTGTTTTCAAGCATCTATCAACTAGTAACAAAGCGAAAACATATGGAATTACATTGTAACAAAATTGTAACATGAACACTTTTAATGCCAGACCTGTAATGTCATTTCTGAGGAAATATATAAAAAAATATGAAAATACTGCTATTTCTATGCCAGAAGAGGTCACATAATTATTTGTGATTTTTTTGAAAAAAAAACCTGTTTAAAGAGAAGAAAAGGATCGTCCATTGAAATGTATGGGAGAGCGACAGGTAGTGAGAGGTCATACCTGGCGCTGTGCAAGGCTGAACGCTGGCGCTGTTCGCTGAGGCTGTGAAAATGATGAATCAGACGTTACATGGCGCTATCCCAGTCGCTAAACAGATTCTGCTTGATAAATATGTAATTGCGTGCCGTGTCCGCCGTTCACCAGTCGCTACCTGTCGCTACCTGTCATTAACCAGCCACTACCTGACGCTATCCCTTCTTAAATAAGGGCCCAAGTGACCTGTAAGGGGCATTTCATTAAAGCAGATCTAAAAGACTCTTGGTTCAGCATAAATCCCTTCCTAGGATGCATGCTAAATCGGGATGCCTACAGTGTAAAACTCAGACTCAATGTGATTAGAAGAGTGCGTTGCGTTGCTGCTGCATAGTGGGTGGGTGCTTACAGAGTCTGCGAAGGGCAAGTGGTGCTGCCTGGCAAATGCTGACAGCATGTTACAGAAAGCATTTTTTCTTGTGACCACAACCCATTGCAGCACTGGAGGTGATGGCCTGGGCAGGCCGAATTATGAGGGGGGCGGCGCCACGGGGCCTCCACCAATTGCCCTGCAAAGGGGCTTCCACCAACCTTTGGGTTATTGTCTGGTCCAGGAGGCTTTTCAGTCTGACGGGCTGCAGGGCCAGCACCAAAGCAATCAGCGGCAGTAACCCCCCCCCCCCCACACACACCTGGGCAAACCTTTTTTTGTTTTTGCAAACCTGCAGCCAAATCCACGACAGGGCAGGATGGAGAGTCTAGAGCAGCAAAGCCGCCGTCAGCAACGCTGAAGTTTTGGGTGGGTGCAGAACTGTCAATCAGTAGCCGCTCACTGCACGTAAGCCACCAAGCACAGCCGCTGGCAGCTCAATGCAGGGAACTGTTTTCTGCTGGACCAGCCGGGTGACTACACTGTCCCCCACCACCCAGAATGGCAAAGCAGGAGTTCCCGAGCAGCATGCACCCTCACAAGGGTGGCACAAGGGAACCAATCTGACATTCCAGTAAGTAGGCGAGTGCCAGACAACCACCAATCAGTCAGCTGGACTATTATTTTAAAGAAAAATAAATAAATAAGATATCTGGGGCCTCCACCAGATTTTGTGCTCAGGGACCTCGACCACACTTAATCCGGCCCTGGGCCTTGGCTGATTAAGAAAAGTTGCCTCTAGTAACAGTAATGACTGTGCTGTCAGGTCACCAAGATTTTCCAGCCATTACAATAAGCTTCCAGTTTGCTTCTTATCTCACCCAGTTGTTCCTCATTCTCATCTTCTGCTACACCAGACTATATTGCTGGTCTCTTTTGTTGACCTTGCCATGAAATGCATTTGCTAATCTCCTGTTGACAACCTGCGCTATGTCCATGACTACATCTGGTCTGCTCCCAGCCCAAGACCATTGCTATGCTCCACAACCAAGTCCATTATTTGTTACTCACTCTTTTCTGTGTTTTTACAAGCCAAAAATGTTCAAAATGCGTAATTCAGAACCAGTGTCCCATTTTAAGCACTTCTTATAGTCTCATATTGTCACTGGTTTTACAAGCCACACAACTGTAAAGGGGCCAAAAATGTTCCCTTTTTAAGGACCGTTGCCTAATTTGAACACTTGGCTAAGCATGATCATGGTCCCTCTGCTTTCTGGGACTGATGGCACATCTGGTTATCTACTATATCAGCTTTTCAACTTTAAACAAGCAAGAACATGAAGAACACACCATGTACACGGACAATTATATAAAGACTTATCATCCTCTTTCTCAAATATACCTGGAATACAGAGCAGATACCATCTTTCCTGCCTCTGTAGCTGCATATTCCTCCATCTCCTTCCCTGTATACATGTATGCCCCTGGTAGCCTTTGCTGCCTCTAATCAGATGGAGGCAAAATTGTCTAGGGGGTGTGACTGGAACCTAGGATTCTAAAGGAAGGGGCCTTTGGTTGGGGGCTGTAAAAAGAACAGGCCTACCTTGAGGAATGATGAGCACAAAATTTGACAGATAGGGGTTTATTCATCAAGGGATAGTGCCAGGTAGAGCCTCGTAGCGGCAGGCAGCTAAAGTCCTCTTGTGACAAGGATCATGTGCACTTAGGCCCTTATTTATGAAGGAATAGCGACAGGTAGCGACTGGTGAGCGGCCGGTAATGACGGGCCCCGCCACGAGAACGCCGGCTCCCCACCACAATCACACATTTATAAAGCCAATCCTGCTTAGCGACTGAGATAGCGCCAGATAGCCACTCATTCATCATTATTCCAGCCTCAGCCCACAGCGCCAGCGTCCAACCTTGAACAGCGACAGGTATGACCTCTCGCTACCTGGCGCTCTCCAATGCATTTCAATGGAACAATCTTTAAATATTCATAATTAATTGTTGTTTTTTTTTTTTTTTTTTTTTTTTTTTAAATGTGAAAAATTCTGTGACCACTTCTGCCATGTTAGTTAATTTTTTTAAGGTAAAAAAAAAAAAAAAAATAAAAAAAAACAAATGTGTGCAGAATTGATATTACAGGTCTGATATTATTGTATTCATATTACTAAATTCTTTCAAAATTTTTTTTTTTTTTTTTGGTTTCCAAAAATATGGTGGTTTGGGGGTTAAAAAACTACTTTTAACACATCGCCGCCAGCGCTCTGGGGTTTAAACATGCATTTCACAGCGCGAGAATTTTTTGAGCGGGATTTTCTGATGAATGTGGTGGGAGCCAGTCGCTCTGACCAGTCGCTATAATGCGCACCCATACATCGCGGAACCTGTCAAATTGCGACTCGTCACCCCGTATTCAACATTACTGCACACCGACTCAGTCGCTGTCAACAACCGAACAACGGCCAAGCACAGCGACTACTAGCGGGCGCTGTGAAAATACTGCTACAGTCGCTCAACTGTCGCTACATGCCACTATTAATGAATCGGCCTCTTAGCTGACAACTGTAGGGGAGGGTAATACCGGTTGGTAGGATCCACAGAAAGGGGGGATATCGCCCCACAGATGTCAGCAGCTCACTCTTCCACCACACTGGGCAGAGCAAATGCAGCCCCACTTCCCTTACTCTCCTTCCCCTTAAAGTGGACCAACACCCACGGGTGATCGGCCCGGGAATCACCTCCCTCCCCGCGGGACATCCGAGATCGGGATGTCCCGCGGGGTGAAACCCCCCCAAACACCCCAAACCCCCTTACCTTATCTTCGGCGGCGGCCGGCCGGCGGCGCCTCCCTCGCGCCCCTCTAGGTGTGCGCGCGCCCGCGCCGGCCGTCTGTGAATGGAGGGACGCGCGGGAGGCGGCGGAGGAGCCGCTTGTCCGGGACAGTCAGATTGCTTGTCCGTCGGCGCTGGGAGCGGGGAGAGGTGAGTTTTTCGGGTGATCGGGGGGGTTTCACACAGCGGGGCACCCCGATCGGGGGTGCCCCACCGAAGTGGACCAAGACCCAGGATAGTCAAAATCCTGGGTGTTGGTCCACTTTAAGCTTAGCAGCAGCCAGAGTATGGCCTCTAGTCAGGGCCGTACAATGCCCAGGTCTGTCTTAGAGCCTTGTGCTGTTCGGCACTATTCCCTAGCTATTTTGTTGTTCCAGTAAGGAGGTGTTGGCACACAATTCTTACTCAATGGGGTTGATTCCGAGCCAGGTGAGAATTCTCACTCACTTTTTAGGAGAGAAAACTGTCATTCACTTTCATTGTCTACTTTGTGGCTCATTCAATACCAGGTGAACATTTATACCCGGTAGACAATGAAGACAAGTGAATGGCAGTTTCCTCTACTAAAAAAGGAATGAATATTCTCACCTGGCTCTGTATCAGCTCCAATAGGTGTATTTGGATGATGCATACTATTCAAAATGGGGAAAATCTTTAGGGGTTGTGCACATTGACATTTGCCTCTTGGTGGATCATCAGAACTCAAATAGATTAGCAATGTTCCCCAACCCCCTCCTGAAGAACCACCAACAGGCCAGGTTTTGCAGATCCCAACATTGATGCACAGGTTAAGTAAATGAGTAGCAAAAGATCTATAGGGCCAACTATTGTATGTGTAAATCCACAAAAACCTGACCTGTTGGCAGCTGAAAATTACCAATGGGGGCTATCCCAATAAATGAGTAATCACTACCTTTCAATTTTGCACCATCATCTTGTACCTATAGGCTATAAAATCCATTATACCACATACTGCATTGGTATAGCTGTAACGTTGTAAATTGCTAGCATATTAATTTTAATTATATGACCCAAGAAGATGCAGTGAAGAAAGGTTGGCACCCTTATCATCAAAAGGCTTCTTTTAATATAGCTCTGGGCACAGGTCCCTGTAATAGAACAAGATGCCACCTCATTAACTTCTAGCCTTTACACCTCTCTCGTTTTCAGGGGATGTAATTTCAGTCATTCAGACTTGCCAGTTTGTAGCCATCCTGCAATCACTTTATATCATGTGTTGGTTTGACACCCTCATAACAGTCTGCCAGACACCGAATAAACAAAACAGGCTCATACAGAAATAAATAGACAGGGTGCTACTCATACTAGAGCACTTCCAGTTTGAAGGAAATAGGAAATGATAGCAAGAAAAATAGGCTCCGTAAGTCAGGGGTGTCTCTAGTGCAGAGGTAGTGACCGTCCGTGAGGTTAAAATGTTTCCTATTGTTACTCCTGCACTCCTCACATGACATCAGTACTATTTGTATTTGCTGTTTTAGAGTTTAATCGTCTAATTATACCCAGACGGTGACGGTGTTTCTACCATGTCCTCCTCGGTGTCTTACCACATGAATATATGAGGATGATGACTAATGTTCTTATTTTTTTGCACACAAATAATAATACAGGTATAATATGAAACTCACTTAAGCTTTATTTAAAGTTGAATATATGAAGTGATAACCAATTATAGTAATTGAAATATACATAATATTTTGTCATCTTTCCCAGAAGGGCATTGAGAAAGCCACAGATGTGTGGCGAAACATGTCTGCCAGATACTAAGACAGTCTGTGGAGACTTCTTATTCAACCCCATGAAATTCTCTGGGAAAGCGTGAGCAAAGACAAAAGACATTATGTTATAAATGTTATCAATTTTTGTGTATGTAATAGCAATGGAATTATGTGGTCTGTGATTTATGAAATGATATAATAAGTGTGAAGCGAGACTTCTTTTACAAAAATAAGTAGTGTGGTCATAATCAAATGCTCGCCATCCATACCGGGGATAGCCTTAACCCGGACCAAGCGACATACTATACCCAGTTTAGTAAAAAAAAAAAATTGGCACGACCCCTTCTAACGTCTCCTCCAGGGCCCCATCACATATAATCATGCCTCTAGGTGAAGTAGCTGCCCCTACCTGGCCAGTGTTGCAGGTGGTTGAAACTCCAATGACCTATATAGACCACAGGGACAACCTTGGCCCACATATCTAAGGTTACATGTATTAGGGGGATACATACTGGAATGGTTGTATGGACACCAATAGAATTGCAAACCTTTACATAAACCACCTTAAAGCGGAACAAAACCCAGCAGCCAGGGCCAGTCACTGGCTTTACCCTGTGTCATCCCGAATGGGGATGCCCCGCTGTGTGAAACCCCCCAGTTCTAATCAACGGGACCCTAGATTAGCCCCACAATTACCATCCCGGTGCCGCACACCAAAAGTATTTTATAGAATTTATATTTATTTTATCAAAGTGAATCCATACCAATACAAATATATCTATACATTAAATGTCTCTACATAAACGTACAAAACTGGATAAAAAACATATATAGACAAATTTAAAAGAAGAGAGGTGGTGGGTTATCCTATATCTGCTCTCAAAATATGTACATGCACTAATTCATCAAGCACTAATCTAATGCTGTAATGTTATAATAACCTGTAGACCAGACTGGAGATATTATTGTGAATGTGAGCAATTTATATAATAATATACAGTGAATAATTGACTATAAACTCCTTATCCTCAGAATGACCAAAACAATGAATACTAACTCCTCAAGAAACTCTAATAATATAAAGTGCTATAGTGCTGAAAGTGCTTGGTGCAATCGCTAATATGCAACCACATGAAAGCTGTGAAAAGCAAAATCATACCCCAGTCTGTCATCAATAAACGCATAAAGTTAATTAGGCTCAGATGTAGTAAGCTAAAATTACATCACCGAATCAATGGAGCATAGGATCCTCAAACCAACAAACCGCCACCGACGCGTTGCGTGGCGCTACGCCACTTCGCCAGGGTGAAACCACTTCAACCATAAACACCTTTCCCCGGTACAATCCCACATGCGCAGACTCTTGTCCAATGAGAGATGCCTGCTATTACTACGTCATTGGGTAGGCGGCTCTCGTTGTTTTCTAATGGGAAGCGTGCACTGCCACACCCCCTGCTGCCCAATCGGGATGCCCCCAGTGAACGTAACAAAATCCGGTAAAGTTAAAATCACAGAGTTTTTTTCCACTTCAAAGGGCCTTCAGTACAGCTGTACACTATATAAAAGAGGACCTACATACAAGCAGTACTGAAGGAAAGCCTGTAGACCACTGTCCCACTCTGTCCCCCATACGGACATCTAAGGCCCTTATTTAACAAGGGATAGCGCCAGGTAGCGAATGGTGAGCAAACGGTAATGACGCTCACCGCCACGAGAACGCCGGCTCCCCTCCGCAATCACACATTTATCAAGCCGATCCTGCTTAGCGACTGACAGAGCGCCATATAGCGAATCATTCATCATTATTCCAGCCTCACCCCACAGCGCCAGCGAGCGACCTTGAACAGCGACAGGTATGACCTCTCGCTACCTGGCGCTCTCCAATGCATTTCAATGGAGCAATCTTTAAATATACATAATTAATTGTTATTAATGTTTTTTTTTTTTTTTTTAAATGTCAAAAATTCTGTGACCACTTCTGCAATGTTAGATATTTTTTAAATTAAAAAAAAAAAAATTTGTGCAGAATTGATATTACAGGTCTGATATTAATGTATTCATATTACAAAATGTTTTGAAAAACTTGTTTTTTTTTTTTACAAAAAATATGGTTGTTTGGGGGTTAAAAAACTACTTTTAACCCATCGCCGCCAGCGCTCTGGGGTTTAAACAAGCATTTCACAGCGCGAGAATTTTTGAAGCGTGATTTGTTAATGAATATGGTGGGAGCCGTTCGCTATGGCCATTCGCTATCATGCGCTCCCATACAGCGCGGAACCTGTCAAATAGCGACTCCTCACCCAATATTCAACATTACCGCACACCGACTGAGTCGCTGTCAGCAACCGAACAACGGCCAAGCACAGCGACTACTAGCGAGCGCTCTGAAAATGTCGCTACAGTCGCTCAACTGTCGCTACCTGGCGCTATTAATGAATCGGCCTCCCCGTCCCATCTCCCTCCTGATGCCCTCTGAGTAATGTGTGTTGCAGCTTTCATTTGCTGTAAGATGCTGCTCCCCAATCGGTCTTAGACCAGAGCAGATTTCACTGAGCTGCAAAATTCTGTAGTAGGACCTTTCATTTAGCATGCCAGTCAGAGCATCATGTTTCCCAAGTTTTGCATTTGGTTTCCCAAAATGAAAGGAACATCCTCTTAAATTGCCACTTAACACACAAAACCTGAAGCTCAAAGTCATCTTTTCACCTATGCTTGAAGCTATTGTTATGATTATGGGACTTTTTGTCTGACAGATCTGTTGCTGTTGAAGTTGTCTTCATTTTCAGAGTGCTTTTTTAATGGTTTAGGAAACTGTACTTGCTGACACATTGGCTTTCTCTGAAATCAGGGCACAGGGGAGCGTTATTATGCAAAAAATAAAAATCTTTCCCATTTGCAGAACCTCATATTTTTCAGTTGCCTTATTGTAGGTGTGTATGTTTGGCACTGCGGAAACATCATTTTCGCCGCACACCGCACTAATGAAATGGCAGGATGGCGGCATATGTTGTGAGTGGTAGTGATCGGGGACAGGTGGCTGAAAGTCTTGCCCATTTCTGTTTCATTTGAATGAAGATGGGAGCATTATCTATCTCATTTTTTTGAGGGCGCCAGATGAACGGGTCGCACAACTCGCTATCTGCGCCCGCATTTCTCAGCGGTGGGGAGTGAGGCAGCACTATGCCTGCGCTCCCTCCCAGCCAGGGGGTCAGCGCAGCGCATGATTTGTCAAAGCCAATGCGGCTGTTGCCCCTAGCACAGGCTGGGAGCGCTGCAAACAGACACTTTTATTAAAGTGGACCAAAACCCATGGTGATCGCCCCGGGCCAAATCACAAGTTTGCAGCATAAGTGTTCACAAAAGTTCAAAAAATACTTCCAAAAACAATTCTAAACTGCCCAGGGATCCTTCGGCACATGCACCAGCCAAAAAACAAAAGTGGCCAACATAATTATAACCATCCCAGCCTATTGGAACGTATCAGATAAGGCCACACAGTGCAGGGTGAGCGCCTGGTCCTATCTTGCGCTGTAGGGAACTCCGGCACCCATCCCATTTCCGGTGCTGTTGGTAGATGGGACACTACCTGGCACTATCACAGGTGCTCTAGATTTTTGACTTGATAAATACACCTTTTGCTTTGGGACCTGACATTCATCTGGCACTACGTGGCCTTAGGGTTCCTTAAATAAACCCCGGGCAGGCTGATACATTACTAGCGCCAGCTATCGGCAGATGAGCGTCTGTACAGAGACAGGTAGTGACTGGTGAGCGGCCGGTAATGACGGGCACCGCCACGAGAACGCCGGCTCCCCACCACAATCACACATTTATCAAGGCAATCCTGCTTAGCGACTGAGATAGCGCCAGATAGCCACTCATTCATCATTATTCCAGCCTCAGCCCACAGCGCCAGCGTCCGACCTTGAACAGCGACAGGTATGACATCTCGCTACCTGGCGCTCTCCAATGCATTTCAATGGAACAATCTTTAAATATTCATAATTGTTATGTTTTTTTTTTTTTGTTTGTTTTTTAAATGTGAAAAATTCTGTGACCACTTCTGCCATTTTAGATAATTTTTTTAAGGTAAAAAAAAAAAAAAAATTGTACAGAATTGATATTACAGGTCTGATATTAATGTATTCATATTACTAAATTATTTAAAAAACTTGTTTTTTTTGGTTTCCAAAAATATGGTTGTTTGGGGGTTAAAAAACTACTTTTAACCCATTGCCGCCAGCGCTCTGGGGTTTAAACAAGCATTTTACAGCGCGAGAATTTTTTGAGCGGGATTTGTTAATGAATATGGTGGGAGCCGGTCGCTAGGGCCAGTCGCTATCATGCGCACCCATACATCAGGGAACCTGTCAAATAGCGACTCCTCACCCAATATTCAACATTACGGCAAACTGACTGAGTCGCTATCAACTACCGAACAACGGCCAAGAACAGCGACTACTAGCGGGCGCTCTGAAAATGCCGCTACAGTCGCTCAACTGTCGCTACCTGCCGCTGTTAATGAATCGGCCTCTAAGAGTGACCGCTAGTAGATGCTGTGATCGGCTATTGGGCACTATAACAGAGCGCCTCAGTCGCTGTAGTAACCTGGCCGGCATTGTTGAATAAGTTGTATGTTGGGCGTTCTAACACCAGTACAGCATTGCAGGGAGCAAAAGGTAGCGCCAGCTCATTGCGAATGACTCTCAGCGACTCACACCATATTCAACAAAAAAAAGACTCACAGAGCGTAGGCGCTCTGGATCTGGTCGCTATAGCATAGATCGCCAGACGCTGTGTGATTAAAGTCTGTTTTTGAACACATATCCACCAGTAACAAAGCGAAAACACATGGAATTACATTGTTGTAACATTAATACTTTAATTCCAGACCTGTAATGATAATTCTGCATATAAATATAAAAACTAAAATGTTTTCAAAAATGACTTTTTCTAGGCCAGGAGTGGTGACAGTTATTTGAGAGAAAAAAAAATATTAAAAACAAAAAACCCTGTTTAAACAAAAGAAAAGGAATGTCCATTGAAATGTATGGGAGAGCGACAGGTAGCGACAGGTAAGACCTGGCGCTCTGGGAGCTAGAGCTCCGGCGCTATAATAATGAGCCGCCTGTAATGATGAATTGGACGCTACATGGCGCTGTTAGAGTCGCTCACCAGAATCGCTTTCATAAATGTGGTATTGCGTACAGCGCCCAGCGTTCACCAGACGCTCCCTTGAAGAATAAACCCCTTAGACTGTACGGGCTTGCCAGAGGAAGCCTGCTCTGCACGTTCCTGTTCTGTATGTTTTATGTTTAAAATGGTTTATGTTTTAAAAGCTTTATGGCAAATAAACAGGGATTACAAAAAAGGTAAAATTGTGGCATGGTAACATGCAAAACACAACCATTGTTGTACCCACTGCTCCAGTGTTACCACGAATCTTCCAGTTGGATGTGCGGAGCATCCAGCTGGAGGGACACTATTGAATCCTTACATTTTAGGTGCAGATTTGAAATACACCCAAAAGTCAATTGGTTTGAGTAACTAATGTTTAAATAGAGATCAAACTTTATCATAACAAAAGGATTAAAAAACAACAACTTATTATTGCCATTGCCTGGACCGTCTAAGGTCCCATAAGATCACTGGGATGCACACTAAGCAGGTCAGACTGTAATATTGGCTGGCTAATTGGCCACAGATCCGAGCAACCAATGCTCTGGGATCAGCTGACATTCACCAACGCTTGGCGCGGGCACGTGCCCTGCTAGAGGATAGCGGGGATGCGACCGCGGCTCGCGCATGTGCTGTTGGACTGGAAAACAAGGTAAGTGAACGGGGCAACCTGGGGGGGGGGTCATACATCGGTGCATCTCGATTTTGGATGCCCCAGGGGGAGGGAATCGATTGGCCCAGGAATCTTATAGATTTTGGTCCACTTAAACACTTTTATCTGTCCCAGCCAATATGGCTAACAGCCTGAATTCTCTGATAATGCAGAATAGGGTTCCTCTTTGAAAAGGATGGATCATCCCTAACCCATGCTGATTGCTATTCTCCATAAGCTGGAGCACACGCTAAAGCCCCTGGAATAGACGACAGGGCATTTTGTGACAGCATGCTGGTGCCAAGCTTACATCATCGTTTCAGGCAAATACATTTATAGCCACAGGATATTAGGGTCGATTCAAAATCCCAAATGTCATTATGTTCGTATTTGAAATCGAAAGTTTTGTTGGGTGTTTGTCATTTTTTCCTTTTTTTTGGGGCATTTTCGACTCGCACGAACGTTCGAACATAGACGTATATGTTCTTTCGTCCATCGAACTTAAATTTGTGGTTTTACGCTACTTCGGGACTTTTTTCCTTCGAAAACGTAAATGTTTCGATCGGTCAAATTAGTTACGTCATTGCAATGGGCTGGCGATTAATTCAGAGAGCTGATTGCCAAGTATTCCGACGGCCATATAGTCATTTCCTTGTCGAGCGTCTTACGGCACCTTTTTGACCTCGGGACTAGGCAGCCAAGCGTGATGGAGAGTGACTTTGAAGAGCATCAAGCTCTTCTTCTGTTTGGCATTGATGTGATCCTGAGGTCAGAGGCCAGATTGCACCGGCGGCGACGCATGAACATCAATGGCATGCATGACGTTGAGCTGTTCGAGCTGACCAGGCTTAATCGCGCTTCCCTCCATAAATTGTATAGTGAGCTGCGGCCATGGTTAGCCCGCACCACAAGGAAGGGGCAAGCAATTTCAGGTATGACCAAGATGCTTGGCTGCCTGCAATTTTTGGCGAACGGCTCGTTCCAGAGGCTGGGTGCCCTCTCCGTGGGGATCTCACAGCCTACGCTGAGCCGCGCACTATCACATTTTTTGGAAGGCATGGCTACCCTAACACCCAAATATATTTTTTTCCCAGATGATATGGTAGCCAGAAACGCCATTAAGCTTGGTTTTTATAATATCGCCGACATGCCCAACGTCATTGGTGCCATTGACTGTACCCACGTCGCCCTGGTGCCTCCGGCTGCCGACGAGTACATATACAGGTAAGTATTTAAATTTTGAAGATTTTTTCATTTTTGGTTAACCCTCCTTGTAATGGTCCTTCCTTGTAATGCTCCCTCCTTGTAAAGCTCCCTCCTTGTAATGCTCCCTCCTTGTAATGCTCCCTCCTTGTAATGCTCCCTCCTTGTAATGGTCCCTCCTTGTAAAGCTCCCTCCTTGTAATGGTCCCTCCTTGTAATGATCCCTCCTTGTAATGGTCCCTCCTTGTAATGCTCCCTCCTTGTAAAGCTCCCTCCTTGTAATGCTCCCTCCTTGTAAAGCTCCCTCCTTGTAATGGTCCCTCCTTGTAAAGCTCCCTCCTTGTAATGTTCCCTCCTTGTAATGCTCCCTCCTTGTAATGCTCCCTCCTTGTAATGCTCCCTCCTTGTAATGCTCCCTCCTTGTAATGCTCCCTCCTGATCGAAATGTGTGTGTTATTTTTACCAAATGCCTTCCTAATGTTTTATTGTGTTCCTTTTTTACCAGGAACCGCAAAATGGGCCACTCCTTAAATGTGCAGGCAGTGGTGGCCCCGGCTACCCAGGCTCAGCCCATGATGCGTACATCCTTAGACGATCAGGATTGTACCGACGGTTTGAGTCTGGGGAATTTTCCGGGGCATGGCTCCTTGGTAAGTTAACATAAACCACATAATGTAGTTGTGGATGTTTGTTTTTAATTAGCATTTTGCAGTAATGTCTGCAAAACTTACACCTTAAACAACCTTCTTGCCATGTTAAACCACACTTGAATGTTAGTTATTAACCAACCAAACGTTTGCCCAAGTTTGGCCTGCATTAGCCACATTATAAATTATCTGTTTGTCTAATTTAATAATCCCTCTTACACCACCCTCGTGTGGAATAGTGCACTTAACTTTAGCATAGTTTAGGACCCATCTTTGCTTAGCTGGTTTGCACTTCCACACGAGAGTAGAGCGGGATAAAGTGCATGTGGCGTGTTTCTGCTGTTTTGGTCTCACACAAAGCATATAAGGGGTCAGCCAAACCTACATCCTAAGCACACTTGGAAACCCAGAGCTGGGATCCTTATGTATGATTGTCCATCATCCTCACTCTTTGTATGTTGTCCTTTTGTAAACCTCTATGACATATGTTTAGTTTGGGACTGGGACAGTGGCAAATGTTGCCTCATGTTGATCACACAATTGACAAATAGCCTCCTATTGATGGTGCTGGTGCCTTTATGGTCTTACATGTTTTTTTTTCTAATCTTATGTATAAGGTGATTCAGGATACCCGCTGCTGCCGTGGCTCTTGACGCCAGTACTCCGGCCCCAGAATGCCTCCCAGGATGCCTACAACTGTGCGCACCGCAAGACCAGGGCTGTGGTAGAGAGGGCCTTTGGTCTTTTGAAGACTAGGTTTCGTTGTTTGGATCATACCGGGGGAGCCCTGCAATATGATCCGAAAAAGGTCATAGACATAATAATGGCCTGTGCTGTTCTGCACAATTTTGCAATTTCACAACGGGTACCCCGGTATGTAGATTTGGCTCCCTCTCCACCCAGCGAAGACCAGGAGGACTCATTTCTGGCCACACACAGTAGTGTGTCCGGCCAAAGTGTGCGGACTAATTTGATCGCGACCCATTTTGCTTAATTTAACCTGTATTGGCCTTTGTTTAACATTGTGTTGTTGATTTAGTTTTCTTTCCCTTTGTGTATGTTTCGTTATGTTTGTTGGGTTCAACTAAGTAATGAAGTAATTACTCACCACAGGCCTAATGCTTTACAACTCTCTTTTTTGGATGAGTGAACTGTGTGAATGTCCAAGTATATATTTCTCTGTGACACCAAAAAAAGAGACAATAAAATTTATGAGCCACAGGTGTCTTTAACTGTTTATTTCTTCAAAATAATAGCACAAACTTGGAGGTGCTGCTCCCTTCAATTTGCAAACAAAATATATGTAACAACAAAGGATAAATGGTTAGATCAACCATGCCAATAATTAAATAAAAAAAAAATCCTGCTTGCCAACATTTGCCACTGCCACAGGTGTAAACCTGGTACAGGTGTAGAAGCTTGAGTGGCACGTTCAGTGAGGATTCAGATATGGCCTTGGCTAGTGGCCTACCTCACCACTCTAAGGAGCTATATGGGCGCAAATCAAAAACACACAACCCAAGACATACACCAAGGGTATCTTGGTTTGCCTCACCAGACAAGTCAATACAGGGGGGGATTTAGAGCAAAGATGTTGTACAGATTCATGGTGTGGAGACATTAATATGGGTGATGGCCATAGTACCCAGGTGGTGGCCCTTGCTGATTGGACCTAACGTGGGCCTGTGTGGCATTCTGAATCTGCAACTGGTCCAAAATGTTTCGCATGATAGTTACCATTTCACCCCTGTAGGCACGGTTGTCATTGTTGGCAGTCTCCATGTGGCTGTTGAGGGTCCGCAATTCTGTCTGCACAGCCTGTAATGTAGTATTTAGGGTCTCGATCCGGCCATGCAGTGCCTCTCGGTTCCTTTGGTTTTGGTGCTGGAAGGTGCTGGAAGGTGCGCTAACTGAAGACCAAACTAAGCAGGAAGTGGTTGGGGTAAGTTTTAAGGTGCGCTAACTGAAGAACAAACTAAGCAGGAAGTGGTTGGGGTAAGTTTTAAGGTGCGCTAACTGAAGAACAAACTAAGCAGGAAGTGGTTGGGGTAAGTTTTAAGGTGCGCTAACTGAAGAACAAACTAAGCCGAAAGTGGTTGGGGTGAGCTTTAAGGTGCGCTAAATGAAGAACAAACTAAGCAGGAAGTGGTTGGGGTAAGTTTTAAGGTGCGCTAACTGAAGAACAAACTAAGCAGGAAGTGGTTGGGGTAAGTTTTAAGGTGCGCTAACTGAAGAACAAACTAAGCAGGAAGTGGTTGGGGTAAGTTTTAAGGTGCGCTAACTGAAGAACAAACTAAGCCGAAAGTGGTTGGGGTGAGCTTTAAGGTGCGCTAAATGAAGAACAAACTAAGCAGGAAGTGGTTGGGGTAAGTTTTAAGGTGCGCTAAATGAAGAACAAACTAAGCAGGAAGTGGTTGGGGTAAGTTTTAAGGTGCGCTAACTGAAGAACAAACTAAGCAGGAAGTGGTTGGGGTAAGTTTTAAGGTGCGCTAAATGAAGAACAAACTAAGCTGAAAGTGGTTGGGGTAAGTTTTAAGGTGCGCTAAATGAAGACCAAACTAAGCAGGAAGTGGTTGGGGTGAGCTTTAAGGTGCGCTAAATGAAGACCAAACTAAGCAGGAAGTGGTTGGGGTGAGCTTTAAGGTGCGCTAAATGAAGAACAAACTAAGCAGGAAGTGGTTGGGGTGAGCTTTAAGGTGCGCTAACTGAAGAACAAACTAAGCCGAAAGTGGTTGGGGTAAGTTTTAAGGTGCGCTAACTGAAGAACAAACTAAGCCGAAAGTGGTTGGGGTGAGCTTTAAGGTGCGCTAAATGAAGACCAAACTAAGCAGGAAGTGGTTGGGGTAAGTTTTAAGGTGCGCTAAATGAAGACCAAACTAAGCAGGAAGTGGTTGGGGTGAGCTTTAAGGTGCGCTAAATGAAGAACAAACTAAGCAGGAAGTGGTTGGGGTGAGCTTTAAGGTGCGCTAAATGAAGAAAAACATAAGCAGGAAGAGGTTGGGGTGAGCTTGTTAGTGCTAGATATGGAAACACATATATGTGTGCGAACAGTTTAATGATTTAAGTCTGTATTGCGCAGGCGCAGGATCGTAAGTTTGTGGGTCCAGACGAATATTTTATTACAAATCCGATTAAAAAAGCTCGGAAAACGCAAGGGATTCGTTGAGGTAGACGATGGGAAAGTGTTAAAAACGAATGCTGCCGTTGCAACCAGAGAAAAGGAATCGGAAAAGTCACGCGGATAAATGACATACTCGATCTCGTACTTTAACATACGAACGGACGGCCACTTTCCCGAAGGAAACGTATAAATGCAAAGAATCACTCGCATATGCATACGAGAGTGCGAACGTTCGAACATAATACAAAAAGCGGCACTGATACGACTGGTTTGTTATGTCTCTCTGAATCAAGCCTATTGTCTTGTGTGATTTAAATATGAGTGAGGTCATATGTTTTTTGGTCCACATCCTAGGGGCATCCTGATTTGGGATGCTCTGCTGTGTGAAACCCCAGGAATGGCTGCTGTGCTTACCTCTCCAGCGATCTCTACTGCACATGTGCAGACTCTCCAATCAGAACACAGTGCATATTAATGAGCATCATAGAGCACTAAATGGAATGGGCATGCCAGTCATTCAGGTAGGCCTGGTGTGTAAGAGGATGGCCTGCATATGCCTAGTGGGATCACTGGAAGGATAAGGGAGTTTTACACATCAGGGCATCACATACTGTGATGCCCCACACAAATGGAGAGTACTAGCCCTAAAGTCTTAAAATGGATGTCCAGTTTAAGTGTAACCACCCCACCCTACCACCATCCCTTGGTGCTTAGGCAAGATGGGGAGGTTACAACAAAAAAATCTCCTTACCTCTCCTGGGATCCATCGCCATCACTAACGATCCTGTGAGGGCGCTGCATGGCTTCCCCTGCTCTATGCACATGCCCGTCCACCCATTCAAGTGAATCAGAGTGGGGGAATTCGCTCTGTGCAGCCGTTCCAGGATCACTGGTGGTCAGTGCTGGATCCTAGGTGAAGAAATTTGTTTTTGTTGTAGTCCCCCCCCCCCCCCCCTGCCTCGGGGCCAAGGGATGATGGCAGGGCAGGGAGTTACACTTACAGGCTGATTCATCATTAGCGGCAGGTAGTGACAGATGAGCGTCTGTAACAGGCATTTTCAGAGCGCCCGCTAGTAGTCGCAGTGCTTGGCCATGAGTCGCTACTTTATAGCGACTCAGTCGCTTTTCAGTAATGTTCACTGGTCATTTGACCAGTACAGCGCTGTATGGGAGCGCATGTTAGCGACTGCTCATAGCGACCGACTCACACCATATTCAGCAAAAAAACAGCCTCACAAATCTCTGGCGCTGAAAAATAGTTGTTTGAAGCCCAGAGCGCAGGAGGCGGTGTGTTTAAAGTCTGTTTTCAAGCATCTATCTACTAGTAACAAAGCAAAAACATATGGAATTACATTGTAACAACATTGTAACATGAACACTTTAATGCCAGACCTGTAATGTCATTTCTGAGGAAATATATAAAAAATGAAAACATTATGAAAAAACTGCTATTTCAATGCCAGAAGAGGTCACAGAATTATTTGTGATTTTTTTGAAAAAAAAAAAAAAACGTTTAAAGAGAAGAAAAGGTTCGTCCATTGAAATGTATGGGAGAGCGCCAGGTAGCGAGAGGTCATACCTGGCGTTGTGCAAGGCTGAACGCTGCCGCTGTTCGCTGAGGCTGTGAAAATGATGAATCAGACGCTACATGGCGCTATCCCAGTCGCTAAACAGATTCTGCTTGATAAATGTGTAATTGCGTGCAGTGTCCGGCGTTCACCAGTACCTGTCATTAACCAGCCACTACCTGACGCTATCCCTTCTTAAATAAGGGTCTTAGACTAGACTTCAATTTTTAAAACTCTAATCTTTAAAACTCGTCTTTAAAATAATTTTTGACCATAGGTCCACTTTAGGGTATATGTTTATAAATAGCTGCAATCAGTATAAGCATTTCCAGCTCCATTTTTTTGCCTGTGAAATTCTAATTTGAGCTCCTGTATCTCAGATCCACTAATCCAGTGCAACCTGGGCAAATGATTCCAGAGCTGAGCCAGCACTTTGCAATGTAATTCATGGGGCTGTACAACTGGAGCAGAAAAAATAGTGTATATCGCAGTTATATTTAGCATCAAGACCCTTTACTGTATCCCATGGGAGCTAAATTCTAGAAAAATGCGGCACACTAGTGGAATCACAGAGGAGGCTCTCATACACATCATCCATTGTAAAAGCACAGACATTAGTGTAACATTAAAGCATTCTGATTGTTACATTGTTGTGTATACAGACTTCCCAAAAAAGCAATTAAGAGGAAATACAATACAAGCTGATTTGAATAAACAACAACACTTTGCATGTCCAGTATGTTAAGGTCATGAGAACCATAGCAGTGTTGTCTTTGCTTCTCTTCATTATCAGTTTTTATCTCAGCAACTGAGCATACAATGATACCTATTTACTAAGCTTCTAATCTCACACAAGGCAATTTAATGGGTCTCCTTTCCTGTCAAAGTGACCTTTTGTTTTCCCAATCAGATAATATATACGGCCACTTTCTCATCTTTTTTAAAATCCAATTTTGCTTGTCTATTGATAAGATGGTTCCTTTCTAATGATATAAGGCCCTAATGCCATAAAATGAAAGCAGACCAAAACCCTCCAGTGATGCAAAACCAGATGATCCAATATCCCTGATGTTAGACCTGTTCCTGGAGGTAGAAGATTCTACCTGGAGGAGAGAAGATCAGATTCTGACTGGGCGGGAGGCTGGCTGAGAGTCAGTGGAGACGAGGACCTGGCATTGGTGGAGAATCAGGCAGAGGCACAGCAGTAGAGGAGAAGGCCGAAGTGAACCAGCAGCAGTAGAGACCAGCAGCAACCCACAGGGATGGAGTGTGGAGAGGTGTGCTGTGCGAGACTACAGGGTGGAACCCACTTCCTCGAGCACATAACAGACTGTTTGTACTCCAGCCCCAAAAAATTAATCTGAAGACTGAGCAGGAGGCGCTGCACGCAGTGTGGTTTGTCCTTGGGTAACTCTTTGTCAGATATATTTTTGGGGCGGTTGGTGTTTGGTCCTTAGATGGGGCACAGACTGATCATCTGCTTTCCAGATCAATTTGGGGGGGGTTCTCATTTTTACCTGTCTAGAACAACACAGGTAGCACTTATAAGTTATAAATTAAAAAAGTTGGTGCACCCAAGAATGGTTGGTGAGACATTGTGGAGCTGCAGCATCTCCACACCCCAATAGCCAGCCCTTGTGAACTGGCCATAAGATGAAATGCATTATTCAGCTTTTGAGGTCACTGTGACCTGAAAGTATGACCCCCAGCAAAAAAGGTGGGGCCCCAAGTATGGAAATATTGTACCAACAGCACAGTCATATTCATATGTTGATATAACCTTTCCTTAATGCGGTCCTTCACTCTGAATAAGACCCTATCTTATATGTTTCCCACACCCTGTACATACAGATTGCCCACATTAAAAATCGTCCTACCTGCATCTACTGCATGTTATGAGCCTTTAAACATTCAAGATGGCGGCTCATGGGACATCAGGCAGCCTGCAAACAGGAAGTGCCTTCTCACTGTGCTGCTCGGCATTCTGGGATTGCTGACCTTTTCCTGACCCAAGCTCTGCTCTGTCTGAGCAAAGCACAGCTATAACCTGCCCCCCTGTACTTTATCCCACTCTCCTCAGTAAGTGTGATGCTTCTGAGTCAAGATGGCGGCACCCGTATCCTAAAGTCCTGAACAGAGTTGCAGCCCAGTGGGGGAAAGAATAATAAGTAAGTGACAAAAACTGAAAATATATGAATTTTAGATGCTGGGGAATAATTTTTTAAGGGTTTGGGCTTTTCAATAAATCATGGTGAAGGTCCGGTTTAACACCAACCCTCCACCCTGCTCTATTCTAGACTTTATTCAATATCCTACGTTCTCTTGGCAGGCGAATGCGTAATACTGGGGGGAGAATGAGACAGGCACTGCAGAATAGAAAATGATTGGACACAGTTTGGAGGATCACTGATTCCCATGAATAAGGCATCTGCCAAAGCCAGGACGATTCGTGCAATGGACATCTTTTGTATGGGCATCAGTGAGCTATTCACTGCACTTAGCAGCTCAGAGATAGAAAGCGTCTAGCGCTGAAGTCAGGGGCCCTTTGATAATGGGGGCTCTGGGAAGTTGCCTGGCTTGCCATCCCCTGCATACACTCACCTCGGCTAGCTGCAAGCAAAAGAGATCTCCCAATTCTTTTATTTACATGCTTCCATACCAGCTCCAGTCTACTCTATAATGGCAATGCTGAGATAAGAGTGTGACTGGGTGCCTTCCCTCACCCTGAATTCCAATGGAGAGCTTGCTCAATTAAGAACGCCAGTGAAGTTGCTGAACATGGTTGAAACCAATGAAACATAGAAACATAGAAGGTTGACGGCAGAAGGAGACCATACGGTCCATCTAGTCTGCCCTTATGTGTATACTGTATGTACTCTTTATCTTAGGATAGATGTGTGCTTATCTCAGGCATGTTTACATTCATTTATTGTTGATTTTTCAGATACCTCTGCTGGAAGTTTGTTCCAAGCATCTACTACTCTTTCTGTAAAATAATATTTTCTAACATTGCTCCTGATCTTCCCCCCGACTAGCTTCAGGTTGTGCCCCCTTGTTCTATCATTAAGCTTCTTCTTAAAAATAGAGATGAGCGAGTAGTGAAATATTCGAAATTTCGAATTTCGATTCGAATAGACCGCGTTACTCGACTACTCGACCGAATATCGAATCCCATTATAGTCTATGGGAAAAAAATGCTCGACACTTGGAAATCTCAATTCGACCACTTGGAGGTCACCAAGTCCACCCTGAAACATCAGAAAATGATGCCAACACTGCTGGAATGCAACTGGGACAGCAGGGGAAGCATGTCTGGGTGCATATAACGCGCCCAAGTCGCACTATTACGCCACTATCACAGCCACTCAACAATACACTCCAAACACAATATAACTTCTACGTAAAGTGAGACAAGACAAGGAAACCTTCTTTCCTCTACATTGCCATGGACCCCAAGCCAAACTGTACAAAAAAGAACAAAATTCTGCACCCCTTAAAATCACGTTGCCTAATGACAACCACAGATGGCATAGGCAAGGGGGAAAATAAATAGACCCCACCCCTAATTGTCATTGTGTGTGTGTGTGTGTGTGTGTGAGATGTGGTCAGACATGTCCTCTTGTGTCATTGTGTCACCCCAGCAGTAAGGGAAGCTTAAAGGAGGAGGTTTGTTACAGTGTGTCACCCCAGCAGTAAGGGAAGCTTACAGGAGGAGGTTTGTTACAGTGTGTTACCCCAGCAGTAAGGGAAGCTTACAGGAGGAGGTTTGTTACAGTGTGTTACCCCAGCAGTCAGGGAAGCTTACAGGAGGAGGTTTGTTACAGTGTGTCACCCCAGCAGTCAGGGAAGCTTACAGGAGGAGGTTTGTTACAGTGTGTCACCCCAGCAGTAAGGGAAGCTTAGAGCTGAGACCTCTTAAAAATTGTGTGGAGGCCCAAGATCTGAGACCTCTTAAAAATTGTGTGGAGGCCCAAGAGCTGAGACCTCTCAAACATTGTGTGGAGTCCCAAGAGCTGAGACCTTTTAAAAATTGTGTGGAGGCCCAAGAGCTGAGACCTTTTAAAAATTGTGTGGAGGCCCAAGAGCTGAGACCTCTCAAACATTGTGTGGAGTCCCACGAGCTGAGACCTCTTAAAAATTGTGTGGAGGCCCAAGAGCTGAGACCTTTTAAAAATTGTGTGGAGGCCCAAGAGCTGAGACCTCTCAAACATTGTGTGGAGTCCCACGAGCTGAGACCTCTTAAAAATTGTGTGGAGGCCCAAGAGCTGAGACCTCTTAAAAATTGTGTGGAGGCCCAAGAGCTGAGACCTTTTAAAAATTGTGTGGAGGCCCAAGAGCTGAGACCTTTTAAAAATTGTGTGGAGGCCCAAGAGCTGAGACCTTTTAAAAATTGTGTGGAGGCCCAAGAGCTGAGACCTCTCAAACACTGTGTGGAGTCCCACGAGCTGAGACCTCTTAAAAATTGTGTGGAGGCCCAAGAGCTGAGACGTTTTAAAAATTGTGTGGAGGCCCAAGAGCTGAGACCTTTTAAAAATTGTGTGGAGGCCCAAGAGCTGAGACCTCTCAAACATTGTGTGGAGTCCCACGAGCTGAGACCTCTTAAAAATTGTGTGGAGGCCCAAGAGCTGAGACGTTTTAAAAATTGTGTGGAGGCCCAAGAGCTGAGACCTTTTAAAAATTGTGTGGAGGCCCAAGAGCTGAGACCTCTCAAACATTGTGTGGAGTCCCACGAGCGATATTCTGAGCTTCTGGGGCCCTGCCTGACTACATAGAATATGAGCTATATACTGTTCAGCGTAGTAGCCCTAATAAGGGCTCTTAAGGACTCTCTTGTCTTCTGGTAGCTGGTATATATGGTGGTAAAAGCTATATTCTGAGCTTCTGGGGCCCTGCCTGACTACATAGAATATGAGCTATATACTGTTCAGCGTAGTAGCCCTAATAAGGGCTCTTAAGGACTCTCTTGTCTTCTGGTAGCTGGTATATATGGTGGTAAAAGCTATATTCTGAGCTTCTGGGGCCCTGCCTGCCTACATAGGATATGAGCTATATACTGTTCAGCGTAGTAGCCCTAATAAGGGCTCTTAAGGACTCTCTTGTCTTCTGGTAGCTGGTATATATGGTGGTAAAAGCTATATTCTGAGCTTCTGGGGCCCTGCCTGACTACATAGAATATGAGCTATATACTGTTCAGCGTAGTAGCCCTAATAAGGGCTCTTAAGGACTCTCTTGTCTTCTGGTAGCTGGTATATATGGTGGTAAAAGCTATATTCTGAGCTTCTGGGGCCCTGCCTGACTACATAGAATATGAGCTATATACTGTTCAGCGTAGTAGCCCTAATAAGGGCTCTTAAGGACTCTCTTGTCTTCTGGTAGCTGGTATATATGGTGGTAAAAGCTATATTCTGAGCTTCTGGGGCCCTGCCTGCCTACATAGGATATGAGCTATATACTGTTCAGCGTAGTAGCCCTAATAAGGGCTCTTAAGGACTCTCTTGTCTTCTGGTAGCTGGTATATATGGTGGTAAAAGCTATATTCTGAGCTTCTGGGGCCCTGCCTGACTACATAGAATATGAGCTATATACTGTTCAGCGTAGTAGCCCTAATAAGGGCTCTTAAGGACTCTCTTGTCTTCTGGTAGCTGGTATATATGGTGGAAAAAGCTATATTCTGAGCTTCTGGGGCCCTGCCTGACTACATAGAATATGAGCTATATACTGTTCAGCGTAGTAGCCCTAATAAGGGCTCTTAAGGACTCTCTTGTCTTCTGGTAGCTGGTATATATGGTGGTAAAAGCTATATTCTGAGCTTCTGGGGCCCTGCCTGCCTACATAGGATATGAGCTATATACTGTTCAGCGTAGTAGCCATAATAAGGGCTCTTAAGGACTCTCTTGTCTTCTGGTAGCTGGTATATATGGTGGTAAAAGCTATATTCTGAGCTTCTGGGGCCCTGCCTGCCTACATATGAGCTATATACTGTTCAGCATAGTAGCCCTAATAAGGGCTCTTAATGACTCTCTTGTCTTCTGGTAGCTGGTATATATGGTGGTAAAAGCTATATTCTGAGCTTCTGGGGCCCTGCCTGCCTACATAGGATATGAGCTATATACTGTTCAGCGTAGTAGCCCTAATAAGGGCTCTTAAGGACTCTCTTGTCTTCTGGTAGCTGGTATATATGGTGGTAAAAGCTATATTCTGAGCTTCTGGGGCCCTGCCTGACTACATAGAATATGAGCTATATACTGTTCAGCGTAGTAGCCCTAATAAGGGCTCTTAAGGACTCTCTTGTCTTCTGGTAGCTGGTATATATGGTGGTAAAAGCGATATTCTGAGCTTCTGGGGCCCTGCCTGCCTACATATGAGCTATATACTGTTCAGCATAGTAGCCCTAATAAGGGCTCTTAATGACTCTCTTGTCTTCTGGTAGCTGGTATATATGGTGGTAAAAGCTATATTCTGAGCTTCTGGGGCCCTGCCTGCCTACATATGGGCTATATACTGTTCAGCATAGTAGCCCTAATAAGGGCTCTTAAGGACTCTCTTGTCTTCTGGTAGCTGGTATATATGGTGGTAAAAGCTATATTCTGAGCTTCTGGGGCCCTGCCTGACTACATAGAATATGAGCTATATACTGTTCAGCGTAGTAGCCCTAATAAGGGCTCTTAAGGACTCTCTTGTCTTCTGGTAGCTGGTATATATGGTGGTAAAAGCTATATTCTGAGCTTCTGGGGCCCTGCCTGCCTACATAGGATATGAGCTATATACTGTTCAGCGTAGTAGCCCTAATAAGGGCTCTTAAGGACTCTCTTGTCTTCTGGTAGCTGGTATATATGGTGGTAAAAGCTATATTCTGAGCTTCTGGGGCCCTGCCTGCCTACATAGGATATGAGCTATATACTGTTCAGCGTAGTAGCCCTAATAAGGGCTCTTAAGGACTCTCTTGTCTTCTGGTAGCTGGTATATATGGTGGTAAAAGCTATATTCTGAGCTTCTGGGGCCCTGCCTGCCTACATATGAGCTATATACTGTTCAGCATAGTAGCCCTAATAAGGGCTCTTAATGACTCTCTTGTCTTCTGGTAGCTGGTATATATGGTGGTAAAAGCGATATTCTGAGCTTCTGGGGCCCTGCCTGACTACATAGAATATGAGCTATATACTGTTCAGCGTAGTAGCCCTAATAAGGGCTCCTAATGACTCTCTTGTCTTCTGGTAGCTGGTATATATGGTGGTAAAAGCTATATTCTGAGCTTCTGGGGCCCTGCCTGACTACATAGAATATGAGCTATATACTGTTCAGCGTAGTAGCCCTAATAAGGGCTCTTAAGGACTCTCTTGTCTTCTGGTAGCTGGTATATATGGTGGTAAAAGCTATATTCTGAGCTTCTGGGGCCCTGCCTGACTACATAGAATATGAGCTATATACTGTTCAGCGTAGTAGCCCTAATAAGGGCTCTTAAGGACTCTCTTGTCTTCTGGTAGCTGGTATATATGGTGGTAAAAGCGATATTCTGAGCTTCTGGGGCCCTGCCTGCCTACATATGAGCCATATACCGTTCAGCGTAGTAGCCCTAATAAGGGCTCTTAATGACTCTCTTGTCTTCTGGTAGCTGGTATAGATGGTGGTAAATGCGATATTCCGAGCTTCTGGGGCCCTGCCAGCGACAGCCTGTCTTTCCCTGCTGTGAGCGTCTGTCCCTCACTAAGTTCAAGCTGCTAATGCTGACGAAGAGGAAGTGCTGAGTTTTGTATATTCGAGGTCACATGGTTTTTCCAGCCAATGCGTGTAGACGCCGTTTTCGCGATGCCAGCGTCCTCCCAGGACCTGTCCCACCCCCCCTGCATGGTGATTGGTGTAAAAAACGCGCCAGGGAAGGTGGGAGGGGAAACGAATTGTGAGTGCGCCATCGCCGCTGTACTCGATCGAAATCGAGTATGACGAACAGCGTAGTATTCGATCGAATACCGGCTCGGTCGAATACTACTCGCTCATCACTACTTAAAAACACTTCCCTCCTGAACCTTATTCAATCCTTTCACATATTTAAAGGTCTCAATCATGTCCCCCCCTCCCTTCTTTCCTCCAGACTGTACAAATTAAGTTCTTTAAGTCTCTCCTGATAAGTTTTAAGTTTAAGTCCTTCCACCATTTTCGTTGCCCGCCTTTGGACACGTTCTATTTGAATAATGTCTTTTTGCAGGTAAGGTCTCCAGAACTGCACACAGTATTCTAGCTGTGGCCTCACCAGGGCTCTATACAGTGGCATCACAACCTCCCTCTTCCTACTGGTGATGCCTCGAGCTATGCAGCCGAGCATCCTGCTTGCTTTTCCCACTGCCTGGCTACACTGTCCACTCATCTTGCAGCTATCAGTAATCAGTACCCCTAAATCTCTCTCCTCCGAGGTCCTGGCTAACACAGTGCTGCCCATACGGTACTCAGAGCAGGGATTCCTTCTACCCAAGTGCATGATTTTACATTTAGAGACATGAAACTCTAGTTTCCACAGTTTTGACCATCTATCCAGTAAAGCTAAATCATTTTCCATGTTGCAGACACCTCCAGGAATATCCACCATATTACCAACCTTTGTATCATCAGCAAACAGGCAAACTTTTCCTACCAAGCCTTCTCCTATGTCACTTACAAATGTACTTGATATTTTGTATGTACATCTATAGATGCACCTCCAGAGTCCACTAATCTTAACCCTCCCCAGTCCAGCACAATGCAGTGCAGATATGTACATTTTGAGGCTTTGACCCTGTGTTGCAGCATGTTACACGTAGGCCTACATTTAGGTGGGAAAGGGGGTCTAACATTGCGAGACCTTGCCACTGCAGGGTTGTTTTAATTTAAACTAAAGTTTTTTTTTTTTTATAGCATTTATTCAGATACAATCACAGGCAATGCTTCCTGCCAAATGTATCATCCTGCAGTTGCAGTTCGTAGCAATTTACAGCCATCTGTTCCACTGCAAGCATTGAACTTCCATGAGATAAATCCCTTGACTGGATTTGGTTAGCTTTCCGAGAAAGCTTTTATTTTATTCATAATTCAGGGCCAAGCTCTTAGAAGCCTGCTTACCAGCGCATCAACGCTCTGCATTCTGGATGAGGCATGATGCTTGTATTTTGGGTAATAAGACAAATTCTTTATACGTCAACTTTCTCATTAGTCTTGGTGTGTCCATTGTTTCCAGATATCATATTCCACTATCCAATTTTTCAATGTGAGCACAGGTCTGCGGAAGTAAGTTTACTGTTTTTAAAATTTAAAGGAGTATCCTACTTATGGAAACAGGCGTTATGCTGTCTGACAGCTTGTCCAGGCTACTGAGGCACCTACAGAACTCTAAACCAATGGCATATATACCATAGAGGCAGGGGAGGCAGCTGTTACCAGGCTATGGCAAAAGGGGCCTGGGACATACTACTTCTTCAGCCTCTATATTGTGTACAAGGCTTAGGCCCTTATTTAACAAGGGATAGCGCCAGGTAGCGAATGGTGAGCGAACGGTAATGACGCTCACCGCCACGAGAACGCCGGCTCCCCTCCGCAATCACACATTTATCAAGCCGATCCTGCTTAGCGACTGACAGAGCGCCAGATAGCGAATTATTCATCATTATTCCAGCCTCACCCCACAGCACCAGCGGGCGACCTTGAACAGCGACAGGTATGACCTCTCGCTACCTGGCGCTCTCCAATGCATTTCAATGGAGCAATCTTTAAATATTCATAATTAATTGCTATTAATTTTTTTTATTTTTTTTTTAAATGTCAAAAATTCTGTGACCACTTCTGCAATGTTTTTTATTTTTTTTTTTAAGGTAAAAAAAAAAAATAAAAAGAAATGTGTGCAGAATTGATATTACAGGTCTGATATTAATGTATTCATATTACAAAATGTTTGTAAAAACATGTTTTTTTTTAAACAAAAATATGGTTGTTTGGGGGTTAAAAAACTACTTTTAACCCATCGCCGCCAGCGCTCTGGGGTTTAAACAAGCATTTTACAGCGCGAGAATTTTTTGAGCGTGATTTGTTAATGAATATGCTGGGAGCCGTTCGCTATGGCCATTCGCTGTCATGCGCTCCCATACAGCGCGGAACCAGTCAAATAGCGACTCCTCACACAATATTCAACATTACCGCACACTGACTGTCGCTGTCAACAGCCGAACAACGGCCAAGCACAGCGAATACTAGCGTGCGCTGTGAAAATAACGCTACTGGCGCTCATCTGTCGCTACCTGGCGCTATTAATGAATCGGCCTCTTAGAGCCTCCTCGACCATCCACTCTTCCAGCGGAGCCCAATGAGGGTCACAGCAGCTGCAGGTATGATGCGCCTCCAGGCATCTGCAGCAGGCTTTGCTAGCCACCCGTCCGCTGCCGGCGTATGCCTCGTTCTCCATTCTTGCCTCCTTCTCTGTCTCCACTGCTTCCGCCACATTCACCATTGCTGAAAACGACAAAGCCAATAATGAGCGCTACTGCATTTGTAGGACCCACGTGGCCAAAGCCGCTTTCACCTTTTAGCTCTGACAGCCCCTGCCATGTCAGTGCTTGAGTGTGGGGATGAGAGCATGGGGCAGCAGAGTAACCAGGCTTTCTGCCTCCCGGGGCAAAGATTCAAAATGGTCCCCCCCACCTGTGCTCAGGCCACCTTTTGGTGCCCCCCTGACCTGCTGCACCTGGGGCAAGTGTCCCCCCCCTGCTCCCCCCCTAGCTACGCCCCTGGCATGGGGAGTCGGATAACACTGGTGTACTATCGGGCCCCATGAAACCAGTGTATGCCCCTGATCTGAACCCTGTTGGACAGCCCTTCAATAACACTAATAATTGATCTACTAATTACTTACGTTCTTGTAATACACTGCTGTGCAAATATTTTAGGTAAATGTGGAAAACATACTGCAAAATAAGAATGCTTTCAAAAATAGAAATGCTCATTTTCATATCTAGGTTGAAACGCAGTCACTGAAACAGAACCCACATGACTGTGTAACAGGCTTAAACCGGACCTTCACCATGATTTATTGAAAAGCCCAAATCATTGAAAAGTGATTCCCCAGCATCTAAAATTAATATATTTTAAGTTTTTAGTCACTTACTTATTAATCTTTCCCCCACTGGGCTGCAACTCTGTTAAGGACTTTAGGATACGGGCGCCGCCATTTTGATTCAGAAGCATCACACTTACTAAGGAGAGGAGAGTGGGATAAGGTACAGGGGGGCGGGTTATAGCTGTGCTTTGCTCAGACAGAGCAGAGCTGGGGTCAGGAAAAGGTCAGCAGTCCCAGAATGCAGAGCAGCACAGTCAGAAGGCCCAATGCGAGAGAGATGTCCCTCATCTAATCTCCAAGATCTTTGGAGTGCTGTTAGACTCAATGTAAACCTCTCCCCCCCCCAGTCTTGGTCTATTTTTTTACACGATAAAAACCTGCCATCTTAACAGGGTGTGTAGACTTTTTATATCTGTAGTATCTTGTCCTGGGATGGACTGGCCTACATGGGTAGAGAGGAATGCTCTTTTTATCTCTCTACAGTATTTCCAAAAAGCAAGGGCATAGCTAAAGGGGGCAGAGGGGCATGTGTCCCCCGAGTGCAGCGGGTCAGGGGGGCACCAATATCTGGCCTGAGCACAAGTGGCAGGTGAACGCCGGACACGGCACGCAGTTACACATTTATCAAGCAGAATCTGTTGAGCGACTGGGATAGCGCCATGTAGAGTCCGATTTATCATTTTCACAGCCTCAGCGAACAGCGCCGGGGTTCAGCCTTGCACAGCGCCAGGTATGACCTCTCGCTACCTGTCACTCTCTCATACATTTCAATGGACGATCCCTTTCTTCTATTTAAACAGGGTTTTTTTTTTTTTTTTTTTTTTTAAATCACAAAAAATGTTGTGACCTCTTCTGCCATAGAAAAAGCCGTTTTTTCAAATATTTTTCATGTTTTATATATTTCTGCAGAAATGACAGTACAGGTCTGGCATTAAAGTGGTCATGTTACAATGTTATTACAATGTAATTCCATATGTTTTCGCTTTGTTACTGGTAGATACATGCTGAAAAACAGACTTTAAACACACAGCCTCCGGCGCTCTGGGCTACAGCGAAGCACTTTTCAGCGCCGGAGTTTAGTGAGGATGTTCTTTTAATGAATATGTTGTGAGTCGGTCGCACTGACCAGTCGCTAACATGTGCTCCCATACAGCGCTGTACTGGTCAAATAGCGAATCCTCACAATGTATTCATCATTACTGCACAGCGGCTGAGTCGCTATGAACTAGCGACCCACGGCCGAACACAGCGACTACTAGCGGGCGCTCTGAAAATGCCTGCTACAGACGCTCATCTGTCGCTACCTGGCGTTAGTGATGAATCAGCCTGCCAGTGTTATACAGCCTTAGTGAAGGGAGGAGCTCAGTTAGGTTCCCACTCACGGTTGTGCTGTGGCCACTCTTAATTATTGGTAACTCATGTGTTAATTGTTGGTGCAGCCCCAGAAATAGACAAACAAGAGCAGCCAGGCGTGGGAGATCTTAGGTGAGGGGGCAAGGATGGGTGTCAGGAGAGCTCCATGATGGCTTTGCATAGCATAATAGGACCCTCACCACAGGCCCCCATAATCAGCAATCTCACCCCCCCATGTGGTCACTCACCGGCCGGTCTGCAACTTGCTTGCTTGCGTCGCTTTCAGAGCAGCGAAACACGTGCATGGCACTGACATTGAGGCAGTGGCACCAACGCAGAAGCGGGGCCCGCACACGGCACCGACGTAGGAGCAGGGCTCGCACCCCTGAGGGAAGGAGACGGTGTGGCTAGGTAAGTATGAAGGTATATACCGCAGAGGTGGTAAAGGCAATGCTTGACAAGCCCCCACGTTTCACGGGCCAGGGGGCACTTGCCTGCACTGTCCCATGGTATAAACACCACAGTGTGGATGGATAGCAGCTCCCCCCTCCCAGGCTCAGCCTGCAGCATCAGCAGCTATGCATCAGCAGAATACCCAAGATTGGACAAGAGCCTGTGCATACACCATAGGACCGGGGAAAGGTGAGTTTGTATGACCAATATGGGGGTTTCACACATCTGGGGGCAAGGAAAAACACCTGGGAAAGTCCTGCTTTAATGAGCTTTATTGAGGCCAATGACTGGAGTCATATAAGATGTGAAAGCATTTAGGCCAGTGTTCCTCAGCCCTCTCCTTGAGAGCCACCACCACGTCATGTTTTGTGGATCTCCACAAATCCGACTGTATAGCTCTGCTGCTGCACCAGTTACCTCTGCATCTGTGTGGAGATCTCACTGGCCTGTTAGTGTCTCTTCAGGAGAGGGTTGGGGAACACTGATTTAAGCCAACTTCTTTTTAATGCTGTACCCAACTTTCCATGCGAGGCACATCACTGCCTCTAGCTGAAATCAGTTAGGTTAACCAAATCATCCAAAACATCCTGTGTCACGAGCGGTCCAGCGCAGATCTGCTGTGAGAATGGTGTCTGGGAGGGGGTAAGGCGTGAATAAAGAGATGTCCAGATGACTCACTCATAACTTATTAACAGATGACAGCACACGCCAGTGTACACAACATTCACACAATGTCAACATGCTGCAGCGTCTCTCATTGCCAACACGTGTGTCGCCCACCACACTGCCCAAACACCCAAACTGCACTTTCCTTTTTGTATTTTGGCCCAGCTCTAGATAGGGTAACTAAAGGTAGCCATACACAATAGAAAAATCGACGTTATCACTGTGAGCAAACAATGTTGTTGTTTCTTATCAGTGTTGCTCATTGATATTAGCTTTTACTATCAGAGAATGATTGTACAAACAGATCACACAAGCATACACTACAAAAGACAAAATACTGTGCAGATAACCTGCCTATAGATTAGTACTGAATACTTACACACACATGCACACGCACAATATTGGCCTAAGTTCACATTCAATGAATATAGGAAGTTTAGACAACCTTGTTAAAATGTCAGAAGAATAATATGAGAACTTTTTCCAACTTTAATGAAATCCATAAGGTATACAGTTCCATTGGAAAACAAACTGAAATAATTTAGAGGGGGAAATAAAAATAAACAAACTCAAATAATGTGGCTGTGTAAGTGTGGACTCACTATTATAATTGTAATTGTAAATTGTAACTAGTAGTCAATACACAGCTTATAAACCACATGCAGTCTGGAAAAAGTTCCAAAGGGGAACGAAACGTGTTGACACTGTTGTATCATTCAGGGACTACAGTTCCTTTGAAAACACAAACGCGGCAGACATCCTTTTCCCTGACAGTTGGGGCTGGAGGGGAATCCTTGGTTTTTGGAACTTTGGATACAGTTATATATTGTTTGAATGTGCTTATCTTATCTTAAATTAGTGAGTGCATTTAGTTCATTAAATTATTGGTTCGAATTTTTATGGTATAACACTGTGTGTCCTTTGTGAAATGTATTCCACCCTGCTGAATGAGGGGAAAAGGTCTGAAAGCAACTGTATGTGAGGAGTGATTCTGGATCCACTGAAGAGGTATATGGAGAGCCTTCAACTTACATCAAATTGTCATATAAACGCAAGTTTTTGGGCAATATGGTAAGCACATACTGTGAGTAATGGCGAAGCATGGTGTGTAGAAGATTTTTAACCTTTAGAAGTGATCTCTGGAAGGTTGTATTTGAGAAACAGAGCAACTCAAAGACTGTGGACCTTTATAAAGAGCTCCATGCCATTTCAATGTATTATTTTAATGGTTTGATATTTTTGCTACAGTATCATTTTTGCATGTTATATAGGCTAATTTTTACTAAGTTTTAAAAGTCTAAGTGCAGTATTTAACCTAGTCTTTGTAACCTCATGTAAAGTGTAGCTGTTCTAGTTTATAATAATAATAATAATAATAATATAGCTCCATCTTCTTCCATAGTGCTGTATAAGGTAAAATTATGGACAACGGCCATTACAAATTTGATGCTACAAAGTTCAGAGCAAATGATGTGAGAACAGGAGACTATAGGTAAGAAATCCCTACCCTTGCAGGCTTACAGTAGGATTTTCCTAACATTTTCTTAATAGCAAAAGCTATGGTCTATAAACAGCCTCATCAAATGAATCTCATTGTTGAAAGGTATCAGTCAAGAGAAGGGAACAACAATATTTCCAAGTCATTAGGGTCGATTCAAAGAAACATGTAACAGCTTGGATTTGGGTGCCGATCATCCTATTTTTCACGTCCGCTCGTGCGTTCGTATGAACTTGCGAGTGATTCTATAAGCAAATACGTTTCTATCCTAAAATGTACGTCCGTTCGTATGGCAGTTCGCGAATCAGACCTATGTCAGTTTCCATCCTGAATTTTCCGTTTCATTTCTCAGGTTGCAACATTGGTTTTGCCCTTTTTCCTTTTTTGTCTGGACGTAAATCCTTCTGATCTTGCGGCTGCGCACTACAAACTTACCTCATTAAAGTGCATTCTAAATATTTGGTCTTTTATTTTTCTTTATTTCATTCATTTTGTAGTAACCAACCATTAATGAATGCATTTGCATAAGTAAATCTTACTTTGTTTAATTTTTACTTAACTTGCATTTTTTACTTGTGGATTTAATTTTAATATTTTGGCTTCAAATGGTACAACTTAAAATTTTGTGTGTGGTTACCCACACCCTCTACATACAGATTGCTCTCAAATATTAAAAAACACCCAGCAACTTCTGCATGTTATGAGCCTAGAAACAGGCAAGATGGCGGCTCAGGTATTATCGGGCAGCCTGCAAACAGAAAGGGCCTTGTGACTGTGTTGCTCTGCATTCTTTGATTTCTGACCTTTCCGTGCCCCCAGCTCTGCTGTGTCTGTGCAAAATACAGCAGTAACCCATATCCTGCACTTTATCCCGCTCTCCTCTCCTCAGTAAGTGTGATGCATCTGACCAAAGATGTGCTTAAATAATTAAACAAAGCAAAGGTAAACAACTACACCAATAAATGCAATCTAAAAATATTATTCTAGTACATCAATTTAAAAATAAATACCAAAGGACATAAGTTTCTTTAATTAACGCAAATATATTGCCAAATAAAGGTTTACATGCAAAGGACTAATTAAGGTCCACATTAAAATGCTTTTAGAAGGCATACATGAATCAGGTATGCATTGCCATACAATTTATGGCCTCGGCCATGCTGATACATGCAGTTCATTGGAGCTCAAGACGCGCAGACTCCTCCACATAGCCAAAAAACCTGTTCAAGAACAGCAATCCGACTGCTAAAAGGTGTCGGCAGTGGCTTTCTTTTAAAACGTATTTAGAGGTTGGAAAACTGCTCTCTGAATCACACCTAAACACATTCGATTATCCTAAGTTTTACGTTTTGATCCTAAGTTTTAGGATTTGATCCTAAGTTTTACGTTTTGATCCTAAAATTTACGAACGAACTTGCGATGATCGTAAGAGCATATACGCTTTCGTACGTAGGCTCGTGCGAGTCGGAAATGGCCAAAATAACAGGAAAAAATGACTAACACCCACCCAAACTTACGATTCTCGATCCGAAATCAATTAACTTTTGCTCTTTGAATCGAGGGGATTGTATATACTATGAAACATAGTGAATATAGGCCCTTATTCATCAAGCAATAGCGCCAGGTAGTGTCTGACGAGCGCCAGGTAGCGGCAGCTAACGGCGCCTACCGACTCAAGTACGCCCGGCGGCGGTCACAATGACGCATTTATCAAGCTAAATGAGGCTAGCGCCGGCGAGAGCGACGGCTAGCGCGGCATTCATCATGAAGCCGGCTGGACCGAACAGCGCCGCTGCAAATTCCTTCACAGCGACACGTATTACCTGGCGCTACCTGCCGCTCTCCCATACATTTCAATGGCAGACGCTGCAATGATTGTTCTTAGTGGTTTAGGGGTTTTTTGCTTTGGTACAAAATTCAACACATGTTTATATTGATATGTTTTATGAATCTAGCTGGTTATTTATCTTTTTTTTTTTTTTTTTTTTTTTTCACAATGTAATGTTGGGAGTGACATGGGAATTGCATCTCCTCCACCCAAACTCATTGGCCTCAAAAGCGCTGGTTTTCCACACAAACGGGGCTTGTAAAGCTATTTTGTAGCCTGTCAGGTTGGGCGGTCACGTTCGCTCTTCGAAATTGTCAGCGCCCAAGCTATTCGGCAGCCCTGTCCTTGATGAATCTGTGTTGGTCAGTGTTTGTGCAGTCGCTGTTTTAATTCGCTATGTGGCGGCGCGAGCGTCGCTGTGCCTCGCTGCGCTGCGTTGTGCGGCGCTGTGCTGTTCATACATGTGCCCTTCTGCCATTTGCAAGGAATTCACTTCCCGCGACCCCAGTCGTTGTTAATGAATACACTGTAGTTGTGAGCGTGCCTGGCCACATATTGCAGGATTAACATTCAGTCGTACCAGCTCATAACAACCCGTTATGCATTCTCATGTGTGCCACATTTTCAGGTAGTTGTCTAGTTTGATTGTGTGATGACTTTGTGAAGGAATAAGATTTGTATATTTAAGCACAACGGTGTATGCTTTAGAAGGACCTATGCATTACAGTATGTAGAACCCCCTGCTAAATCAAGCTAATAATTTGTGGCGCCGTGGGCCCTAGCTTGTTTTTCAGCGTCATTTTAATGTTTTTCCGCCACTTAGCTTGCACATAGCTGATATTAGCTTGGCCCTGCTGCGCGCATGTTTTTTTTTTGAATTTGGAAGCACAGTTGCTTGCGTCATATCCGGTTCCGGGATCCTCCTTTGCGTTTCAACGCCACCTTAAGGTAAAACTGTCTTGCGCTTATGCCAATAGCTTGTTTTTCAGCGTCATTTTAATGTTTTTCCGCCACTTAGCTTGCACATAGCTGATATTAGCTTGTCCCTGCTGCACGCATGTTTTTTTTTTGTGTTTTGCAGCACAGTTGCTTGCGTCATATCCGGTTCCTGGATCCTCCTTTGCGTTTCAACGCCACCTTAAGGTAAAACAGTCTTGCGCTTATGCCAATAGCTTGTTTTTCAGCGTCATTTTAATGTTTTTCCGCCACTTAGCTTGCACATAGCTGATATTAGCTTGTTGCTGGGGCGCGGTGCGTATTTTTGTTTTGTTTTGTTTTTTATGTCTCATGTCGCTAGCGTCATTTCCGGTTCCTGTTTCCTCCTTAGCGTTTCCAATATGGCTCCCAAACGGCGAGTAATGCGCCTCCCCAGCTCCTCCTCAGATTCCGGCCCCACAACCCCTCCCCCACATCCCCCACCTACCTCACCTTCCCCAAATACCACCCCTCCCACCCATTCCCCTCCTGGGCCCCAAAAACAAAGGCGCACCCGGGTGGATAGCCGGGTCAATGGCCAGGTTGTGAAAGTGAGTATTTTAGTTATGTATTTTTAGCTTAAAAATGTTTAAACACACAGGGTGGATAGGGGCTGAATTTTTATTGTTTTTAGTCCAAAATTTAACACTCCACATGGGGCATCCCCATTGTGGATGTCCTGCTTGGATGGCCCCCCCCCCCCTGGAGGGCCCAAAAAATTACCTCTGGCCCGTCCCATCTGTGCATGCGTGAGTTGCGGATGCCTATTGCGCTTACCTCTAGCAGGGTGTACCCCTGCGCCATACATATTTTCATTTGGTGTGCAGGCGCACTCCCTGTTAGAGTCAAACGCCACATGCGTACTTTGCCGTGCAGACACAGCTGAGCTGGTATGCACCTCCCAAGGCCCTTGGATGCGCATACCACACCGGCGTGGACCGCTGTGTTTGGCTTGCGGAGTGACGTGGGAGTGTCCTCAGCGGTGTATTTGGGCCCTTCAAAGGGGGTTGCAGACAGTGGGCCACCCACAATAGTTGTGGCCCAAAAAAGTGCACACAAACCCAGACTAATGTAAATCCTGGGTGTGGTTCCACTTTGATCTTGTCTCTGTATAACTGTTTATGACATTGTTCTGAGGTCATGTTTTGTTTTTTTTTTTTAAATTTTTTTTAATTTTTTCCTAGGACTTCTGCCTGGCCGAATACGACTATGCCCGAGGAGCGAAAAAACGCCTTGCCATGGAGGTGAAGGCCACTGTGTCCCGGCGCTTCAAGACCGACCTGACCATCCGGGCGATCCAACAGAAATGGTCAGATTTTAAGCGCCGGGACCCAGAAGGCGTGTACCGCCTATATGATGCCTACGCATCAGGTAAGTTAAAGCTTATGTTCTTTTTTGCCTTTGTGCAGAATCATCTGCTAAGCTGTGTCCTTTTTTGCTCTTTATATTAATTATTTGCTTTCACCCCCTCCACACAGATAAGCGTCCTCCCCTGGGGAAACGTGGGAAGGGATTCCTCCCCCGAACCAGGCAGGCGGACTCGGGGGAGTCATCGGGGGAGGGTCCCTCCCGCGGGTCCTATTTAGAGGACCCAGGGGAGGAAGGGGATGACGCCCCAGAGGAGTGTGCTGCTGGGGGGCAGGCTGGATCAAGCCTCAGCTCCTCACACTCTGAGGCTGAGGACTCTCACCAGGCAAGGGGCCACTCTCAAGCAGGGAGTGAGAGGGAGGAGGGTGGCCCTTTGCCTGGTGGATCTTCTGAGCAGAGTGTGAGGAGCCGAGGCTCCCCGCCTCCTCCTCAGAGCCCTCCCTGGGCTTCAAGTGGCGCTTCATCCCCTGGTGAGTTTACATGTTTTAATTGTTAGTCTGTGCCAGGTTTCATCTGACCATTTGTGCTTAGCCCTTGCAATTCCTCTATAATTTGCAGGGCATCATATAGGCGGCACCTCCATGGATTTTTGGCGTCAAATCCTCCTCGGGCATAGTCGTGGTAAGTGTATGTTTTAAGCTAGTTCATTTTGGACTTTATGTCATTCCTTAAAGTGGACCCACAAACATTGCTGATATTGCTTGGATTATGGCGCCTTGCCTGCCAAATCACATCCCTCACCCAGGGCCCCCCCCCAACCAAACACCACAAACTACTTCCCTCTTTGGGGGTGGCAGAAGCCATTGTCCCTGCCTCCTGTGTGGCACTCGAGATGTGTGTGCGCCTGCGCTCTGTTTCATACTGGCATGCGTGTGCGCACACACTGGCGGAGTGATGTGCGGAAGGCAGGGGCGGTGGCGGACTAAAATTGTGTTGCTCTGCCAAAGTAGACTACTACACTGAATAATCACAATCCTGTGTCTTGGTACACTTTTAACAGACACGTTTCCTGGTCCATTGTCTAAGCTGGTTTGCTAATGTACATTAACATCACAAACCACACTACAGTGCTAGCCAACTGGAAACCACCCCTATGTTTCTGGCCACACCATGATGTGTGCTAGCAAAAGTTAATTTACGTGAAGTAGTTAGGGCAAACACATGTTGCACACTGGTAACATTATCCATTAAATTGGTAATGAGTCATTTACATTGCAATGTAAAGGTTAGTGCGAGATTTTCAAAATGGATACATGTGGCAACCATAAACACTTCACATTAACTAATGGGCCAGGAATATAGCAAATATCGTTTAACATGTATGTAAAGAAGTGTTTGTTTTTGGAGCTAAGACTCAATAACCAGATTGATGTCCAAACTTCGGGTGTCATAGCTCCACTAAATGTTGTTTGGTATTTTGTTTTTTTATGGACAGATGTTGCTACGCAGACGGAGGCAGAATTCCTCCTCCCCACACCAGCTCCAGGGACGGCCAGCAGCATGGGCCACCGCCACAGCTGCGATGGTGAGTACATCCAAATTAATATGGGTAAATACTTTGTAAACATTTCTCTTCTAGTTACATTTGTAGAAATGTGAAATTGACCAATGTGTGAATATCACACACATCTAGGTTAAATGTGTTTGGTGAATAATCCAACATGCCAGTCACCATCCTTGATAGTTGCCTCACATTCTTGTTACGGACACATACGGACTATTTGTGGCGTATAGACAACCAAATGGGGCTGATTAGGTGTTTACCAATAACATTATAGGGCAAACTTCCATCTTCCTTAGGCACTGATGTTTGGCTTGGACTAAAGACATAAATGTCCTTACTTGGCCATAAACATTATTACCTTTGCAAGAGTGAACCTGGCCCAACAACAAGGCTGTTTAATGTGCATTAAACATTTAATTTGCCAACAACTAACAACTAACACCCCGCGGAATATACGATAAGTGCAGGTACCACGGGTCCACCCCACCAAGCAAACCCCTAATTATGGGAACTTATCTTCCGCTGGCTCCTGCGCAACACTCCAGACGTGCATTTTTCCCCCCTGGGCCTCTGTGAATGGCCGCCGGGTCCCCATGAGCAGCCAGAGAGTGACATGCGTGAAGAGGGGGTGGAAGAGGAGTGTACATTCCTGTTCCCTGCATAGACGTTAGCGTGCGTTCTTTGTGCCAAGCACGTTGGAGCATGGAGAGGTGAGTGGCTATGGATTACTGTGTGTATACACACATCAGGGGAAATACAGATCTGTGAGAAACAACAAAGTGGGCCAAAACCCAGGATAAACTATATTGTGGGTGTTGGTCCACTTTAAGAGTAAAGGTATGTGGTCCTAACATGTTTTCAAGTCAATATTAAAACTTTATTTTAAAATGTTAGGGGCACATTGTTCACCAATGTTAATGTGAGTGTTAGCAAGTTAGAAACACTGACATTACATTGCTACATCTGTGTATGTTGAGTTCCCAATCAAATTCTAATATATTATTTTTTATCACATCTCTACAGCTTGTATACGCCAGCATCGCAGACTGTGGCGGGCCTTCCGACAGATGAAAGGGATGCTGCTGGCCATGAAGAGGCGTCGGAGACGTTAGGGTGGGGGGGATGGCTGCCCTGGCCATGTTTTCTTGGCTTTGTTGGCCTATGTTGGCCGTGTTTGGCCAATTTCTATAAATACATTTATATTTACCAAGAACTGTGTTGTTCCTTGACCAGCATAGGTTTAGATTCCCAAAAACCATTATGTCTAAAATTAGGCTGCCATTTTGAGCCAGTACATGTTTACACCATAGTAAGCAATGTTAACTAATGTGGCACATAAATGGTGGCATAATATTAGAGATGATTGAGCAAATCAGCCCTGACTGTGTATTTAGCTTTCACATGTATGGATAAACACAAATTAGAGGTGGTTTTCCAAAATATATTTACATAAATCATAAGAAAAAGGTATACAAATTAATATTCTTGGCTGGGTGGCCGGGGAGGTTGGGAGTCATTGCTAGGGGCGGTGTTGGGGGACAACAGTGCAGTAAAAAATATAGACTGCTGTTGTATGAGCTGTTGTATCAACAACAAAGTTTGGTCCTGCCGCTGTATTGCCTCTGCCTGGCGCTGTATTGCTTCTTCCTGGCGCTGTACAGATTGCTCGATAACATTGGCAAGGCGACCAAGGTCCTGGTTCTGTTGTAGGTTTTGCCTTAACTGGTCCACCTGGCGCTGCAGGCCCTCATTTTGTTGCTGACACATCAGCACCTGATTTTCCAACGCCGCAATGCGCTCATTAGTTCCATCACGCGGCTGTTGGCGACTGTAGTCCTCCAGCATCCGGACCCCTAGTTGGTAGAATTCGGCACTGGTTGGTGCCACACCTCCTCTTGCTGTGGTTGGAGGCTAAACAAATAGTAAACCACATTTTAGTGAAACGGAACAAATGCAGTTATGCCCCTCCCAAAAGTTACCATAAACACTCACTAGACAACTTACCCTTGTCTGAGCCTGTGAAGCTTGGCCACATGGGACTTGGGAAGAGGTCCCAGCTTGGGGTTCTGGTTCCGCCTCCTGCCAAAACAACAATGAAATGAAATGTTACATGTTGCTTCTTCCACTACCCACGAATATGCCAATGGGTTTAGAGGTCGTCTACATCAGCCATGTTACCTGCGTGTCCTCCGGCCCAGGTAGGCTCGAGGTATCGCTGCCAGAGAGTCGCGAATCAACATCAGAGATGTCGGGCAAGTTGGCAAATGCTAAACAGGAAAATCAGGTTAGTAGGTCTGTGGGCCAAACTCTAATGTAACCTGGTTAGGCTATCGAGGCCATACCTCTAAAAAGTTTAAAAATACACACTAGACCAAAGGTCTCGGTTAAACTCAGATTGTTAACATGTATGTTACAGGACTAAGACGCACTAATTTCTGCAAATCTCATCATAAACATTGCTTAAATTAAACATACCCGCAATATCCCAGATGTCTGGAGTGGGGTCCTCACTCGAGATTGGACCTTGAAAATAGATGTGGACACACAAGTTGCCAGAAGCAAGTGGCACAACATTAGAGCCAAAATACAGACTAGAGCAAGGCAAAACCACTTACCCTCATCTCTGGCAGCTGGAACTTGAGGGGCCCTTTCTGGACAGCCACTTCCGATATTCGGGTCAACTAAAAAAAATTAAAAATGTGTCTAAATAATCAGCAAACTACTACAGGGAATGTTTGGCTAAAAATATGTCCGCAAATATACATTGCTATCACTAAAATAACTAAGAGACTGACCCTGGGGAGGCAACCAGCACTCCCAAGAGGCATCTTCAAGTTTACCAAGCAAACATGTAGCTTAGTAGACTAACAAAATTGAACCAGTGTAACCTAAACAGCAGAAAGGATACATTATGTATTGCTCTACACACCAACAGGGTCCTGTTGACCGGCAACATCGGAAGTGGGGTCCAAAGATGAACCAGTCACTTGGCCTACCAAGAAAAAAGACAAATGAGACACATGCACTTGAGTCAAAGTGGATCAAGCAAGGTGAACACATGCACTTACCGACATCCAAAGAGTAGGTGGGATCCGGAGGAGATGCTGGGGCCAAGGGCATGGGAGCTAGGCCAAAAGAAAACCAACATTGAGCCATAGCTAATGTGCGTGCCAAAATACAACATGCATTAAGGTGTGTGAGCAGCTCTTTCACTAATATTGACTAATCAAGCCAAGTGTGGCTCACACATTGATATGCCGATATATGGCTACACATCTCTGGCATCCTACATATCTACACATGTTAGGGCCTTGTTAGTTACTGCCTGTGAGTGTTACAGTGGGCGTGCAATTAGGGCGCACGCACATATTATTAATAGTCAACAGGGGAAACCTTTATTGCTTGAGCTGCTCCCACACCCATTTGTTTAGAAAAAAACCAGCAAACAAATAATGGGTAAATACCTTCAATGGCAGACTGGGGTAGCCTTGAGGTTGCTGGAAGGGCAGGAGCTTGGTTGTCCGGAGCCACATCCCGGACAGCAGCATGTGCACCTATGCATAAAGCAACAGACAGAAAAGTTACAAATGTTTTAGCTATAATGTAATACTTCACAGGTCCTACAGTTAGTTGGTCAGAATGTAAAAATGCTAATCACAGACATTAACATTAGGTTATTGTAAAAGCCAGAAAATATGTACCTTCAGCCCAACCGGTGGTGTCATCCCCAGGATCCACACCCTGCAGCCGAGCCAGTGGGATTTTGGCCTTCAGCATCTCCTCATACGGCCTGTAGGTACTCTTTGGAGCCTGGATGAACCCACTGTCCACATCAAGATCGTGATTCATCTTTTTCATAAGGGCCCCTCGCAAAGTGTAGAAGCGTTTCCTGCAGGATGGGCCACTACGTGGGTGTTGAGCTGTGCTACTAAGCTCCACACCAATGGCATCCCACAGTTTGCTTCTTTCTTGTTTGCCTATGGACTTGCTTTGGGAGCCAAATAGCAGCTCCCATTTCGCAAGTGTCAGGCGCACAAGATGATTATTCTCAGCCAAATTAAATTCAGGCTCCCTCTTGGCACCTGGGCGCTTAGCCTGGGGTGCTGCCCCACCTTCAGGCTGTGCCCTTTTCCGTAAGGGAGGTCTGCGCACAGCACCCACCAAACTCCTACTCGGGCCTGCTGTGGCCGGCAGATGTCCTGTATTTGGCTCCATCCTGTAGCTGCACACACACACAAATCAACACCCCACAAACACGCATGCACACTACAGAATGGCATCGCAATCTCTTAGGCTTGGGCAGGTTTTATGTGCTCTAACAGCCAATCCAAAAGCAGCCCACTTAATTGATTCACACATACAGCCCAGTTCCTTCTAGGCACACCTCCACTGCACTGACAGAAGCATGTGTGTTAGCCAATTAACTCATTACAGACCTCATTAAACAAACAACACACACCCAAATCCAACAATGGACTGATGTATCTGCAACCCTTGTGACATGTGCTTAGCCTAACGGCTATATAAAAAAACAACAGCTTCACTTTCATTGGTCCCCACCTGATTTTTGGCCCATGTCCGTTAATGCACGCACGTTACGGCTCAAGTACGCTAGTAGCGCTACTAGCGTGCGCGTGCGCACTCTGTTTTACGCACACCTGGGTCGGCTAATTGGCGCCCGGAAATAGCAGAGCGACGCAAAAGGCGGCAAAGCGGACCTGTCACTTTTGAAAATGAAGTATAAAAGGAAGGAATGAACTAGGTTCTGCTATTCTTACACTGTGGCAAAGGCTGTGGTGTGGTGCTGTGCTCGCTTCCCTTAGCTCATTTGAGCCTCTGTCTGGTTTCTGTCCTCACTCTCTGTGGCTTGTTGGGTGATTTCTGACATCAGTGCTGTTTCTTTAGGAGCTTGGTTTGGGTGGCATCTGCAAATATTGTGTAGCATACAGCAAGTGAGGCTTGATTTTGGGGCCTTTTGTGGGCTGTGCAGCAACTCCCCTCTTGGTTGTGCTTAACTTAGAAAGCTGGTTTTCAGCAGGCTGGTGGTTTGGACCACTATAGTTCTGGTTTTGTGGTGAGCTGCATTGTAGCGGGTGTGTGTGTAGTGTGATTGTTTGTGTGTGTGTTGTGTGTTAGTGTTTTTTTTTGTTTATTTTTGTTTTTGTATATATCTTTAGTGTGTGTGATGGATAAGAGGGTGATGTATGGTGTCTGGGTGGATGGATGTATGTGTATGCTGAAAGAGCAGGAGGAAAGGGAGCGGGGTGTTGTGAGGCTTAGGGCACCCCGCTCCTTTGCAATCCGCCTTTCAGTATGGGACTTAAGTGACGAGCAGATCAGGAGCCGCTTCCGTCTGAATCGTGCTGCACTACAGTCCCTATATGATCAGATTAAGACCAAAATCGAGCCATCCACCAAACGCACTCACTCCATTCCAGGCATAGTACGCCTGTGTGCCACTCTTAATGTGTTGGCACGAGGGACCTTCCAGGCAACCTCAGCCCTCCTCAGCGGGATAAGCCAGGCTACTATGAGCCGCATCCTAATCCAGGTAGTTCTGGCAATTTGTGATTTAATCCCAATTTACATCAAGTTTCCTGAGGATGAGGAAGAGGTTGCCAAAATAAAACATGCTTTCTATCTGATGGGAGGGATCCCGAATGTGCTAGGGTGCGTTGATGGTACACATATCCCTTTCCGCCCTCCCCGTGCACAGGAGCTGTCCTACAGAAACAGGAAGCAGTTCCATTCATTTAATATCATGGTGGTCTGTGACCATGAGATGAAGCTGCGGGCGGTGAGATCGGGGTTCCCCGGCTCATGCCACGATTCTTACGTCTTGCAGCGGACAGTCCTGTGCCGGAAGTTTGATAACAACGAAATGCCAGCTGGCTGGCTACTGGGTAATAAATTAACCATGTCTATGTATTTTGCTAATATGTGGCCTAGTAAGGCAATTTTAAACAAACTACCACCCAAAAACATGTACTAGTACTAATTGCTGTCTCTCTCCTTGTGTTTTTTCTACAGCGGACAAGGGATATGGGCAGAGAACGTGGGTCATGACTCCGGTCAGGAACCCACGGACCTCTGCCCATGAACGCTACAATGCAGCGCATCGCAAGACCAGAAGCATTGTGGAAAGAACCATCGGCCTGCTGAAAGCACGCTTTCTCTGTTTGGCACGGCCAGGAGGAGAGATGCTCTACAGCCCACAGAAGGTTTCCAAAATCATCCTTGCCTGCTGTGTGTTACACAATATCTGTATATGTCACCGAATCCAAGCCCCCGAGGAGACAGCACTGGTGCCAGAAATCCCCAACCTGCCCGCAGATAGAAGTGAGGACACCCAGACTGGCGATGAGCTAAGGGAAAGGCTGATCACTTCTTATTTTGCGGTAAGCTAACTACCCTTCACTCTAATGCAAGTACTGCACTCCTGTTTAAATGTCTTTGACCTCCCATCCAAAAGAGCAAACAAACGCACTAAGGGGGGGTGTAAGATGACCCAAACCACTCTAAGGGGGGTGTAAGATGACCCAAACCACTCTAAGGGGGGGTGTAAGATGACCCAAACCACTCTAAGGGGGGGTGTAAGATGACCCAAACCACTGTAAGGGGGGGTGTAAGATGACCCAAACCACTCTAAGGGGGGGTGTAAGATGACCCAAACCACTCTAAGGGGGGGTGTAAGATGACCCAAACCACTCTAAGGGGGGGTGTAAGATGACCCAAACCACTCTAAGGGGGGGTGTAAGATGACCCAAACCACTCTAAGGGGGGGTGTAAGATGACCCAAACCACTCTAAGGGGGGTTTAAGATGACCCAAACCACTCTAAGGGGGGGTGTAAGATGACCCAAACCACTCTAAGGGGGGTGTAAGATGACCCAAACCACTCTAAGGGGGGGTGTAAGATGACCCAAACCACTCTAAGGGGGGTTTAAGATGACCCAAACCACTCTAAGGGGGGGTGTAAGATGACCCAAACCACTCTAAGGGGGGTGTAAGATGACCCAAACCACTCTAAGGGGGGGTGTAAGATGACCCAAACCACTCTAAGGGGGGTTTAAGATGACCCAAACCACTCTAAGGGGGGTGTAAGATGACCCAAACCACTCTAAGGGGGGTGTAAGATGACCCAAACCACTCTAAGGGGGGGTGTAAGATGACCCAAACCACTCTAAGGGGGGTGTAAGATGACCCAAACCACTCTAAGGGGGGGTGTAAGATGACCCAAACCACTCTAAGGGGGGTTTAAGATGACCCAAACCACTCTAAGGGGGGTTTAAGATGACCCAAACCACTCTAAGGGGGGGTGTAAGATGACCCAAACCACTCTAAGGGGGGTGTAAGACGCCAATGTTGGTTATCAAGTTACGCATTTTTTTAAAAGAAAACACAAAATAACTATAAAGATATATACTAACTGCACTTTTCTTAATTTTTCAGGCACAAAGAGATGCACCATGATCTCGACATTCCTTTTACAACCCTTTCCTGGACTTTACTTTTCTTTTGCATTTCTGCTGGACTTTTCATTTTCTATTTCATTTATGTTTTATTATTAATTTTTTGTTAGAGAAAAAATTAAAAAAAATATAGATATATACATGTGGCTATGTGTTTAATTCTGTTGTAAGTTTCCTTTTCATTCTAATTCCTATTTTCATTTTCCTTTTCTTTCTCTGTCCTGTTTTTATTTTCCTTTTCTTTCTCTGTTCTGTTTTTATTTTCCTTTTCTTTCTCTGTTCTGTTTTTATTTTCCTTTTCTTTCTCTGTTCTGTTTTTATTTTCCTTTTCTATTTTCCTTTTCTTTCTCTGTTCTGTTTTTATTGTCCTTTTCTTTCTCTGTTCTGTTTTTATTTTCCTTTTCTTTCTCTGTTCTGTTTTTATTTTCCTTTTCTATTTTCCTTTTCTTTCTCTGTTCTGTTTTTATTTTCCTTTTCTTTCTCATTGGTGATTTAATTGTATTTCCTTTTTAGGTAACAAAAAAAAAAAAAAAAAATTGTGGCTATGTGTTTAATTATGTTTTATTTTCCATTTATATTCGAAGATCTGGTAGAATTTAATTTCCTTTTACACCAAATAAAAAAATTTTTACATTTCAAAACAAATGTGGCAATGTGTTTTATTCAGAAGGTACTGGATGGCCAGGACACAGCAAAGCTAACAGGCGCTGTGTAGAATAGCGTGGTCACACTGACTGACAGCGCCAACAAAGCTGAGGGCCAACATCATATTCAGCAATGTAGGCGTTGTTCGCAACAACGCCAGGTAGCGACTGAGGAGGCCTGCTATAGCGAATCGCTAACGCCCGCGGCTGACGCTAGCGGCGCTCATAGCGCCATACTTCAGTCGCTCATCTGTCGCTACCTGGCGCTATTGATGAATCGGCCTCCCCGTCATCGAGGAGTGGATAAAATTTGGCACAACAGTGCCATTACCAAAAGCCGCAAGTCCCTCAAAAATACATGAATGACATGTCAGTGTGACCAAATAAAGAACATAGAAGGGACACTCTGGTATGTAGTGCATGGTATGTAGTGCAGTGTGACCAAATAACCTACATTACAAGTACCAAGGAGATTCTTAGGGTGCATAATGTGAACAGCGTTTGAGCAGGAAAAAAGGAGGTTCAGGGATGACAGCCATTTCAGCTATTCAAGGCCTGATATGTTTTGCGTATTTTTCCTATTAGACCATTTATTTTGTAACTGGGCTCCTTTAAGATTAACCTTAAAAAACATAAAACATTATAAAACATTAAAACATGACTTGCAGGAATTTTAAGTGAAAACCCCTGCCTTTAAGTTAAAAGGAAATTTAGAAATTAACTATAGGCAGAATTATTATTATTATTATTATATTATTATAAGTTCTAATGAACTCATGTGTCATTCTACCCTTAATTACAACATTTAATTTATTTTTCTTAGCTTTGTTTTTCCTGATAATCTTAACTAGTCCTTCCCCTGGTGCCTGAAAGCAGGCCACAGCTTACAGCTAAGCAGTGTGGCCCAATAGTTTAGGATGTCTATGCTTGCTCTTGTCTTGTTTATATGCCTGTCTTGAGGGTTACTAATATGACAATCATTTCAGGCCCTGGACTACACGTTGATGGATTAAATTCAACTAATTATGTTACTTTGGAAAATATCATGGGCAATTGGCTACTTGGCACCCAGGATGCTTCTTGTCCACCCCTAGAAACAGCCCTGATGCATACTAATCATGACCTAGCACTGCAAGATTTGAACAAGATTTATCAAGTTCAAACCCCGAGCAATGGTTCATGACACATCCCAGGGGGAGACCGATTCATTAATAGCAGCAGGTAGCGACAGTTGAGCAACTGTAGCGGCATTTTCAGAGCGCCCGCTAGTAGTCGCTGTGCTTGGCCGTTGTTCGGTAGTTGATAGCGACTCAGTCGGTTTGCCGTAATGTTGAATATTGGGTGAGGAGTCGCTATTTGACAGGTTCCGCGCTGTATGGGTGCGCATGATAGCGACTGGCCCTAGTGACCGACGCCCACCATATTCATTAAAAAATCACGCTCAAAAAATTCTCGCGCTGTAAAATGCATGTTTAAACCTCAGAGAGCTGGAGGCGATGTGTTAAAAGTATTTTTTTAACCCCCAAAACACCATATTTTTGGAAACCAAAAAAAACTTATGTAAATAATTTAGTAATATGAATACATTAATATCAGACCTGTAATATCAATTCTGTACAATTTTTTTTTTCCCTTAAAAAAATCTAAAATGGCAGAAGTGGTCACAGAATTTTTCACATTAAAAAAAAAAATAAATACAATTAATAACAATTAATTATTAATATTTAAAGATTGTTCCATTGAAATGCATTGGAGAGCGCCAGGTAGCGAGAGGTCATACCTGTCACTGTTCAAGGTCGGACGCTGGCGCTGTGGGCTGAGGCTGGAATAATGATGAGTGAGTGGCTATCTGGCGCTATCTCAGTCGCTAAGCAGGATTGGCTTGATAAATGTGTGATTGTGGTGGGGAGCCGGCGTTCTCGTGGCGGGGCCTGTCATTACCGGCCGCTCACCAGTCGCTGCCTGTCGCTATTCCTTCATAAATAAGTGAACTGCCACACAAACCCCCAGCAATATGCCTTGGAGGCAGGATTTACTAGCAAACACAGGATGCTGGGCAGGGGGAAGAAAGCACACCATGAATTTGGGAATATCCAAAACATGAACAAGGAAGAGCAAGGAAAAAAGATTTGGCTCACTTTAAATAACTAGAAAACTGGAAAGATCTGTTTTCATTTTGGCATGTAGTCTATTCCTGCTGATAAGATTCAATGTGAAACATAAAAACTTCTTACACGTTTTATACTGAGAGGTTTTGGATGAATAATTGTGGGTAGATTTTTTTTTTTATTTAGTGGCTTAAAGGAGCACTATCGCGAAAATGTGTAATATAAAAATCCATATAAACACTTTAGCTAATAAGGGGAGGGGTCACTTATACACCCAAACTGAATAAAGCTCCCGCCAAGCTTGTGGTTTTCTTCCCCTGATAGGAATAAAATTTTGGGGTTACAGGTCTAGTCTATGAGGAGTCTGTCACCCGGGATGCCCTCTTCCTTCTATTAAAATAAAAAAAACAAGCCTGGCTGGATATTTCTCGATACCGAGTTTATAATTGACCCCTCCTCCCGCCTTCCAGCATACTTATATGGATTTTTATTATTGGGCCATTTTTTCACGATAGTGCTCCTTTAACTGTGTGGAAACGATTTAAATAAAATCAGCATGGCTGATGGACCCCAGATAGTATGTCAGGCCTCAGCACACCCCTTCCATTGCAGTGAATGGAGCAGGCATGCTGCAGTCATTGTGACATATGGGTGGCTGCTTCTCCCTTGCTATGGGGCCTGCATGGCACTGGACTTGGATCACTATAAAATCTATATATTTATAAAGTGCAAGTGCTACTAGTCAAACAATAAATTAAGAATTAATATTCCCAACCATAACAACTCATAAACATATCAATCTACTCTATTCACCAATGAAAATATAATCACCTATATATATTATTAGGCATCCCAAAGGGGAACCACTGATGTATATCGCAATACCAATCAAAAAATAATATCACAAAAAACATTGCCAGAAATAAAGCCAAAGTATCATGAAAATAACATGTGTGAAGTCTCCCCACTGCCTACCACACCAGGAGCCACGCGTTCCATAGGCACATCACCCACTTCATCAGTGCACTTGCACTTTATAAATATATTGATTTTATAGTGATCCGGATCATAGGCAGGATTTGCACATGTTTAGTTGCACTGCTGGAACAGTTTGTTGTATGATTTAGCACATATATCTAGGCATTTGATATCAATTAATGTGGTGAGAATCTCCCCATCGCCTACACACCTTTATGTTGGTTTGTCCTGTGTGTTATTGTCCAATTTATGTGTTTTTTTAAGGGATTTTAATATGTTGAGTGTATTATATGTAGTGATTATAAATATGTAATTAATAAAAATGTATTTTTTGATCAATTTATGAGTTGAGAGTGCCTCCCTACATGCTTTTTTTGTTACAAACCAACTTATGAGCATTTTTAAACTTCTGTAATGCTCTTTCTTCTTTGAATTAAGGCTGGAAGGTGCCCTGTGCAAGACTGCAGGAGGGAGCCTCCTAGGACAAAATACACTGTGTTTGTGCCCTCTAATGAACCCACGACGCCAATAAAAATAAATCTAGTATAAGAAAAGACTAGGTGGCTCCCCTCCCCCTAGGACCACCAGCCCATCTCAAGTGTACCCTTTCACCATCCAAAAAACCCGCCCCACCCACCATTGTATTTCTAAACTACTGTATTGTTCGCTCTTTTTTGAATCACACCTCAATTTATCTTATAACGTATTTTAAATTAAAGTTTGAACATGGCCCATTTTAAGGAAAGTCTGTTGAATCAGGGCCAATGTATAGGTCAGCTCTTTTGGTTTGTCATGAGTATTCTGATTACACCCCCTCCCCCACCACCATACAACATTGTAACATTGTTAATTGTTTTATGCTTTAAATGGTTTTACAGAACAAGTTGAAGGGCTGGCAATTCTACTGCAAGTGACTAGTTCAATCCCAGATGTTTTTTTTTACAAACTCGCAAATCATAGTGAAATATATTGGTTTATTTCTTAATAGAAAGAGCGTAGCTTCGAATTTATTGGCTCCATCTACAATGGAGGCCTGTGACGTGATCTGCCATTGTGCACGCAGGCCACAGCCGTGAATTAGAGTGCCCTTCACAGAGGGGTGATCAGTATTCATGGCTCAGCTCCCCTGTCAGCCTCTGGTGATATTTATGACTTGCAGGCGGAGAGCAAGAATGAATTGGTTCTGATTGAAAAGGCCAGAGAGATCATTACATCTGTATTCCTAGGGGCCAGCGAGAGCAATTTCTAGGGGGCCATATATATATATATATACACTAGCACATCAGATAGGAAAGCCGTCTTCTCAGTGATCCCCTCATCCCGGCCTATATACCTCATTATACTCAGCAATGTTTGTACTGGAGAAAGTTGCCTCTCCATAGCTTTGTTCTTCCTGGTTGTATTCTTTTTTTTGTTATGATTTCAGGACACTCACTGCTTTTGTTTTCCCTTTACTCCTAACATCTGTGTTTTTTCCCTGGCGTTGTCCGTCTCTGAGAATGTCCTCTCGAAGTTTATACAGCAATGTTAGTCACCCCCTGCCAGGAAAAAGGGGAACATAGAAGACAAGTGTGCAGTTTCCGTACCACAGAAATCTATGTGTGATAAGAGTTATTGTGAACTGGTATTGTTGTGTGTTGTGACTATGGTCACTGTTATTATATTTGCAGGGCAGACCCACCAGGCCATTGGCAGTGTACAAGAAGAGTGGGGGTTGGGGTTTTTTGAGAACTTGGGGTACTCCATGTCTAAGGTGCAGTGTGGCTGTAGTATGGGTAAGATTACCCAGAGTTCTGCTGTATTCATTTAAAGCAGGACTGAAACTTCTTTATGACTTTCTTTGGAAAAACATACAACTGCAGACAACACACACTGCAGTTCCTCAGCTCAGGCTTGATCACAGTTGAACCGACCTCTACAGTCGGTTAGTCAGGTATTGTCCCAACCCACAGTCTCCCTCATGCCACCACTGGTCCTCCAGGCTCTATCCTTTCCATCTCTGGGTGAGCTCACTACCCAAGTTGTCTGCTTCACACAAGACCTATAGCTCATGTGACTTTGAAAACTACATGACAAGGGTCAAGGCATCTGACTAAGGGAGGTCTAGCATTTAATGTGGTACTGGTGCTGCCCACCTCAACAATGTAACTTCTGAGTCACATGCCACTCATGTCTCCAGTCATGTTAAGCATGTAAGTCAGATTCCACCACCTTCCTGAAGAACAGATCATCTCAGTCTAGACTGCTTTCTATTATTCACTACCTGGCTTAAATTGTCCTTGGGGCAATTTACCCACTGCAGGAAACCCCCCAGTTCACCAGGCCTGCTTACCTCATCCCTGCTCCCACGATGCAGACACAGACACTCTTCCAATCAGCGTTCTATGCTGTGCTTTTGAATGAACAGCATAGAACTCGCATTAGTTGGTGGGACTCCAGGGTACGATCCTGAGGTATTTCACACAGTTTAAATATAGTGTAGTATCCCAAATCCAGGACAAAGAATCAGCCATCCCCAGTGTCTTTTAGACTCTAGGGCCAAGCAAACAAGATTTTGGTCCACTTTCACCTTCATATTACCTCTAGAGTAGCTGTTCTATCCCCTCCAACTATAGGCTCTCACGTCTCATCACACAATCTTGTGTATACATTATAAATTTAATTTAACAACTAAAGTCTATCCCTCTGCCAATCTAACTAAAAGTTTTTTTTAAAGAGAGAGTACCTAACCTTTTTTAAATGTGCTAATTGGCCCCCACATATTATATGAGTAAGGCCAATAAAAATGAAATTATCTTTATCCAGTCCACATGAGCTAATGTCCTTGAGCATGTTCAGAAACTATTAGTCTTTAGAACTATAGTCGATCAGCCTTTTGAGTGGCTAAAAGGCACTTTAGCCAGAAAGAACTGGTTGACTTAACAGGCAAACTCATAATTTCCTTGACGTAAAACAGTACTGACTTGAAGAACATCTCACAATACAGGTCATTATTTAATAGATGGAAAACATTTGCTAAATTGTTTACTACTCTGTTTAGTGTTTTTGATTTTGTCAAGCTTACATGCAATGAAGGGCACACACACGCCTGTTCGTGCTGGTACTTGTGACCATAGACACCTGAAGGCATTTGAATGTTGCTTACACATTCAGCTATTCTTAGGTATCTATGGCCAATGTAGGATTAACATAGGAAAAGCAACCCCCCCCAGGGTTGCCATCAGGAGGGGGGGAAGGCTGGGCCCAGTGTCCCAGGCCCAGGCATGGGTGCCTGAAGGGTAGGGGCCTGGGCTCTAACTACTGTTAATGGCGGAGCTCTCTGGCCCATCAAAGCTATACAGCACTTATTTAAAGTTTGTTTACAAGGCCATCCCCCCTCCCCGGTCAACAGCGGCAGCAGGACGGCGGGCCTCATATAATATCCATGAGGCCATGCCCTGCCCCCCCAAAACACACACTGTTTGGATCCTTCCCAACATTGTACAAAATATACAGTATTTACAGGCATTAATATGCTGTGAGCAATTGGGGCGAACGGCAGTGACACGGACAACAGTTCTTCAATAGCAAAGGCAGTTTTATTCATAAAATAAAGTGTTCATCAGCAAAACAAAACGTATCTCTTACGTCAGAGAACGTTGCAGCACAAATGCAAAACATCAAGCGGTTTACTTCACCAGCTCCTGTGAAAGTCCTTGGTTTGACAGACCAATAAACTATAAGTCCAGGTTACAGGGGCGTACCAGAAGTCCAAGTGCAAAGTCACAAGCAAAGTCCTTCCGCTGCATACAGTTCTGTTAGTCGCCATGAGCAGGTACTGCCTGGGCTCCTTCCTCCAAACTGTTCAACAGCATACTGACAGGCTCAGCGGCTCCTTTTATTTCGGCTTCCTCTGTAATCAGCCTCATCACCTCTGCAAGGCCTGAGATCAGGGAACAAACCTGTAAAGGACTGGGGAATGTGACCTGGGTCCAGAAAACCCGGCATGGATCGTGCCTGATGCAGCCTAGCAGGGGAAAAATACACCATTTATCACATTTTCATACACTTTACCACAATGCTTATTCACTGACAGGTCCCTGCCATGCTTATGTTTGTATTATTGCACCTGGTTGCTCCTGTCACAAATGCACCAACGTGCCCACAGCTAATTTATCTGTCCATTCTATTGTTCTTGGTCCCCGAAAATCCACCTAGACACAATATCTGCACCCTTTGCACCTGTGTATAAGTGTGTGCTTACCCATATAAAATGAGCCCCAGCCTGAATGGAGATTGCTATTTGAACTTCAACTTTACTTGTATTTCAAGTTCCTGCAAATTTATCCCTGTGACTTGGCTTGTTCAACATTGCCTTCTGGTACTCCCTGCATCTGCATCTTGTATGTGTCTTGGACTGATAACCTGGCTTCCAGCTTTGGCTTGACTAATCCCTCTAATAACATTGCTCCCTGCCCTGAACCCAGACTACTATTACCATTAAGAATCTTCAGTGCTCACTTTGGCTTCTTCTATGCTTCAGTGCTCCCTCGCCCTTGACCCATCACAAGTGACCATTGGCGTATGCCATCCCCACCATCCCAGGCTTAAAGGATGAAGACCAGGTGCTCTCATATATTCCAGGATCTTGGTGGTAACCTGTGTGAAGATTTTCTTCTGGGAGCAGAACGTCTTATCTGCTATGTGACATTGACTTACTTTCTTGCCCCTGTCTACTTATTACTTGTTATCCTGGGGGCCGCAATAAGCAGCTCTGCAGATGCAAAAAAAAAAGTGGCACAGAGATGGGGAGTGGTGATCAACAGTTATTCAGATCTGCATACATATTATGCCTGCCAAATTATTCATTATTAGTGCCATCTTTAAGTGTAAGGAGTCAAAAATAATGGCACATAGCCTGTATCCTCCCTTTTACTTACACTATATTATAGGTCATAAACCCCATCAATGTCCCTTAATCAATTTTAAAAGGACACTAAACTGACTTAATTGGTGTTTCTAGTGCCCCTCCCCCGGTTCTCTTCCCTACTGCTTGTTAGGGCGAGCGCTGCACGCCCATCTAGCAGCACTTCACTTACCTCCATGGCTGCATCCAGCCGTCATCCATTTTGCAGCACTTCCCTCATGGCTGTTCCCAGCTGTCTCCCTTCCCCCCATGCTTCCTTCTCACATGCTCAGGTGCGCGCACATCTCCGTCCACTAGAGGGCGAGCGCACTGGATTCCTGAGATTTAAAGGGCCTGTACAGCACTGAATGGTGCCTGGTCATCCAAGCCTGCATCCACTTCTCCTATTTAAAGAGGCACTTCCTTCCTTCAGTGCCAGATCTTGGTCTCTTCATGCTTGTTGAAAGTCAGACATTCTTGGATTGCTCACCCGTGTGCCGACCTCTGCCTGTCCCCGACTCTGAACCTTTGCTGCCTGCCCCGACCTCGGCTACTCACCTTTACTGCGAACCTGTGCTGCCAGCCCTGATCTCTGCCTGTCCTTACTACGCCTTTTGCCTGCCACTTGTGTACCTCCCTGAACCTCGGCTGACTGTGGGACTGGGCCGCTGTTGGGGGGTAGCGACCTGGGGGTCACTCGCCGCACAAGACCAACCTGCCTTGCGGTTGTCTCTGGTGAATATCGGTGGCCCCTTAGACTCCGCTCCCCTGACACGGTACCCGCCATCGGTCCCACAGTTAAAGCGGATCCACACCCGAGTCCGCTCCACCCGATCCGTGACACTGCTGAGACAGGGCTAGGGCTTAAAAAAATTAACCTCTCAACCTGTCCCGGCATCAACATGTTCCCTTTGTGCTTCTGGAGAAGACCATTACAGGTAGGCACTCCACTCCATTCAAGCTGCCGAGCTGGTGGGGGATGCCAATCTTTGCAGCGAGGGGAACACACTGGCTATGGGGAAAGTTACCAGATTTCCTATGACTGTTGCAGCCTGGGGGGAATCCTGGTTTGGAGTGCCCTGCTGTGGCCCAGTGCCTATAGACCAGGCTTGCTGACCTATTTGGCATTCCCCTGTTGGCTGCCATTTATTTAGGACCAGTTTATGCAGTCCTTGGAATGGGTAGTCAGTTTCAAACACAAAGTGTTTGCACCCTCTAGTTTTTCCATTGAATAAGAAATTATTGATCCTGGAGTGCTATATCCATTTATATTCATTTTTATGCAGGCCTTTGAGCAATAGAGTCTCAATGGGCCCCTTGTGGTGTAATGTGACTCCTCCATACATGGTGATAAAGTTGCATGTATTGTGAATACTTGCTAAAGAATGTAAAAAAAAATAGATGGAATGACAAAATAAATGAGAATGATAGAAAGAGAATAGAAGAAATGACATGAATAATAGCAGGAAAAAAGAAAGAACATATGCATAGAATGAATGACAGAAAAAGCAGGAAAGTGAGAGAGAGAAGAACTGAGAGAAAAAATGAAGCGAAGGAAGGAGAGAATAAAAGGACTGACAGAAAAAGAAAGAATGCAGAATGAACAGATAAAAAAAAGAAACAAATAATAGATGGAAAGAAAATGACTAGGAGGTAAGAAACAGAGAATAGAGGGGCTGACAGAAATAATAGAAGAAAGAAAGAAAGAACGAAAGAAAGAAAAGAATGGCACAAAGAACAGGTTAAATAAAAAAGAAAGAAAAAGAAAGAATGATAGACAAAAAAATAGGATTGACAAAAAAAGGCTCTTCCAATTGCTCCTGGCTGACAGTCCTTAGTCTTGGCTACTGTGTCCTGCATAGGGGCTGCCCAGGTTAGAGGGAATGAGGTGGGCCCTCTCAAGGTGCAAGTGCACCGGCACCTGTCCTACATTCACTTGACCACTGGAAGTCAATCGTGTTTGCTGGAAAAACCCTCTAGGATGCTGGCAGAGATAAGTATCGGTTGCCCAGTCTATAGGCTTGCAGGCCAGATTGTGCAGCAATGATCAAATAAAGCCCAGTCAGTCTTGACTGAACTTTCTCTATAAGCTTCTCACACTACTATACTCCCCATTTATACCCTTAGGAATCAGCCATGGAAAAAACTTTATTATAGGGCCTCATCAACTGCAGTTATGTCCCATTTTTGCAAGTACCCCTTACGGGTTAAAGTCCCTTCCGGACGAAACGCGTTGGAGTTCGGTTTATTATTTACTACAGATCAGAGAAGCTCTTTTGGATATATTTTGCAAGCGGGGGAATTGCTAGAAGTGGTGAGACTTGCTGGAGACATCTTGTTTGTTTTAAAGCCTGCTTTTATTCTTTACCTTGTGAGTGCATACTACATTGATTACAACTTTTGTGAAGTGTAGATGGTGTTGCACTAGATTTTCTATATTTTTTCCCATTTATGCCCTAACCTGTTGATCATTGCTGGAGGAAAAACTCTGCTTTATGAAGACCATTTAGATCTCACCGGGCATTGGTGCATCTGGGTGGAGCACCCTTTGGGAATATTTGCATCTTGATTACAACGCCTTTTTGAAGCCTGAGTTTGGTAAGAGGCTATAATTAATTGGTGGAGGATTGCACACGTTGTGAGATCTTGATGCACCTTGGGTATGCTTTAATTGAAGATAAGAAGAGGAGAAGAATTTTCTCATCCCGACGATTTGCTTGAAGCTCTGTGTTTTATACATCATTTTAGCTATATTTCTGAGAAGGACTCTTTTACACGTTGAGCTCTAGATTTAACATTTCTATTTCTGTGAAGTGTTGCTATACTACCCCTTATAAGCATACCCATTCCCGTATGGCCTCCTAGTAGATCTGCTCCTATATCCAATTGATATAAACGAAGGAACAAAATAAAACTTCACTACTTATGAGTCACAGTAAAACTTGCCATGTTTTAACCCAGCCTGTCTAGAAATATCCTGGCTGTGTGAAGAGTCCTTGTGCTGAAAGCGTATTTGTGGATCCATTACACTATATCCCTGGCCCACCGGAATGCTGGCTTGTCTTTCACAGAGCCCCTCGGCAGCACCTTCATTTGCCATGAGCGGAATACCGCAGACACGTCTTGTAAACAGGGAGAGTCAGCTGGGCTCCGGCCATTGGCATGGAACTAATACAAGAACACGATCAGGATGCTGAATGCAACATATTTGGCACAAGTGAAAGACCCACCATGACACAGATCTCTGACCCCTCTGTCCTCTGACATGTACACACCCGTCATTTGTCCTTTTGCCGCTAGAGAGAGCATCATGGCATCTTATTTAACATGTAACTGCAATGGCATTTTTATTATATTGTTCAGTGCCCAGTGCATGTGAATTTGCAGTGTTTCCATTACGTATACAGACCATTAGTAAGCTTGGAGACATGGCTTGGATCACATCTGGATCGCATCAATGTAAATGTTCAGTCTTGAACAGTCTGTTAAGCACCACCAATTTTGTAATTAATTTTAATTACAATATGTTATTGTCACAATGACTTTTATCAATGCTATTATTCCTATTATTTTCAATATTTCCATAACAATGTATACTCGGTGGACCGGGCTTGTCTTCTAAAGGTGCAACTTGTAGTTGGGCAGGCTGATTCATCATTAGCGGCAGGTAGCGACAGATGAGCGTCTGTAGCAGGCATTTTCAGAGCGCCCGCTAGTAGTCGCAGTGCTTGGCCGTGAGCCGCTATATGTTCAGTAATGTTTAATACATTGTGAGGAGTCGCTATTTGACCAGTACAGCGCTGTATGGGAGCGCATGTTAGCGACTGCTCATAGCGACCGACTCACACCATATTCAGGAAAAAAACAGCCTCACAAATCGCTGGCGCTGAAAAATACTTGTTTGTAGCCCAGAGCGCAGGAGGCGGTGTGTTTAAAGTGTGTTTTTCAGCATCTATCAACTAGTAACAAAGCAAAAACATATGGAATTACATTGTAACAACATTGTAACATGAACACTTTAATGCCAGACCTGTAATGTAATTTCTGAGGAAATATATAAAAAATGAAACAAAAATGTGAAAAAACTGCAATTTCAATGCCAGGAGAGGTCACAGAATTATTTGTGATTTAAAAAAAAAAAAAAAACCTGTTTAAAGAGAAGAAAAGGTTCGTCCATTGAAATGTATGGGAGAGCGTCAGGAAGCGAGAAGTCATACCTGGCGCTGTGCAAGGCTGAACGCTGGCGCTGTGAAAATGATGAATCAGACGCTACATGGCGCTATTCCAGTCGCTAAACAGATTCTGCTTGATAAATGTGTAATTGCGTGCCGTGTCCGGCGTTCACCAGTCGCTACCTGTCGCTACCTGTCATTAACCAGCCACTACCTGACGCTATCCCTTCTTAAATAAGGGCCTTAGTCTCAAAAGATTTTTTACTAAAGTTGCTCAAAAGCCTGGGATGCCCCACTGTGTAAAACCCCCGGGGTCGCTGGTGTTGTCCGGCACCCAGCCATTCAGATAGAGAGAGATACAGAACAAAAGAATAGAAGACATTACATAAATAAAAGAAAACAGGGAAATAAGAAAGGGAGAAAAATGAATGGCCAAAAAAGAATAGATGGAAATAAATAAAGAACAAATGCACAGAATGAATGACAGAAACTAAAGAAAGAATGAATAAATGTGTGAATCAATGAATAATGAATGAGAAAGAGAGGGAATGGTAGAAAAAAAAGAAGCGATGAAAGAAAGAATAAAAGGACTGACAGAAAAAAAGAAAGAGAATACAGAATGAACATATAAAAGAAAGAAACAAAGAATAGATGGAAAGAAAAAGACTAGGAGGAAAGAAACAAAGAATAGAAGGACTGAAAGAATTAATAGAATGAAAAAAGAAAAGAAATGGCAGATAAAAAAGGAAAGTAAAAAGAATAGGACTGACAAAAAGAAACAAAGACTCTCCCAATATTTCCATAACATTGTATACTCGGTGGGCCTGGCTGGTCTTCTGAAGGTGCAACTTGTAATTTTAGTCTCAAAAGTTTTTCATTGAAGTGGCTCAAAAGCCGCGCGGCACGGTCCTGGAATCTAAAAGCCTGGCATGCCCCAAATTGGGATGCCCCACTGTGTGAAACCCCCGGGGTCACCGGTGTTGTCTGCTGGCAGGTGCATGCCCGGCTTCCCTGTGGAGCACTCCTGCACCCAGCCATTCAAATAAACTGGGAGCTCTTCCCAGACTACAGGGAAACCGGGGATGTAACCAGCGGGCTGGGTCACGTCAGCCGGGTTTCGGGAGAGTAGCCAATCGGTGATCTTAAAAATGCCAGGTGGGTGTGGCCTCAGTGGTGGATTAAACCCATCTGTTGTAATTCAAACTCTGCAGAAAGGAGTCACATTCTTCTGTTCCAGTAGCTAAAGGGTTATTACTGCTGCGTAACCTTGTCAAAGCTGCTGATGCTGTTACAGGGGACTTGTAGTCAGTAGTTTTTAACTCAAGGCCAGGAATGCCACTCCCACTTTAGCAACTCAGAACCACATGAATATAAGAAACTTGGAAACAGTATGCTGATAAGTAAATCATATGTATGGGGGGCACAATCCTAACACACAAGTTTTTTTATTCCAAAAGAGGAAAACAATAAAGCAGAACACCAAAAACCTGAAAAAAGGGAGTTTTCCTTTAAAGGAAAAAAAAATACTGTATCCAGGGCCTCCCCCAGAATTTCTGCCCAGGGGCCTCCACCACATTAAGAGGCCGATTCATTAATAGCGCCAGGTAGCGACAGATGAGCGACTGTAGCGTGATTTTTTCAGCGCCAGCCAGTATTCGCTGTGCTTGGCCGGCGTTAGCTTGATGACAGCGACTCAGTCGGTGTGCGGTAATGTTGAATACGGGCTGGGGGGTCGCTGTTTCACAGGTCCAGCGTTGTATGTGAGCGCCTGACAACGAATGGCCAGAGCGAACGGCTAGCTTCATATTCATCAACAAATCACGCTCCGAATGTGCTGTCGCTGTCCATTCCTTGTTTAAACCCCAGAGCGCTGGCGACGATCTGTATTAACTAGTTTTTAACCCCTAAACAACCATATTTTTGGAATGTAACATTATACATGTTTTTAGAATCATTTTGTAATATGAATACATTAATCTCAGACCTGTTAGATCAATTCTGCACATATTTTTTTTAATTTTTTTTTTTACTTAAAAATAAATCCTAACATTGCAGAAGTGGTCTCCGTTTTTTTGACATTAAAAAAAAAAAAATTAATACCAATTAATTATGAATAATTATAGATTGCTCCATTGAAATGCATTGGACATCGCCAGGGAGCGACAGCTCATACCTGGCGCTGTGAGGGAATTTGCAGCGGCGCTGTTCGGTCCAGGCGGCTTCATGATGAATGCCGCGCTAGCCGGCGCTCTCGCCGGCGCTAGCCTCATTTTGCTTGATAAATGCGTCATTGTGACTGCCGCCGGGCGTACTTGGGTCGGTAGTCGCCGTTAGCTGCCGCTACCTGGCGCTCGTCAGACACTACCTGGCGCTAGCCCGTGATAAATAAGGGCCTAAATCCAGGCCCTGCCTGTAAGAGTTAAATACACACTCACACTCTGGGTATTGGGAACTCTGGAAATGTAAAGGTTGGGATAGTACTTTGTTTCTGGCAGTAGTTCAGCCTTACATTTTGCAAATATGTATTTTATGGAAGCAATTTTCACTACCTGCAATCTGTTGCTATTGGCAATGTACACAAAGTTTGTACACCAAGAGGAGAGAAGCGAGTCCTGTACACATAGGACACTGTTGCTATGGCCACTACTGCACCACAGTGTTCTGTGCAACTATCTGCAGTCTGTTACTATTGGCAACGAGCAACCAAGACTGCACTTGGTGTTTGATGAAAATAGCAACAGATAGTGAAAACTGCTTCCATAAAACACACACATTTGCTAACATTAGAAAAAATTCAGTTGAAGGTGGAATTAACCTTTAAATGGATGCAATATACAGTAGTGATACGCTTAAGTTGACCGAAACCAAGGATTTTTACTATCCGATCGGGGGTGCCCCGCTGTGTGAAACCCTGCAGGTTGCCAAAAAAAAACACCTCTTTCCGGTCCTACGACGCATCAGCGTGCTCGGATTCACTCTGTCAGCACGTCTATGCCTTCGTCTAAGGTGAGCAACTACGAGCGTGCTCATGGCTGCATCTCCTGCTACCCTCTTACATGGAGCATACCTGCACCGGCCATTCACAAATTCCTAGTGCAGGTACACTCCCTGCTAAAGGGGATGCGGCCGTGACTCACGCATGCGCCGTTGGACCAGAAAGGTAACTGTATGGGCAATCTGGGGGGTTTCACACAGTAGGGCATCCCGATTTTGGATGCCCCAGGGGGAGGGAATCGATCGGCCAAGGAATGTTATAGATTTCTGGGCCGATCGCCATGGGTTTTGGTCCACTTTAAAGCACAACAAAACCAACCAGGCTGGCCCTGGAATCTAAAAGATGGTCGCTGGCCTTCTCCTGGGGCATCTCAAAGTCGAATGCCCCGTTGTGTGAACCCCTCCCCCCGGGCCGCAGCTAAACCCAACTTTTCCAGTAGCTTCCTTGGGAATGTAAACACTGGGGACTGAGAGCAGCCGCCTCCCCAGCATCTCTGGGCTGTGACAGCCATTTAGAGGCCGAGGTGCGCCCTCTGTTGGGCGCAATCACAAGAGCGCAGTTCGGTTTGCCAAGCATTAATATGCAATCCAATTGGCTCAGATGGACTAGAGCCCCCATATATGCCATAAGACCAGGTAATGGTGAGTTTGTACTGGTCAATCTGGGGGGTTTCACATAAAAGAGCATCCCAAGGGGGCAAAAAACTAAACCTGAGACTAAAAAGAAATGCTTAAAAAACCCAGGCTATGATACTATGAGGCCGATTCATTAACAGCGGCAGGCAGCGACAGTTGAGCGACTGTAGCGGCATTTTCAGAGCGCCCGCTAGTAGTCGCTGTGCTTGGCCGTTGTTCGTAGTTGATAGCGACTCAGTCGGTTTGCCGTAATGTTGAATATTGGGTGAGGAGTCGCTATTTGACAGGTTCCGCGCTGTATGGGAGCGCATGATAGCGACTGGTCAGAGCGACTGGCTTCCACCATATTCATGAACAAATCACGCTAAAAAAATTCTCGCGCTGTAAAATGCATGTTTAAACCCCAGAGCGCTGGCGGCGATGTGTTAAAAGTAGTTTTTTAACCCCCAAACAACCATATTTTTGGAAACCAAAAAAAACAAGTTTTTAAAATAATTTTGTAATATGAATACATTAATATCAGACCTGTAATATCAATTCTGTACATTTTTATTTTTATTTTTTTTTTACCTTAAAAAATTATCTAACATGGCAGAAGTGGTCACAGAATTTTTCACATTTAAAAAAAAAAAAAAAAAAAATGAATAACAATTAATTATTAATATTTAAAGATTGTTCCATTGAAATGCATTGGAGAGCGCCAGGTAGCGAGAGGTCATACCTGTCACTGTTCAAGGTCGGACGCTGGCGCTGTGGGCTGAGGCTGGAATAATGATGAATGAGTGGCTATATGGCGCTATCTCAGTCGCTAAGCAGGATTGGCTTGATAAATGTGTGATTGTGGTGGGGAGCCGGCGTTCTCGTGGCGGTGCCCGTCATTACCGGTCGCTCACCAGTCGCTACCTGTCGCTATCCCTTGGGCCTATGTATATGACCCATTGTCAAGATGATGCCTGTGTAAAGGAGACATGTCTGGACACCCTAGACCTTGGTATGTTTCTAGCTGCCACATTATGTTTGATGTGTTTTTCATAACTTTATCAGTTATTGCTGCAATATTAGTATAGAATGCTATTTGTATTCATGCCCTAACAACATGGGAAGCACTGAAGAAGCAGCATTTTATTTCCAACTATTTCTTACAACCTGATGTAAGAGGAGGGGGTAAGAGATCAGCAGTCCGCAGGCTTCTGGAAAGGGCGCATTTGTTTCCTTCCCTTCTAGTGCCCTGCGTGTCATTTCACATTATGTAAATTTCAGGATGGCTGCAGCCGAGCAGAATGCAAATAAATGCTAAAATAAACCACTGCAAGACAGAAAAATCCAGCCAACATTTTCTTGGGAACACACTTTGACCTCTAATAAGTAGTCTTTGCACTATCCAAACATTCAAAGTCATCTTTTATTATTCTTCTTAAACCAGACCAACATCTTTATAAGAAACATCGTTCATATGCACCCCTCCTCAGGGCAATTCAGAGTACTGCACATAAAATGTAATTTACCTTTTTGTAATTCCTGCTGTGGTTGATTTCCCTCCTCAATGGCGTACTATGGACTAATAGCCTGCAAAGAGGAAATTCTGCTGTGTTTCCTGCTGCTGGGCATTGTGGGTTATGTTGTTTAAATCCAGGGCACAGCATGGCTGGGATGACGGGAAAGGAAGCCTCCCAGGTGCTCCAATATGGCCTCGCCCAGGAGAAAACCAGTGAGGCAGCATTCCAGCTTTGAGTAGGTGCAAGAGCAAATGTAAGTGCTGAACATGATTCAGTATCATGCATGTAGATGGGGTAAGTGAGTGTTGTTTTTATGTTTTTTTTAACCCTTAAAAATGAAAAGGAAGAGAAGGTTCCCCCTCTCTCTGGCACTACTACTACTACTACAGCCGGATTGATCTGTGGAAGCTGAGCGCCGGGCACAGCCGGGATCATTGTCCCCTGCCCCGTACCTGGCTTCTGCCGATCATTCCAGGTGCAGGAAGGGGCCTTTTATACCAGCTGAGTGAGCTAACGTCAGCTCACTAATCACGAAATGCCGCAAGCTAAGCACAGGGAAGAGGATGTGGATCCTCTGTCCACTGAAGACACTGCGACTGGAGCATGAAGACATCGCCCAGCGCTGGAACGGGGACTGAGGTTAAAGGAACACTATTGCGAAAAAATGGCCCAATAATAAAAATCCATATAAATATGTTCGATGGCGGAGGAGGGGTCACTTATGCACCCAGCATCAATAAATATCCAGCCAGGCTTGTTTTTTTATTTTGATGGAAGGAAAAGGACATCCGGGGTGACAGGCTCTGTCACCCCTCATAGACTAAACCTGTCACACACTGAATTTATTCCTACCAGGAGAAGAAAACCACAAGCTTGGCAGGAGTTTTATTGAGTTCAGGTGTATAAGAACACTATTTCAGGCAAAATCCGCTCTAAAGACAAGGGGGCACTCCCTTCGATTGTAAAAAAAAGAAATTTAGTTTCCGGAGGCAACAATCATTTTTTACCATAAGAACTATAAATCTATGGAATAGCCTCCCACAGAAGCTTGTTACAGTATCAACCACTGACAGCTTCAAAAAAGGATTAGATGCTTTTATAGAATAAAATAACATTAACAGTTACTATTAGCGGTTATCAGTAAAAAAAAAAAAAAATCAAAAAATAAAATAAATTGATTCCCCCTATAAAATAAAATAAAAAATAACTTCCCCTACTCCAACACCCTTGGTTGAACTTGATGGACATATGTCTTTTTTCAACCATATTCACTATGTAACTATGAACATTTAAAAAGTTTGCTCATCTCTAGTAAGAAGCGCTTACTTTGTACCATGGTCCACCCATGATGGCCACCATCTGATATGGTCATTCTTTTGGGTACATGGTGTGGTGGATAGTGTTTGATGATGAAAAGGGAGGTGAAATGAAAAGAGTTAGATTAGCAGATGTCGTAGGCTACCTTATAAATTTGTGTTTTTAGGGAGCGTATAAAACTGTGGATGTTGTGAATGAACCTAATTTTGCTGGGGGAAGGGCATTCCAGAGAACTGATCCAGAAAAAAAACCCTTTTTCAAACAGTTTACATTACATTTTAATGACACAAAGCTGTCTGTTCCATGCAATGTTCCTGTGAGAACAGTAAGGAACGACGTCCCGGATGTGAAAATCTTGGAAGCAATTCCTCTCTGACGTCCTGGTAATGCCACAGTATACAGGAAGGCACAGCGCACTAGCATTGTCACTTGTCCCGTGTTCAGTTTATGTAGCAATCCAGATATTGTGACAGGGAGACAGTCTAGAGCTGCCTGAGGGGAGCCAGATATTCCCAGAATCCTCACATTCTTCCTGCTGACACAGGCGTGACAGGCCCTTTTATTTCTGTAATCCCTCAAGTCACAGGACATCACACCGGGTCACCAGCCCTGGACACTGGCCAGGCTCCGGCAGGAATTATGGCATGGTGGAGTAATTCAGGACACATCATTGTGCTCAGAAAACTATTCATACAGTCTCTCACCAGAGTTACTATCACCTTCTAGAGAAGAAAGAAAGCAGTTGCTGTGCCGGGTGCCTCTAAATTACTCACTCTTTGGAAAATTACTGGGAAAGTACAGCTATTACAATGGAAGTATTTACTGATAGCCGAGCTCCTAGGCCTAGCCCATCCGTTTTGGATGAAGCTGACAAGGGTTACTACCAGTTTAGTACATTAGAGGTTGTTAGGTAAAAATGGAGAGCCTCTCCTTCTCTCTCAGTATTCAGTGAGGTAAAAGAAAGGTGTAAGGTATATAATTAGGTATTTCTCACAAACATAACAGCCCCAGGGGGGTATTTAAACTGGACAAAGTCCACTTTCCACTGTTGTGCGTGCAACTAGGGCTAGTGAGTTGGTAAGTCCTGACTACGACATTATATCTATTTTATCAGGCTCAAACTCCAGCTCTGACTCTTAGAAAATTAGTAATAACAAATGTACTCTAGAAAAATGGTAACATTAGACTTTATCTCACCATTATATAAGCAATCAGTCTACTTAGATAGAACATAAAGCATTTATTAGAATTATAGCATACTATATGCTAAAGAATACATTCTACACTATATAATAGAATTTCTGAACAAATAACTTTTGTTTCTGTCCAGGCAATAACATAAAACAGCTTCTCCGTGCAGCATTGGCATCTTCATAACTTACCAAGAAGAGAGAACAAGGGATTCCATCCGCCTTTGTTGGGCAGACATGGCAGTGTCCATAAATATGGCTTTATGCACCCCAAACACGCCTGCTTCATTGATTGCAATGGAGGGGGCCTGCAGTGATGAGGAAGCTACAATGAATGGAGGAGGTATGTGGGGGCATAAACAAGGCTCCACTGACGCTGCCATGAGACGCTGCCTCCGTTTTTAACCCTTGTAAATTAAAAAAATGGGGTGCCCCCTAAGAGGGGGGACCCTATGTCATGTTAAATTAACACTATATGTCGTGTCCCCTGGCAGGTATAAAAGGTGTACAGCAGCAGCAGGAAAGCAGAAACCACAGTGGTTGGCGTGGGACACAGTGCTCAGGTGGATGTGAGGTAAGAATAAAAAAAAAAAAAATACAATATTATTTTCTCTTTGTCTCTGTATATTTTGTTACACTTAACCCTTGAACTGGTGGGGGGTACATGAGATCCCTTTACAAGTTCACAAGGCTTGGGGGCTGGCAAGTCATTTGTGGCTAGCGGGTGACTTGCCACTAACCCCCCATTACCTGCCTCCCCAAAGCAGGGGGGGGCAGAAGAGTTCGGGGGCACAGAGGCTATGCAGGCCACCAAAGCTGGCCTCCACGCCCTGTTCTACAAGCCCCCATAGCTGGTCCACGGGCTGCTTATGCTGGGTAGGGGGACCCCACGCCAATTTTTTTTAAATGTAACCCTTTATAGTGTGGATAGTAGTTGTATTTTATTTGTAAATGTTGTAGAGTGCTCTTTGCAGTTTGGGAGGTCTCCTGAGCAGGAATCGGGGCTACCGATACATATGTGGTACCATTGTAATCCGTTTATTAACAAAATAAATGATTTATTTAAAGTAAAGAAAACAATTTTTAAAAACATTTTTTTTAACTTTTTTCACTCAATAATATTTAAAAAAACACTGGAAATTCATGAACAAGACATTTCATGTTAAAGTCTAAACTTTGATGCAAGAAAAAAAAGATATAATTTTTCTGGAAATTCCTGCAAAAATCACAGTTAAACATAGCACAAAAAGGTGAAAAATGACCTGTTAACAGAGGGTGACAAAATCTCTAATAGACTGGCAGATAGAAGGGTTAAAAGTAGCTATGCATGTTAGGTATTGTTCTGTTCGGAGGACATTGCACTTTCAGATTTTGCTTGTTTTTTCTTGTTTGCACATTGATATTATAGGAAAATGTTTTTTGTTCTGCTTTTTTATACATTTTCTTTATGGAACCCGGTGCAACCAAAGAATTCTTCAAGGGATTACTTCCATAAATATGAGCCCACTACAACAAGCTGGGTACACCTAGACAGTTTAATGTGTCTACTTTCATGGACTAAATACATGTCTGTGGGGGCTATTTCACATGTAATGGGTTGTTGGAAAAAGCACAAGGTGCGCACTTGAGCTAAAATTTTGTCTTATGCTTTACTTTGAGGTATTTGGCAACTCTTCCTTTGACAGTACCTATGCATATTGGGTACTGTTCTGGGGACCTTGCCTTTTCAGAATTAAGCAGTTTTTCTTGTTTATATATTGTTTTTTTTCGGAAAATGTGGCTTTTCTTCTGCTTTTTTATTCTTTTTTAAGTAAACCCTGTGCAACCAAATAATTCCTCAAGGGATTACTTCCTGTGCTCACATCAATAAGCCTGGTACGCCTAGAAAGCTTGAATATATAGTTTGTGGGGAGCATTTCAAATGTAGTCAAAGGGTTGTTTTTCTTGAAAAACTGCAAGATGCACATAGCAGTTGTAAATGCTGTTTCAGTTTGGGAGAGTCTCCTTAGCAGGAAAAGGTGTCTGCCAATGCATTTGTGGTACCACTGTAAAAATGGGGCTTTTACAAGCAATATGATTTTATTGAAAAACTTTATTTTTTTATTTTTTTTTGCACATATTTCACCCAAAAATATAATAAAATAACAAACAAGACATTTCTCTATTAAAGCCCAGACACTGCTGAAAAAACAATATATAATAGAAATCCCTGTAAATCTATTCAAAAATCACAGTTGAACATGTGTAGCACAAAATAGTAAAAAATGGTCTGGCAGCAGATGGTAACAAAATCTCTAGGTAGGCTGCCACTGAAAGAGTTAAAGACTAGCAGAAGCTGTTGTATCTCCAACAACCCTTCTCTGTTGGAGATACAATACTTTGCAAAAGCTTCTGCTTGTCTTTAAATGTGATTTGTGACTTTTCCTAGATTTACTGCAGTTTACAGCTATGACAAGTTATGACACTATGACACAAAGCTTAACTGTAGTTTCTAAGCATTTTTCTGATCTGTTATATTTCTTGTGTATCTGAGCCTGGTCTTTACAAATGTTAGTGTCAAATCTGTCTCAGGCCTTGTCTCCAACACATTAATCAGTGTATGTCTTGGACAAGCTGCACTTTAAAATTCCATAGCTGATAATTGTCATTGTTCAGCTTGGCCACTGAAAGTTTAAGTCATGATCTGCTGGCAATTGCGATATATATATATATATATATATATATATATATATATATATATATACATATATATATATATATATAAAACTCACTTATTCAGACAAGTATATAATCTGGCCTAACCAATCTTCTAAAGGGCATACGCCACAAAGCTCAATACTGACTGTTTGTGATCCTTCCCCCTCGTCTTCACCCCTCTTCCTTTAGACTGTAAGCTCGCAAGGGCAGGGCTCTTGTATCTTGTACTCAGAATATCCACTGTCAAATCTGTAAAACTGCATTTGAAGTAGTATATGTACCGTATGTTTCTACCCTGTCTGTAATTACTACGTTGTAAAGCGCTACGGAAGATGATGGCGCTATATAAATAAACAATAATAATAATAATAATATATAGTTGCTCTGCCTGGGCCACGTTTGGTCACTGGGATTTATCTGTTTGCTGTGGCTTCTTTCGGTCACTGGGCCCATAACCTGTTGTTATATGTGAGTACTGGGTGCAGCAGAGTCGTAATCCAGATATACATTAGTGGTATAACAGGAACTGGCTTTACTGGAACATGAATGCAGTATGAGAATGTCACTCTACATGGTGCATAACACAGACAAGAAAAAAGGAAGTACCATAAAGCAACTGAATGCACAGGAGATACAACACATCAGAAAATGCAGGGAGACTAATGTTAAGCATTGGTCACATCGCCATATAGTGTCATAACTTGCCATAGCTGTAAACTGCAGTAATTCTAGCAAAAGTCACTAATCACATTTAAAGACCAGCAGGTAACCGAACCTTGCCCTCTGTCCCTGCCCCTCTTCCCCCGCCACTGCTTCTCCTTCTGGGGTGTGGGCACACGCAGACACCTGGCTCCGTGTAGTGGGTGGGTGTGGTCGGCACCAGGGTTCATTTAATGGACGCTTGGTTCAGGCCATGCCAACCTTCTACACAGAGCCAGGTGTGTGTACCCGCGCTCCAGAAAAAGAAGCAGCAGCGGCGGTGACGGGGAGGTGGCAGTGAGAGCCCGCCGCACCTTGATCTTCTGGTCTCCCGATGACTGTGGCAGCCTGGGGGATGGGAGGAATTGCCACACTGCCTATGGGAAAAGGAGGGGGCAATTCCAAACTGCCTATAGGAATGGGAGAAGGGAATGCCACACTGGCTATGGGAATGGGGTAGAGGGAATGCCACACTGCCTATATGGGGAATGGGAGGGGGAGATGCCACACTGCCTATGGGAGGGGGGAATGCCACACTGCCTATGGGGAATGGGGGGGGGGAATGCCACACTCCCTATATGGGGAATGGGAGGGAGGATGTCACACTGCCTATGGGAGGGGGGAATGCCACACTGCCTATGGGGAATGGGAGAGGGGAATAATACACTGCCTATGGGGAATTGGAGGGAGGATGCCACACTGCCTGTGGGAATGGGAGGAGGAGAATGCCTCACTGCCTATAATGGGAATTGGGAGGGAGAGAATGCCACACTGCCTATAATGGGAATTGGGAGGGGGAGAATGCCTGTAATTGGGGGATTCTGCACCTTGCCTATTATTTAATTCTTGGAGGGGGCAGTTTTTTAACACATTTGGTTTAGAATAGTCTTTTTCTTATTTTCCTGATCCAAATTCTAGGTGTGTCTTAAAGTTGGGTCTTATAGGGTGAAAAATACTGTAAAAGTTACATTAATTATACATTTTCTGCTGGAGTCAGTACATTTCCACTTCAGCTAAAACTAGTTCTGTGACTCAACACAAACCTTTCAAACATTCTGCTACACCCCCAGGTGTTCTTGAGTTAACCTGCTCTGTATCTAAAAAAATCAGAACCCTCTTTGGGGACTCCCAGGTTTTAGGGGGTCCTTATTTGAGATGCCCCACTGTGTAAAAACACCTCAGAATTACCATATCTTCACCTTAATCCTAATCTTATCCAATGACGTCTGCTCTCAGAGCGTTCTTCGCATCTAACCCGGGTTTTTTTGTTCTTTTTAAAAACTCACAATTTCAAGGGGCTGATATGTCTTCTGTACTAAAAAACAATATTGTTAGATGTCATTGTTTAAATGTGTTCAGAAAGACCCAGATTATGCCAGGATTATTCCATCCCTCTGCCTGGGCAAATGTATGGTTACAGTCCTGGTCCCAGCTTTTTACCTGTTACCACAGAGGAAGTGGGTCTTTTATGAGTGGTCTTCGCAGCTGGAGTTCACGAGTGATACAATAATGAAATCTACAGTAGCCCAGTAGACCAACAGCTGGGAGTGCAGCACCAAGCTCCTAGTTGGTTAAGTTTTCCTAAACTGGATGAGCATTATGGGAGGGGGGGGGGGGTGGCAGCAGGATAATGAGTCTTTTCAAACCATTGTCAGGAGCCCCAAGTTGGGTTGTGTTGCTGAACCTTTTTTTCTGAGGTGCTGCACATTTTATATATCCCAGCCCTGGATTTTTTTTTTATTCATGATCATGTTTTTTCTGCAATGAAAGGTGGACATATACAAATAAGCAGGGGCCAAAAAAGCAGGTAAAGCAGGGAACAGCTAACACATGCAAGTGTCAGTGTGTCCCACACAGATGCAAGAGGGGTGGAGACAGGTCCACCTATCAATGCTAAAAGAAAGGACCTGTTTCTTTTGAAACGATATCAGTGCAAGTGAGGGCCAGAATATACAGGACTATATAAGAGACACCCTCAAGAAAGTGGAGCGCCCAAGAGTCATTAGGGAAGAAAATAATTTTCATGTTGCTGCAATCCAGGAAGTGGTCTCCCTGAACGTTATGACACGCTTGTCACTGCACTAGATGCCCAGCCAGATGATGAGCATTGGAGTATGTTAAGGTATGTTGATAAGTACAAGGGAAAAGCAGAGTCTCTAAGCGAAGGAAATGAATCCAGAGCAGAGACACAGAGACAAAGGATTTCTTTAAAAATAAAAGCTATCTAAAGGAAACTCATGAATGTTTTGTGTGTAAAAAGCCTGTCACCTACAGAAAAACTGCTTGGAGTTTGGAAAGATAGAATGAGTCATCTTCAGAAGCAGGTGGTCCAGTTTATAGATCCAGGGCCATCACGTGTGAGTTTTGGTCCACTTTAAACAGTCAGCAAGAGCATGGAACTCCAAAGTCTTGTTTGATGAGGGAATTAAAAGATCTCATGCTGATCCATGTTTATACACAGAATGTGCAGCAGAGAAATAAACTTATGTTCTTCTATATGTAGATGATGTGGTCATTGCCTATCAAGAAGGAAGAGAAACTGAAGAACTAGGTGAAGTTCTCAACCTGCACTTTAAACTAAGGACCTTGGAAATGTGACCTTGGAATCAAAAATCCAGATAAGAAGATTAGGTTTTTCTTCTTAACCAAAGTTTCAAAATGTCCTCAGTCCAAAACCAGTTTGTAATGTTAGAAACCAAGGATGCGTCAACAAAAATGGATCCATCCTTCTTGAAGTTTGAAGTTGAAGTTAGAAGAAGAAGTTCTGCTACTCAATAATGAGAGTTACCGACAAGCAGCTGGGGCACTTTTGTAAATTGCAACCACCAGAAACCACAGCCACAGGTAGAATTCTTTGTAGACGAGTAAGCAAGCCTCACTAATAACACTGGAATGCAATTAAGAGACTGCTATGGCTAAATCTGCATTAGACGATCTGACTCTCAGAGGTTATGTAGATGCAGATTGGGCTGAAGATTCCAGTGACTGGAAATCAAGTGGTTACTTGTTAAAGTTAGGAGAAACTTCAATTTCTTGGTCCAGCAGAAAACAAGTGTCAGTTGTGTTATCTTCAACAGCAGCAGAATACATGTCTGCTGCTCATTCAAGTTAAGAAGTAATTTGGTTGCAAAAACTTATGGAGGATTTCGGTAATCCACTAACTCAGTCAACCATTATTTATCAGGACAACCAAGGATGTATTATATTTGCCACCAGTGATAAGATCAGTGCAAGTACTAAGCACATTGATGTGAAACATCCCCCCCTGTGTGATTTAGTGGAACGTGGTATACTTAAGTTTGTTTATTGTGAGTGTGACAAGATGATAGCCAATGGCAAGACAAAGCCACAATCAAGAGCCAAGTTTGAGGAGTTCAGAATCTCAATGGGATTAAAGGGATAAGTAGTTGATGAGTGGGGGTGTTGGATTCGCTTTAATGCTACAAATACATCATATTTATGACTGTCTGCGTGGTATGCTATTGATAAAGTTAGTTTAAAAAAAAACAGGAAGTCTTAGGCAGACCATGTGACTGCATGCATGTAGTCTGTTTAGTCTACTAACAGAAAGACGCTATTTCCTTCCATGTTTATATGTGTTGATGATGTATCCTGTTCACATTAATGTTCCTGATCGTCGCTGAATAAACAGCTGTTGTTCCTGAACACAAGAAGAGTGTTGTGTACAATCTGCTGCCTACAAAATAAAATTCAGGGGTGGGGCTAGAGGAAAGGGGCTACATTTTAACAATGGCTTGATTTTGCTGCACACCAGGATGAATCATCTGCATGAAGACAATGATTTGTTTTTACATTAAACCTGGACAGCTATGTAGCATTTTGGGTCACCTTTCAATGGCAGCATGAATGAGAAGTAGTCTATTAATGATATTTCTCTTACAGCCTTCTTACTTGCCTCCACTTGAATTCCAGAGACATTCCAGAGGAGTAGGGCTGTGTATCCTGAGGGTAGGAGGAGTTGATGAAGGTTGAGGACAGGAGGAGATCATGGACAGAGCAGAGACGGCATCTGGGTTGGTGCCAGTTAATTAGTGATGAGGGGGGCTTGGCTGCAGAGAACATTGTTTGTTAGGGTTAGGAGTTTGAACTGTATTCTTTCAGAAGCCAGTGGAGTGATTGAAGTATAGCAGAGGAAAAGCGAGAGGATAGATAAATGAGGCATGAGTTGAGAATAGATTACAGGGGTGCCAGTCTGTTGGCCGGTAGACCACTGAGTAGAGTGTTGCAGTTGTCTTGTGATGATCAGGGCTGGCACTAGAATTTATTTTAGTGGTGTGAGGAAATAACAGATGCAGGTGACATTTGTGTGAGTGTTCCTTACCACAGGGATGGGGAACAGCAAGAGGTGGGTGTTTAAAGCAGACCTACGCCAATTCTACCAGCTTTATGCTAACCTCACCTACCCTCTCAAGCCACTACTGAGTCCAGCATTAAATAATCACAAAACCCTCCTCCAATAAGAGCTTCATTGCAGTGTATAAATATTTCCTGTTTCACAGCGTTCTATGCCTGATTTTGGCTTCCTAAGTAACTGTAGGGGCATCCCATGTAGCATATAGTCATATTTGAATGAAGGTCTTTCTCTTTAAATGCTTTTAAGCCTGTCCACAGTGGGTCAAGGTATATTTTAAGATTATTTCATTTTATTCCTGCCTAAAGTGTATCTTTATTTATTGAAGTAGTGTGTTTTGGAAGGTGTACCATGTGATCGGGGCACCATGTTTGGCATCGGAGGTCTGGTGAACCAATAGCAGGGTCTATCAATAGCTCTGTTTGAGCTTGGCTCCTCTTTGATGTTTGGCTGGAGGGGACAGCAGAAGAGAACATGTTTGTCCACACTAGTGTGCAACTTTTAACTCACTTCCAGCACACTAGGCAGCTTCTCTAAACAGTGAGCGTAACCTCTGCTTTAAATTCTCCCAGCATGAAACAGCTGAAACAAGTTCTTTGTTTTACTTTCAGAGCTCTGTGTGCTCCATTTAGAGGCTCGTTCCCACTATGGCCGGTGCATGGAAAGCATCGGCTGCAGGCCTGCTCTACATTTGGATAGGAGATGCTCGGCTTTGTTTCTTGTTCTCTCTCGCAACCTCCCAAGAGATAACACATTCTTATAGGCGGCCTGAAAACCATTTCATGATGTTTTATAAATGTGACCCAGTTATAGGAAATATATCTGAATTCACATTTCAGAAAAGTGTTTTTTTATTCATGTAGATTCTGCGAGTTTATAACGGCCAAGGCCTAGTCTGTCATTGTTGCCTTTACCTTTACTGTGCCATGCAGAACCCATTGTTTCTGTATTCTGATTAAAGCAGACCCTAAAGTCAAAAAAGACTAGAGGTCCGCTTACCCTTGCAGTGAAAGAAAGCATAACACCTTGGGGGGGGGGGGGGGGGAGGTTGGATGGTGTCGGATGAAGCTGCCGTGGAAACTTGACTAGAGGTTCACCTTAAAGTGAACCAAAACCTGCGATTTTGACTATCCCGGATTTTGGTCCTTGCCCCCCAGGGCATCCTTATTTGGGATGCCCTGCTGTGTGAAACTCCCCAGGTCATCCATAAAAGCTCCCCTTTCCCTGGTTGTACACACACATTTGTGGGCTCTTGTCCAATCAGTGCGCTCAGCTCCATTCATCATTTTATGCTAGGAATCGGCTAAGGGCTGAATGGAGCCAAATAGAAATGAATGCAGCCAAGTGCACTGATGGCAACATTGCTGCTTGCCTCTAGAAACACGAATGCAAGTGCGTACCTGGCTAAAGGTATAGCTTAGTGTGGCTGCAGCACGCACATGAGCTGTTAGATTGGGGATCAGGTAGGTTTTACTGAGGACTCTTCATACAGTGGGGCATCCTAAATCGGCATGCCCCGGGGAGAGGGAATCATAAGACTTCAGGGCCACCCAAGATGGGTTTTGGTCCACTTTTTGCACATGTACCACCAGCTTGGCCCCAGTTGATACTGTAGAGTGCAGCTAGGTTGTTGACCATAACTATAAGCAGAGGGTGAGTAATGGCCCACTGACCATATACATAAACAGATAGCAAGCTATGGCAACTGACCATATACATGAGCAGAGGGTAAGGAATGGTCACTGACCATATACATGAGCAGAGGGTAAAGAATGGTCACTGACCATATACATAAACAGATAGCAAGCTATGGCCACTGACCATATACATGAGCAGAGGGAAAGGAATGGTCACTGACCATATACATGAGTAGAGGGTAAAGAATGGTCACTGACCATATACATGAGCAGAGGGTAAGGAATGGTCACTGACCATATACATGAGCAGAGGGTAAAGAATGGTCACTGACCATATACATGAGCAGAGGGTAAGGAATGGCCACTGACCATATACATGAGCAGAGGGTGAGGAATGGTCACTGACCATATACATGAGCAGAGGGTGAGGAATGGTCACTGACCATATACATAAATAGATAGCAAGCTATGGCCACTGACCATATACATGAGCAGAGGGTAAGGAATGGTCACTGACCATATACATGAGCAGAGGGTAAAGAATGGTCACTGACCATATACATGAGCAGAGGGTGAGGAATGGTCACTGACCATATACATGAGCAGAGGGTGAGGAATGGTCACTGACCATATACATGAGCAGAGGGTGAGGAATGGTCACTGACCATATACATGAGCAGAGGGTGAGGAATGGTCACTGACCATATACATGAGCAGAGGGTGAGGTATGGTCACTGACCATATACATGAGCAGAGGGTGAGGAATGGTCACTGACCATATACATGAGCAGAGGGTGAGGTATGGTCACTGACCATATACGTGAGCAGAGGGTGAGGAATGGTCACTGACCATATACGTGAGCAGAGGGTGAGGAATGGTCACTGACCATATACGTGAGCAGAGGGTGAGGAATGGTCACTGACCATATACATGAGCAGAGGGTGAGCGATGGCCATTGGCCTTATAAATGAGTCGAGGGTGAGTGATGGCCACTGACCATATATATAAGCAGAGGATGAGCAATGGCCACTGACCATATACATGGGCAGTGGATGAGCGATGGCCATATGAATAAGCAGAGAGTGAGCGATAAGCAGGTTACACACTTGTGATGCTGGAAGCTAGTTATACATATAAATGAGCTACACTGGCAGTCCCGTGGCTGTCTCCGATCCTTTATCACCCTTATCGATCTTTCTTCCCTCCTCTGTCTTCCTCTCGCTGGTTCTTTCCATGCCCTTCTTCCTTTATTAGATTATTGATGCTTATCAAGAAAACATTTCTTCAGCATTAGAAACAATGTATCCTTGGAGCAGGATGCATTGGCTGTAGCATAAGGTTAGAGTGCGAGTGTTTCTGGTCCTCCCCACCTGCTGTGCTTTTACACTGCAGCATTTGCTGACTCTCCTCCATCCTGTCATATATCAGTCAGATGCTCTGCAGTATCTCTGCAGTGGAACCAGCTTGTACTCCTGACAGTCTTCTCCATAATCTATAGAAAATGCTCTATCCTCAGGTCACATGTGTCAATAAAAAAATCTAAAGATCGGTAATCATTGCTTTTAGTGAACATATGCTGTTTTGTTATAGCCATCTTTGTTTTATTACATATATGTTAGATTACAGTTTTATACACAATTGCCTTGTTGTACGGCATTGCATTGTACATCAACATATCCAATGACTTTGTTAGGCATAGACGTGTCAAATGCAAAAATAAAATAATCATATTGAATGATATTTGTAAAAAAGTACAAAAAAACGGCTTTTTTCATCCTTATTTCTTGCAGCCTTGATCCCACACAACCCAGACAATGCGAGTCGTCTGCTGTCAGCCTAAAGTCTGACTGCTAACTCACTGACTGGCTCCTATAAGCCCAGAAGGACGCTCTCTATGCATCTCAACTTGGATAGCCAGGGTGCATGTCCCGCTTTTCAACCAATGAGGAAGCCTGCTTTCTAGTGACCGGGGGCATTTAATGCACATGCACTCCCTCATGCAGCTTCCATCCTGAGGTTCAGAAAGTTATCGGCCCCCTGGTGTCCACACATACACATCTGTCACCTCCTACAGAGAGGGTTTGCTGAGTGCAGTGCTTGGCAGGCCTCCTCCAGTACAAGGAATGATGTAGCCGTCTTACAGACTGATGTGCCGGGGGAGGGTGTGGCAAGCTTTGAGGGAGAATAGTGAGTATTTTTTTTTTGTTTTGCCTGGGTGGTCCTTGGAGTAGCTTAAAGTGATTGTAGTATAGGTACATTAGTACCTGGAAGGCCCTAAGTTTCAAATCATCTGCATAAACTACACCAGTGATGGCAGACCTTTTAGGGTCTGAGTGCCCAAACTGCAACCCAAAACTTCATTTAGGTGCCGACACAGCAATTTAATCTGATGGCTCTGGTGCCAGGGGGAGATGAAAAAAAACCCAAATGCCTGTAGTGGAACGATGGCGGTTGCCCACATAGAGGACACCTCCAAAGGGTAAAAAGTAAATGAAAAAAAGGTACACCACCTGCGCATGCGGCTTCCCAGCAGAACCGCATGAGAAGCCGCGCGTGCAGGTGGTGTGTCTGAGTTGCTCCTGCCTCTCCTCCCTCTCTGGACCACAGTTGCTGGCACTTTCTTACTGGTAGTATTACATCAGTGGTTTCTCCCTCATGGTTGTTATTTTGTTGCTTGCTTTTTGTATTCATGGTTTGCACTGGCTGTAGACACTTTCTAACAAGTAACATTGGACACAATTTTGTGTTTTTTCATATTTAGTTTGGCAACATTAGTTTTTGGTTTTTGTTGTTATCAATATGTTTTTTTTAATAATCTTATTACTCTCTTTGTGTCATGGTATTTATTCACCTTTATGATATTCTCTTAGATTCATTTATCACGGTTATTTATACATGTATTTATGCACAGGTCACTTTAGGGCATATATATATATATATATATATATATATACATATATATATATTTTAGGAAATATTCTTTATTCTCTATTGAGGGAGACTCTCTTTGTGTCAGCACGACATAGGGCCCAGTGGCTCATTTATAAGATTTTTTTGGGGGCCCCCGTCCAAATAATATTGTCCTACTTATTTTACTCTGAATTGTAATATATGAAATAATGAGGGGAAGGAACACTCTGGGTTTTAATGTGTGCTTTGTGTTATGTTTTGGTTTTAAAGGTGTATTGATTGATCTTATCATGTGGTGCTTCTAATTTTGGGGTTGGTGAAGAGTAATCTTCTCGCCACCTCTGTTTTGTGTGCACTGGTAAGTTTTTTTTTATCAGTCATAGTACAGGCTTTTTTCTTCACAAAATGTAAACTGGATTTCAAAATTGACCAAAACTGACACCGATCGCCCCAGGAATCTATAAGATTCCCGGACAGATTGATTCCCGCCCCCCGGCATCCAAAATCGGGATGCCCCGCTGTGTGAAACCCCACCAGGTCCCCCCCCATACACTTACGTTGTTTCCCAGTCCAATGGCGCATGTGCGAGCCGCGGCCGCATCCCCACTATCCCTCTAGCAGGGCGTGCGCCCGTGCCAGGCATTTGTGAATGGCCAGCGCAAGCAAACTCCCTGTTAGAGGGAAGCGGGGGTTGCGGCAGTCAGCGCGCCTCAGAGCCATTGGCCTTAGACGAAGCTTAGACAACGTGAAGTCAGTGGCTCCGAGCACCCTGATTGGATAAGTGGTCGTGCATGCGCCGTAGAACCAGGAAGAGGTTAGTTGGCATCAGCGATCTGGGGGGTTTAACACAGTAATTCAATTCGGTGCCGCCAGCTGCCCCACCACCAACTTCAGGGGCTGGATTCAGGGTGATGGTATCTTTTTATTTTCTTTTATTACATGAGCATAATCGCTGCTTGCAGTGGGCGGTGGTTATGTTTATTTTGCAGGAAGAGGCTGGAGTGGCCCAAATAAGACCTTCAGCACAACCTGCTGTTAAATACTGTACATTGTTTTTATAGCAGTCATTTAAATCCATGTCACTGCTACTTCAATGATGTCCTTATCTCTATGGTGTTTGGATAGCAAATGACTTGTTGATTGCAATACTCATACAGGTTTAAATGCCCTAGAAATTTCCCAGCCAGATGAACAAATGGGATGAGTGCCAGAACATCTTCAGGAATATACACCACCAGCCCATAACCTCACTGCGGACAGGAAATCTGTCTTTAAAGCTGTGCACCAAAAATGATGTCATTAGCGGTCATCAAGATATGATTTTAGATTCCTGTAGAGAACTAATAGCTGGTTCAAGAGCATTTATCCAGTGTCAGACTGGAGCATCTTGGGCCCACCAGAGAAAATCATTTGTTGGGCCCACCAAAGAAAATGATTTGTGCCACCCACCAGAAAAAATCATTCATGGGAACCAATATTGGAAGGGCCCACCAGAGACCTTCCGGTGGGCTCCAGACATTGACCAAGCCCACCGTCAAGGTAAGAACAGGAGATTTCCTTTCCTTAAAGCTCACAAGGGCATCTATGTGCATCGGGGAGGCTGATTTATTAATAACGACATGTAGCGACAGATGAGCGACTGTAGCGGTATTTTCACAGCGCCCGCTAGTAGTCGCTATGCTTGGCCGTTGTTCGGTTGTTGACAGCGACTCAGTCAGTGTGGCGTAACGTTGACTACAAGGTTACGAGTCGCTATTTGACAGGTTCCGCGATGTATGGGTGCGCACGATAGCGACTGGTCAGAGCGACCGGCTTCCACCATATTCATCAAAAAATCACGCTCAAAAAATTCAAGGGCTGTGAAATGCATGTTTAAACCCCAGAGCGCTGGCGGCGATGTGTTAAAAGTAGTTTTTTAACCCCCAAACAACCATATTTTTGGAAACCAAAAAAAAAAAAAGTATTTTAAAGTGGACCAACACCCAGGATTTTGACTATCCTGGGTTTTGGTCCACTTCGGTGGGGCACCCCGATCGGGGGTGCCCCGCTGTCTGAACCCCCCAGAAAGCCCAGAAATACTCACCTCACCCCGCTCCCACGTGACCGCGCCAGCCAATCACAGCGCTCAGAGCCGCTGTGGTATGCGCGTCCATAGCAGCTCAGCTGGCTCTGAGCGGTGGAGGCCGCGTCTCGCGCTTCCCTCTAACAGGGAGCGCGCCTGCGCCGGCCATTCACAAACGGCCGGCGCGGGTGTGCGCCCTGCTAGAGGGAAGTGCGAGACGCGGCCGCAGCTCGCGCATGCGCCTATGGAACGGGGCTGAGGTAAGGTTTCTGGGCCTCCTGGGGGGTTCCTCGCGGGGAGGGATCTGATCGGCCCGGGAATCTTATAGATTTCCGGGCCGATCCCCCCTGGGTGTTGGTCCACTTTAAATAATAATTTAGTAATATGAATACATTAATATCAGACCTGTAATATCAATTCTGTACATTTTTTTTTCAATTTTTTTTCCCTTAAAAAAATGATCTAAAATGGCAGAAGTGGTCACAGAATTTTTCACATTAAAAAAAAAAATATTAATAACAATGAATTATTAATATTTAAAGATTGTTCCATTGAAATGCATTGGAGCGCGCCAGGTAGCGAGAGGTCATACCTGTCGCTGTTCAAGGTCGGATGCTGGCGCTGTGGGCTGAGGCCGGAATAATGATGAATGAGTGGCTATATGCTATCTCAGTCGCTAAGCAGGATCGGCTTGATAAATGTGTGATTGTGGTGGGGAGCCGGCGTTCTCGTGGCGGTGCCCGCCATTACCGGTCGCTCACCAGTCGCTACCTGACGCTATTCCTTCATAAATAAGGGCCTAAGTGTTAGTTACTTTTCTGTTACATTTGACTCATAATACTGTGTGTAATATATGCATTGTCGTCATTGTTGTATTTTAAGTATTTTACCTCTCTGACCCACCTGTAATTTCTATCTTGTACAGCGCCATAGACTATGATGGGGTTATTAAATAATTAATAGTAATAAAATATCCAGTGTTTCTGGCCTGCCTGGGGTGTTTTCTGAGTCTGTTATTTCCTCAGTCAATAAACGTCTGTTTTTATATCATAATCTAATTGTGTTTTAGCTGAACGTTAGGTCCCAAGGATAATTTTCTCCTGTTGGTCCCCACCAATGGTTTCCTCTGATGGGCCCAAGTATAATGGTGGTTCCTATGTGCTCCAGTCCAACCCTGTTGAAGCACACCAGAGGAAATGATTCTAAGGGTCCGCCAGTAGAAATCATTCTTGGGGACCAGCAAGAGGAAATCATTCCTGGGGCCCACCAGTAGAAGTCATTCTGAGCCCACCAGAGAAAATCATTCTTGGCCTCTCCAGAGGAAATCAATCTTGTGGCCCACCAGAGGAAATCATTGGGGCTCACCCTTAAGCTAAAACACAATTAGATTGTTACATAATATAAAATGCGTATTAGCCAAGTAACAAAACAAAAACACACTGCAGAAAAACCAGAAGCTTTGTGTTAGTCTTGGATCTCCTGCATTGCCCTGGTGGTGGCCTTGTGTCAGTGTCTGGAGCCCACCGGAGGATCTTCTGGTGCTCTGGTGCGTAATTCCAACAATGCATTTAGCTATAGAAGCAAAAGAGAATAAATAATCAGATCAATGGGGTAGCTGTCATTGCTTTGCAGTCTTCTGGATAACTGGCTAATATTTTTATTTTTTTAGTAAGAGCCCAGTCAACAGTTGGTTATGGAATAGCAGACGGTTCCCTATCAAGTTTCTATTGTACTAATTCAGTGTCTTCTGCAAATCTTCCATATTTGAGCAAATATTGTACCGACTGCAGTTTTTTTTTCTCAAGATATATAAAAAGTTGGTTATGGATCCTGTTGTGTGTTCGTTAGCACCTATGATTGAATAGAATATTAAACAAAATATATAACCTTAGACAAAATCCCCGAAAGCCATGACTTTCAAATACTATTAACTTTGTAGTTGCACTGGCACTTTGAAAGACGATAAATAAATATATGAGCCTTGGTGGTGTATTTCAGATGTGGATTGCTTGTAAAAAAGAGTCCACGTGCCTTTTGTCTGATTTCTTCCCGCTGCTTGGAAAATAGACTAGATTTGATTTACAATAAAAAAAATCCTGCCTCTGTATATTGAATGATAAAATATTAATAGCGCAGGCCAAATTCTGCTTCCGCTTGCCTTTTTTATATCTAGGGAGAATTCAAATTGTTACCTTCAATGATGACAAAGAATGAGAAGATGTAGGGCTGTAACTATAAGGAGCGCAGTGGGTGTGACCGCACTTGGGCCCAGAAGGTCAGAGGGGCCCCATCATTGCTGCTTCTCCACCCATTTTTTCGTATTTGTGCTCACTTGGTATCATTTAAAGAAAAGAAGCAGCATTTGTCTCTGCTGTTTCAGTCTTTAGTAGGGTTGGGCGAATCTGAAGCGCAACATTCGGGTTTGTACTGAACTTTGGGAGTTTGGGTCTCCAAACTCAAAGGTTTTCAAATTTAAATCTGTGTGCACATTCGACACTTGGCCTGAACCTGGAAGCTCTGTGCAGCCAATCAGCCTTCTTCCTTCACTCCCAACCATTGGCTCGGCTCATCAAGCCTATCATACTCCTGCTCGCTCTGCATTAGATAGGGAGAGGTGCTGCTGGCTGCTGCTGAGAGACAGTAAAAAACGGGCTTAAAAACTGTCCTTGTAGGGACATTTATTTAGGGAAAGCACCTGGAGTCAGATCTAGATAGGTGTTTATGCACGTTATTGTCCTTTTCAGGACATTTATTCAGGGAAAGCAGTTGGAGTGAGGGCTAGATAGGATGGGTGTTAAGTACTCTGTAACAGCACTTGCTCTAAGCACTTGGGTGTCTGTACTCTGTAATAGCACTTGGGTGTCAGTACTCTGTAATAGCATTTGGGTGTCAGTACTCTCTAATAGCACTTGCACCAAGCACTTGGGTATCAGTACTCTGTAATAGCACTTGGGTGTCAGTACACTGTTATAGCTCTTGGGTGTCAGTACTCTGTAATAGTACTCTATAATAGCACTTGGGTATCAGCATTCTCTAATAGCCCTTGCTCCAAGCACTTGGGTGTTATAACTCTATGATAGCACTTGGGTGTCTGTACTCTGTAATAGCAGTTGCTCCAAGCACTTGGGTGTCAGTATTCAGTAATAGCACTTGGGTGTCAGTACTCTGTAATAGCATTTGCTCCAAACACTTGGGTGTCAGTAATATTTATTAGCAATTGTTTAGGGCACTTATGTGTCAGAACTCGGTAATAGCATTTGCTCCAAGCACTTGGGTGTCAGTGATCTTTAATACCAATAGTTCAGGGTGATTGTTAGTGGAGTATCCACTGGTTCAGGGCACTTTAGACCCTCTTGAAAAAAAAGTTTTTGTGTATTGTCAACTGTTAGTACTCTCTACTACCAATTTTTCAGACCATGTGGGTCAGTAATCTTTAATCCCATTTGTTCAGGATACTTGGGTGTTAGTACTCTTTAATACCAACTGTTAGTGGAGTATCCACTGGTTCAGGGCACTTGGGTGTCAGTACTCTGTAATAGCATTTGCTCCAAGCACTTGGGTGTCAGTGATCTTTAATACCAATAGTTCAGAGCATTTGTGTGTCAGTGCACTTTAATACTAATTGTTAGTGGAGTATCCACTGGTTCAGGGCAGTTAAGGCCCGCTTAAAATAATTTTAAAAAGTAGTGCCCATTGTTTCAGGGCACTTGTGTGTCAGTGTTCTTTAATATCAATAATTCAGGCCACTTGCGTGTCAGTAATCTTTAATACCAATAGTTCAGCCACTTGTGTGTCAGTGCTCTTTAATACCAATAGTTCAGGCCATTTTGGGGTCAGTGCTCTTCAATACCAATAGCAATAGTTCAGGGCACACGTGTGTCAGTGCTCTTTAATACCAATAGTTCAGGCCACTTGTGTGCCAGTGCTCTTTAATACCAATAATTCAGGCCACTTTGGGGTTCAGTGCCCTGCGGGGAGCGTCCTAATAGAATGTGTGTTCAGCACTGCAGGCTGTGTCATTACCGACAGGAGGATCCACCTTGGACATGCTTACATTCCTTAAGATGAGCATGGGACTTAGCTGAGTGAGTGTCTAAAGTGTTTGCTAACTCGTCCGCCACATCCACCTCGCGCATCTTTTCCGCTTATGCTACCACATTCACCTCCAACGTCCCTCCCAAACCTCTGACACTTGTAAAAAATGTATTATTTGTAGTAATTTTTTAATGTATTTATTTATGTATATATATATTTATTTACTGATGCTAATATTTATTTATTTATGTATATATTTATATATTGATGGCATTGATTAAGTATTTATTTACTCATTTATGTATAATTAATTGATGAATTTATATATGTATGTATGGATTTCTTACATTTTTAGTTTCTGTTACTATTTTGAGTACTTTTCCTAGCCCATGTTCTGCAGGGCAATTGCCCAACTGCCCCCTTCCAATTTGGCCTCCAACACCCTTAAACATTTATATTAAATATTCAGTTTTTTTCCTCTATGTATGTATTTCTTAAACTTTAAATTTTTAGTTTTCTGTTATTATTTTGAGTACTTTTCCTAGCCCATTTTGTGCGGGCCAATCGTCCAGTTGTTACCCCCCGTTAATTTGGCCTCCAATACCCTTAAAAATATTTATATTTTTTTCATTTATGTTTTTATTTCTTTACCTTTTTAGTTTTCTGTGAATATTCGGAGTACTTTCTCAAGCCCATTTCGCGCAGGGCAATAGCCCAGGTGCCCCCCCAATCCAACCCCTGCAATAAAATAGTTTTTTGTTTTCTTTTATTATTTTGAGTACTTTCCCCAGCCCAATTTGTGCAGGGCAATCACCCTGTTGTTTTCCTCAATTTGCTGCCCTTCAGCCCTTGCTACCCCGATCTTACAGCCATTTTTGGTCCCCCAAATTCACGTCCCTATTGGCTTCAATGGGGTTCGAGTCGAGTCCGGGGACCCAAACTGGCCTTTAGCAGCAAGAAGCTGAACTCATTGAACCTGGACTTCAACGGGTTCACCAATCACTAGTCTTAAGTTGTCTAGCTGCATCCAAATACGTTAAAGGACAAAAAAAGTTTACCGAAAAAGCCTTGACAGGGCCCTATTTGATGTTCGCACTAGGGCCTTGACACATTTAGTTATGTATGCCACTGAGAAGATGTGTTGGTCTGAAATATATATATATATATATATATATATATATATATATATATGCTCTTTTTTGGGGGGCTGGCGGACCAAAAATCTTTTTAAAACACTGGGAATTGCATTGGGGACACATGAAAGACAGGACACATGATTTGCACGGCCCAAATCACAAGTTTGCAGCGCAACACAGAAGTTAAAAAAATACTTCCAAAAACAATTCTAAACAGCCAAAAAAACAAAAGTGGTCAATATTGGGATGTATGGGATAATGGCACACAGTGCAGGGTGAGAACTGTAGGGAACTCAGCACGGCACTCATCCCATCACCGGTGCTGATGATAGATGGGACACTACCTGGCTCTGGTGCTCTGACTTTTTTACTTGATAAATACACCTTTTGCACTGGGACCTAACCTCATCTATGTAGCATGGAGGACCTTCTCCAATAGAAGCCTCTGCCTGTGGCTTTCAGTCCCCTGTCTCTTGGAGATCCGGCACTTACACAAAGAGGTGTAGCAAACTGCATGCTTAAGCTCTGTGGTATAGGGTTTAGTCTTAATTAATCTTAATTATATCAAAACCCAAATCCTTTTGGGTAAACAACTGCAGGCCAACAACCCACCCACAGGAGTTATAATATTAAAGGATCCTTAAACCCAAAAAGAGCTCACCTTTTTTTCCCCAATGCAGTTCCAGGGCGGTCCAGTGCTCAGAAACTCCATGGTTTCCGAGAACATCCTGTTCCCAGCACATCATGTACCCAGTGCCTGTGTGAACTCCCCGTGCCTGTTTGTCCACTGCTGTAACACTGTTCAATGATGATTGTCTGCAGCCAACAGAAAAGCTTGTCACAAGTCACCCAAGAATTGGAGCAAGCATTTCCTGAAAATGAATTGATTGTCTGATCAAAATTGATGGCAATCTGCTAAGAAGAACAGGTGTATTGTAATCTATCATGCAATACTATAAGGGTTCCTTTTCTGGGAAATTATATTGGCAAACAACTTTTAACCTTTGAATCTAGATGTTTTTATTAAACCTAATTTTCATACACCACCAAACATTAGATGGAGGGGGGCATGGTCGGCCTTTGGGGTTTTCAGGTGGAGTGGCCACACAGGCTTTGTCTTTATTTGACAAGGCCAGGAGCACCTTTGGTTCAGATTGCCTTTTAGGGGTTAATATGATTCAATAGGGGGCAGGCTGTGTGTTCGGCACAGGGAAGGGACACCACCTGTTCACTGCTGCCAGATCTAATAGTTAGATGCGCAGTTTTGCACAGGGCACTTTCCAATATAAAGCCAGACCTGGAACGATGTAAAGCCCATCAATGTAATGCTGCCACTGGACTCTGGAGCAGTGGACATGTTGAGTTACCATTCCCTCTTCTCTATCTGCCAATCTGGCTTTAGTGAATACCAGGATGACTTTATCTTCACACAAGCAACTGCCAACTGTAAAGATTGGTGGGCAGCGGAGATAATGCTATAGGTTTTATTTTTGGCTTAGGCCATCTAGTTCCAGTAAAAGTAAATCTTACTGTAATGTCTCAGCACAGCAAGACTTTTTGGATAAGTGAAAGCTTCAAACATTGTAGGAACACTTCGTAAAAGGCTCTTTATTGATCGAACGTTACTGTGCCCCAGTGCAGGCTTAAATATCCGGACTGGCCCATAAAGAACCCTGACCTCACCCTGATTGAACATCTTTGGGATGAAGAACTGTAGATCCTCTCATGCAACAACAGTGTATAACTTCGTAAATTCTCTTTGATGGGCCACACATTTCAGCAAACACACACAAATATATGTTTAACCTGTGTAAATTGATGTGATTAATAAATGTTATAGGCAGACATTATACATATACTTATAGAGGTTGAGGTTTAGCTATTGGGGGCAATACATGGAACGACATGGATGGCAAATGGCAAGTTGGGTGAGGAACTTGGGAGTTCAGGAGGGAACTGGGGGTAGGGTTGCTGCCTGGGAATTGATGGGGATGGGGGGTGGAAAGGGGCTGGAGCACAGCAGGCAAGGAAAGTAGGTTCTGATCAAGTGCTGGGGCAGTGGAGGGTAGAGGAGTGGCTGTAGGCAGAGGAAGCAGAGGCATTGATGCATAAAAGAGGGCACATGTAGGAAAGGCAGGTGAAGCTAGAGGAGGGTGTGAAGGGGGAGGTGTGGGAAAAGGGAGGGGGAAGGAGAGAGGAAAAGACAGAAAATGAAAGACAGGAGAGATGACAATTTGACATGTGACAGGACGCATGAGCTTCACTGTTAGGAGGGTGGGCAGCTTGGGTACTTTTAAGAGGATTATGGGAGGGCTCTTACTAGAAAAGGGAGACTTTGGTTGACTTCTGTAAAGCTGTAAAGCTCAATGCAATCAACTGAGAACAGAGATAAGGTTGAATCTCTCTTATTTAAAAACATAGAAATCACTAAAGAAATTGAAGAACTCTTCTGCAAATCTTATCCAGAATAAAATCCAGCTGCCGTATTTCAGGAAGGATTTTTCTTCTCAAGATAACATTGACAAGTGAGAGCTTTATTTATAATGGGCGCCTTTTAGCATCTTTCTGGTGGTTATAGCGGCAATTTTGGAGTGCCAGCATTTTTGTCTTTTCTGGTGCTGAGCTGTTGGCTGCAATGGCGCTAGAAGTTGTTGTTAACCAATTAGCTTTGGTTGGTTTGGGTGGCCCGTGTCAGCGCCTGTTGGACCTGACTGCTGATTATCCCAGCGACAGGGAGCACCACTTTTTGTTTCACACAGCGGGGCATCCCAATTCTGGATTCTCCCTGGGGGAGGGAATCAAGCAGCCTTGGGTTTTGGTTCACATTAAAGGGAAACTCCCTTTTTGTCAGGTATTTTCCTCATTTGGAATGTAAAATAAACATTCATATTAGGATTGAACTCCCATGATCGAATCACCAACATGCTGTTTCCAACTCTCATATTCCAGAGACTCCGTTTAGCTACAGTGGGAGTGGTTTTCATGGCCTTGAGTAAAAATACAAATCTCAGAATTCTTCCAATGTAACAGGTGATGTAATTAGGAGCTTTGGCAAAGTCTAAGCAGAAGGGCTGGTGCCAGAACATGGCATACCTGGACAATTGCCAGGGCCCCTGGCATCTTCAGGGGCCCACTCAGGCTCACACTTGGCCATGGTATAATTTAACAGTGGACCCAACCACCAAATGTCGGGTGCTGTGTGCAGACCTGCTCATGGCTGGCCTCAGCAACAGGGGATGGTCAGCAACAGTGGAAAAGGTGGCATGGAATAGAGAGCAGAAGGTGGTGAGATTCAGGTGACAGCTGACAAGGACTGGAGGGTGCAGCAGGAGATGCCCCATATGTGGCAGTGGAGCTGAAAGGTGACATCATGTGGCTCACTTTGTCTACTTTGGGGCCCACTAAGACTCTCTTGCCCAAGGGCCCTGACAAACCTGGAGCCAGCCCTGCTAAGCAGCCTAATGACCCCTCCAGGTGAGTAACCCCTTTACTACTGGAACACAAGACTGTGATCCTTCTAAACCAAAGAAGATGCATTTTAGCAGAATCAGTTGCCCATGCTTCAGATTATTAGCAAACCAGAGCGAGGAAGTTTCTGATATGCACAAAATCACCACTTTGGTGTACGTTGCTAACATAAACACATTGTTGCTATGGAAAACTGTTTTCTTTTATAAGACAGAGTTGCAAAGAAATAGAAAATAAAAAATAGATAAGCTTAGCAGGCCAACCTACTGGAGTAGGACCTAGGACCTACTGGACTAGTCAACCAACTGGAACTGGGCAGATCTACTTACCCGCTTCTGTGGGCTTTCACAGTGCTTTGCACCCACCTCCGAGAGGCTTCTGGGAGTCATATGGGGCAGCAAACTAGCGGCAAGTATTAAGGGAATGCAGAAGTGGGTAATTTGGTCTTCCCAGTCTTGGGCATGTGGCTACATTGTGCATGGTGGGACATCCCAAACTGGATACCTCCTGGGTGAAGGGCTCAGCTAAGGGCTCAGCTAACCAACAGTCATGTTCTACTTGGTTTGATTTGATGGAAATAATAGGCTGCTCTTACTCGCTACAGAAAACACTGATGGCTTAAGCCAGACTGCAGGATGGGTCCTCATTTAAAAAAGTACATTGGAATGTACATGTAAAAAATGATGCTGTCTGCCTGAATAACTCTCTAAGGTGAAGCCTCTCTAGAAATGTGTGTCAGTGGCCTTTGCTGAGCAGAGAAGCATGCCATTACACTTTAAGGGGCAATCAATCCAGAGCTGTGTCCTAGTTACCATCGTAATAAATATGAAACTGCTTCATGCTGCGTGACTTTATGAAAGCAGATATCAAGAGGGTGCAGCACAATGGGAAACTATAATGCTGTAACCTACATGCAACTGGCTAGTGGTGGTGTGGCCAGGAGCAGGTATTCTGGGAGCCAGGGTGCCCACTGTGGGTGGGTGGGTGAGGTGGTGTAACAGCCCTCAGTTACTTTCTAGTTACAGACAAGACTTATACTAGGTGCAGTGCTATTGTCTTGAGCTGCTGGTATCCCCTGCATTGTGACATGCCCCCAAGGTACTTTAATGGAAAGGCCTTTGGTGTTCTGCCCTATGATTTTCCTCTTTTGGAATGTAAAATTAACATGTGTTTGTTCCCTCATACCCAACTGTTTACATGTTTCTTTTATTATTGTGGCTCTGTGTTGCGTTGCTCAAGTGAGAGTGGCTTTTCTGGCCTTGAGTAAAGACTTTTAGCATAGCTTCTGCCTGCAAATCCCAGAAACCTTCCACTGAAAAGGGCGAGATCCCCCCCCCCCCCCCCCATGTATCAGCGCGTGGAAAAATCAGAAACAAGATCTTTCCCCAGGTGAGAATGCTGGTAGTAGCCCTTTAGCTACTGAATGTGATCCCTAGGCTGAATTAGAGCAGTAGCAGGAATATAGCGTGTCATCTTTGCCTCAGCCAATCAGATAAGCAAGCATAATGTTGGCACACAGTATTAAAATTCCATCGAAAGTGGACTTTACCTTTAAATTTCCCCTTCCATGTTCTGGGGGAAGCATGTCTGGAGCTGGGAGGCAGCTGGAGCATACATAGGTTTCACAGGGCCCCATAGCAAAACACATAGTGGGCATTAAAGTGGAACCAAACCCACAGTACACAGATTTAGAGAGAAAAAAGAATTCTAGAGAATTCTCAGGGGCATCCCAATATGCGAAACACCCAGAATAGCCCATAGTCTTAACATTTTCCTATATCTCATAGTGCATGTGATGGCCTCCTGTGCACCACCATCCGCTGTGTGCAGCGGCTAAGGGGAGACTTTCAATTAATTTAGCATTATTTGCCATGCATTAATATGTACAGCAGTCAATGGTGTTCTAGGCAGTGTTAGAGCATTTTGGCCTGCTACCGCAGTACGTAGTGTTGATGCACTGTTGTGCAGGGAGCACAAGGGGCCAAAGTTGTAGGTTCCACAGGGTGGAACAAAGATGTCAGCACATACACAGAGCACTGGGGGTAAACATTGCTCTGACCCCTGGTGCTCCAAGCACACAGCACGCCAACACTGCATAGTGGCGTAGCGCCAGTCCAGCACTTTTGCACAGCTGCTGCAAGGGGGGAGGAGACAGCTTGCATGGGGCCCCCTTCTCCCAAGGGCCTGGTAGCAGCTGCCTCCGCATGCCGTCATAATAACAATGGCTCCTGCATCCTGCTTTCTGTCCTTTGCGGTTCAGACTAGTGACATAACCTGATATCCTGATTTGATGTCTATGTCACCTGTCTGAGATGTGAATGGGTACCAGGGTAAGTTTAGAAGAACGCTTCCCAGCTAGCACTCTGCAGAGGTCAGTGTCAGTGCAGCACTTCCTTCAAGGTGCATTGATTTGAGGGATACACTTTTGTATGTGGAGAATGTTTTTTTTTCCTCGCTCTAAGTGCAATTTAGCCTACAAACTGTCCAGGTTACAGTGTTCAAATAGACTGGCTAAATGGGGCCACCAGCATTTCAAAGTGTTCGAGATCTACAAAAAAAGGAAAGGGTAAAGACAATGATAACAGGGATGGGTCCAACAATAGGCACTTCCTGGATGCCTCCAACACTTCATTTTTAATCATACACTTAGTTGTAAAATAATATGATATCACAGCCGATTGTGGGTAGTCATTGCTTTGAAAACTAATTGAGAGGAAGTACATTCTGTCAAAAGTTAATTACTGTGTGAATGGCAGACATATAATTGGCGGCGGCGGCGGCAGACGGCATTTGTATCTTTGATCTGGCCAGATCTTATTGTTGGGGAGTTGGTGAGAGCCATCCTCTGATTCTATGAGCGTTTTAAATTTTTATTCATGTGAGTGCATTGATGTGTTCTATTAAATAGTGTTTGTCATACAGTATTACACTAGGAGTGTGTCTTTCTGTTTTATTTTGCATTCACTGACGTGTTGCTCCATGTGAAATCTGCTTGGAGGGACTTGGCACTGACCTGTGGAGTGGAATATTTGGGTGTGCTTGGATCGGAAGTGGCAAGGAATCTGAGAACCAGATTAGATCAGCCGGAGTGGTGCTTGGACATGCGTTTTGGGACAACATACTGGTAACTTAGGAAGCTCTGTGTATATTTTTGAACATTTGATCGAACTCTATGGACAAAGGGTTTCACACGTAGAGCATCCTTTTCCTAAGACTTCTATTGAGGATATATTGAAATCTGATTTGCCTTTGAGCGCGGTATTCTAATTGTTTTAGACATAAAATTAGTCACTGAACATTATTAATAGGCCCCTTTCACACCTGGCAGCAATACTCCAACACAACCCTAACGGGAAATGTTCTGTCCATAAAAAACAATGGGCAATATTTTCACAAATGCAGATATAAAAACACAGAGCATAAAATGTTTACACTAAGACCAATCAAAATATAAAGTGGTCAATTGTTTTTTCAAGTGGCACTGGCCCTTTAAATAGTTCTCGCTTGTAAGCTGATAAAATTACAGTTCTTCCTTTACTATTCAGAATTAAATCAGATGGTGAAAAGATTTATTTCCCGTGCTCCGCTGTGGCTGCTAGACTGTAGTGCAGTGTTCTTAGTAATCATGCACTTATGCCGTCACCGCAGTGCCCATCACCCATATTAGGTACTCTTACCAGCTGGAAAGTTGTAGTAAGGCTTTAGGTTTAACTCCTCTTAAGGTCTCTCCTTTCTGTTGTTACCCCAATAAGGCTTGCGTATACTGGTTACCGTGGATTTCAACTCACCAGGATGATAGAGGTATGTAATGAAGAAAGGGGAAGAAAAATCTAGTGTAATCCCGCTTTTTATTATTTTTAAAAGTATAAAATAGCTTAAAAATGCGCACTCACATTTAAAAAAAATGACATAACGCTTGTTTTTAAATAGGTGAGACTCTCACCCTGCTCCTGTCACCACGGCCGTTGGTTTTGCTGTTTAGGGGGTCAGGGTGGTTCTCGCAGCTATGTCCTCCTGTGAGCCAAAAGCCAATCGCCATCAACGCGTTTCACTGCCAGTGGCAGCTTTTTCAAGACTGGCGAGGCGGCTTAAGTTTACCACATATATAACTTCTAAATGTCCCATTGTTCTCATTGGGCCTTATTAGGGTAATTAATTAAATACCTGTATTTTCCAGGTGGTCCGGTTGCATCGGGTGTACTTTCGCAGGCGCCATTTCCTTCCTCTGCTGGCGCGCGGCTAGTGGGGGCGCGTTCACAGCCATCCCGTGCGTCATACAGTTACTTGGCGGGGGCGCGCCTCGGCTCCGCCTCCTATTACCTACGTCTCCTACGAGGCATTTTTCATTGGTGCTTTCAATTATGACTGACATAACGTTAGTAGGCAAGGCGCTATGTTATACACCACCCTATTACAGTTAGGCTGCGATCTCTCTGCAGATCCGCTCGCTTGTCAGAGGCAGAGGGCCGGTATGTCAAAGCCTTTTTGTCCATCTACACAAGCATGTAGGGCTGCACAAATTAAGTCCCAATGGGCCCAAGTCCACAGCCTGTTGGCAGGGTCGGGGTGAGAGTCCCCCCTTCACAGTCATAGAGTTATACATGAAAACTTAATTTTGTTCTTAACATGTCACAGAGGCTGAACATTTCTTTCTTTTGAGACATTTTTATTAAACATCGTGCATACATTTTTCTGGGGGCACCTCCTACTAATCATTAAATTGTGGCTGGTGAGATCGTGCTACATTAGTGTTGTACTGGTAATGTTATACCATGTTTGTGCTATTACTAAAAATACTAAGGGTGGAGGGAAATCAATCCAAATTATGGAAATAAAAATAAAAATAAAAATACACCATTTATCGTTACAAGTGAGTGGTGCTGCGCTAAAGTGTATATGAATGAATGGTGCTGACGTGGGATCTATCAGTGTGTATGTGACTTAGTGTTATAAATTTATGTGACGGGAACTAAGAAGTGTCAATGAAACAGTTGAGGTCAAATTCCACGTTTAACCCCTTGGGTACCAATGTGTCTAAAGTGTAAATCCAAAAACTTTCCCTGCGTGATATATCCCTTATTAAATTTGATCCTCTCCAGTGTTGGTTAATTTTATCAATGCCCATAAAGAAAGCTACACTTGGGTCTTGGGAATGGTGTGTCTTAAAGTGGGCTGATAGATTGTGGGTGTCTAACCCTTTTCTAATATTATAGAAGTGCTCCCTTATGCGTATCTTAAGGGGCCGGCTGGTTCTGCCTATGTACTGTAGCCCACAGGGGCACCCGATCATATAGATCACCCCGGCTGAGTTGCAGGTTATAAATTTCTTTATTTTATATTCCATTATTCCAGTTCTATCCTTAAAAAATCTTGTTGATTTTTCTGTGAATGTGCTTGTTTTGCATCCCGCACATTTTCCACACTTAATATTTTCACAAAGTTAGTCAATAGCACTGACAATACAGTGCAGTGTACTGTGCTACATCTGCATTGTGCATGAGTCATGGGATCATGGGAATGGGGCCTTTGCCTAACTTTCAGCTGATAATGATTAATTAAAAACTGGATTGCATTTCCTGATTTAAATGGACAAAGTAGGATCTTAAATAGAAACCAAACACAGGATTTTTTGTTTCCTGCTTCAGGGGCATCCTGATTTGGGCTGTAACGCTGTGTGAACCCCCCAGATCAGCCATTATAACTCACCTTTCCCCGGTCCTACGGTGCATGGTGTTTGCCGTACACATGTTTGTGGCAATTGGGAGCACAAGTGATTTTTAGGGCTGGCTGCATTGGGTTTTGTTCCACTTTAAAGAATAACAATCTTCTATACTTACCTAACCACATTTTGCCTTGATCCCACACAACTCTGGCTGCAGCAGGATCTTCAGCCGTCAGTCTGGGGACTGAAAGTACACATCCTCCAAGGAAGAAGGTTCTCTTTCTGCCCAAAGAATGAGGGGGCACCTCCTGCCTTATTCCTATGCATTGACAGCTGCCAAACTGCAATGGGTTATCAGATGTCAGATAAGAGGTAAAGTGCCTGACCTGTTCTTTGCATGTCCTTTGCATCCAGTAACAAGGAAGCAAGCTCTTCTGCTAGTTGGAGGAAGTGGTGCACCCTTTGCCTTGATTCCAGACAACATTCGCCAGTCAAGCTGCAGTGGGTCCTCCGGCTGTCACCCTCAGGCCACGCCCCTGCCTCCAGTAATAAGGAAGCAGACTCTCTTGCTGACTGGAGGATCAGCTACACCACCTGACCTATCATAGATATCTCAACAGTGATCACCATATAGGAACCTGCCAGAGAGTGTCAGCATTGATATATGAAGAACTGCTGAGATGCTGCCTGTGTTGAGGGGGTTCAAAGCAGCAAAGGGTTACTTAGGGTAAGTATAGCAGGTTGGTATTTTTTGCCAAAAAATCACTTTTAAACGCAGATATGTGTTATATTATGGAAAAAGAGCTGTAGATCTATTAGGTTAGGTTGTTGGACTAACAGGTCCTTGTCAGGAAAAAAAGGAGCTATTCGGTACAGACTGATACTACAAACTGCTGTGGGGCCTGGATGGCGGTGTGGTCCATTTCTTGTGCAGGCCCCTGAAAAATACCAAGGGACTACATGCCATAGAAGCCGGGGAGGCAGCGCTACCAGGACTGTGGCAGGAGAGGCAGAAGAGGACCTGATACAAGTCCGTTTCTTCTCTGGGATACCAAAGCATACAATTGTGGCGTGCTGTCTGCAGGGAGCACTGGGGTTACTGGCTATACGTTGCATAGGACAGAATAATATGTAAGAACATTGCTTCCCCCAGAAATCTATACATAGAGGGGGAAACAATCCTGGTTCGGTTCTATACAGCCTTTGGACCTGACCCCGGTGTTCCCTGCATAGACACTGCATACTGTTGCAGTACCTCAGGCAAGAAACAGAACATACCTGGTGGCCCACAGGTCCTGCAGGGCAGATGGAGGCATCTTGCACAGACCCATATACTGCCACTGGCCTAGTGGTGGCAGCATCACCTGCCTCTATGGTATGTAGGCTCCTGGTCCTCTTCACAGGGGGTAGCTACACCTTTACTGCCATCATCCAACGTTACAGAACAGGAGAATAGCAGGAGTTACTCCTTGCAGGGCCCCCTATACAATAAGTGTAGTGTTAGCTATTACAATAAGGGCCTTGTTTCTGAACCAGGACAGGTGCCCGCAGTGACAGATGAATCATAGCAGCACCAGTGAGGAACACTGTGTGAAGGACGGGACATCGTAGGGCTCTTTGGGCGGGTACATAGCAGAGGCGGCTAATCATTCAGCACAAAGCCATTTCCTGGGCTTGTGCGGGCACTGCGAGGAATAGAAAGAGAAGCCAGGCACCTAATGAAAAGGTTCACTGTGCGACTGGAAGCTTTCCAGATCCTGTTCCAGGGACAAACCTGAGGACAGCGAAAACCAATTGAGGACAGACACTCGTATAAAAGTTTAAAGAGGACGCACAGACATCTCACACATTAAATAGGCTGTTCAATATTTCAAAACAAACATTAACGTTTAGGTAAAAAGGCCCCCTAATAATTACCCCTGGGGTATTCCAAATTGGTAAAATTCCCTAGGAAACACAAAATCAAGCATGGTGCTCTGTATGATGGGGGACAGTAAACAGCTGCACCTTTCTGGCAAGTATGTCTGCTTTGGACAGCTGTTTCCTGCCCCCCATGAGATGGTGCTCTACACGATTGCACATCATTACATCTGCATCACTGAGAGCATCACTGCCTGTGATTATTATGTCATTATTTTATTGTCTAACCTTCCAGTTCCTGTGTTGTACCTAGATGCAGACAGTTGCAAAACACATTTCACTAAGTGTCATACTCTCTGTTGTTATGTAAAACCAAAAAAATATCCAGAAGAAGATCTGCACTCCAAGAAAAGTTTTTGCTTGGAGCACGTGTGTCAAACTCAAGGCCAGATGTGGCCCTCCAAGCCTCTTTATGTGGCGCTCTGGCAGGTGCTGGATGGCGATGGTTAGGTGGCACCCTGTCTAATTGGTCTGGTTACTCCAAGGCTTCTGATAATGGCGACACGTTGTCATGCTAGAAAGCGCCGTCCCTTTAAGGAGGGCTGCCCCCATAACTGGCCTGCGTTTCTGTCTGGAGGCAGACCAGCCATGGGTGGGAAGTGGTCACTGGAGGAAGTGACATCGGGTGTGGGGGGGGGGAGTATAAAGGGGACGTTTGTCCCCTCCCTTCCCTCTTTGACCCCTGGCTGGACGGACGAGCAGTCCCACCCGCCCGCCCTGTTTTTGGTTGTGGTTGGATTTGTCGGTCACGTGCTTGGGGGTGGGGGGGTATGGAGTTATGTGGTTTGTTAGGGTTTGGAATTGTTGTAATTTATTGTTATATTTATTAAAAAAATAAAATAAAAAAAGAAACAGATAAGGTTGGTGAAATGTTGCTGTTGCCACCTGTTGTGGGTGCTGCAGTGTACCGTATTTATTATTTATGGCATTGTATATATTTTGTATAAAAAAAAAAAAGACAGTAAAAAGAAAAGCGCAAAAGAATGTTTGATGTTTTTGATCGTATGTAATGTACTGTTCTTTCTTATAGGTAATGTATTGTTTTATATGTATGGGGGGGAGTTTTTTACAAATGTGGGTATGTTCTGATGTATTGTCGCGGCCGTTGGGCGGGTCTCCTCTCGGGTTCTGGGTCTGAGTTAGCATTGCCAATGGGGGGGGGGGGGGTGCGTCTGTTTCCATGGGGGGAAACCGGCCAGGACGATTCTGGTTGATATTGTGGTGTTCGGGGTGCAAGTAGGGAATTTTTTTGGCCACCAGCGGTTAGCCCGATTAAGCTCCCTGGCCTAGGAGGGATGCGGCCGAGCTTATGTTGGTTTCTGCTTGGTTGGAGGTCGGGTTGGAAACTTGGTCCCCTTCCCTTCCCCTTCAATTTTTTGGGGATCATAAGGCTGCTCAGACCCGGAACATAAAGGGGTACTTTTCTAGGCTTGTTGTAAACCTGTTTATACATTGTTGGCCGTGGCCGATTAAATTTAATCATTCCAACTACATGGTGGTCTGGTCTTGTTATTCTGGGTTGGGTGGGCTTAGACGTAGGACTCATGGAACGTTAGTCCAGTCATGTGTGATGCGCTGGTATATTGTGCTCCACTGTGGTGTGCAGTACCACTTCGAATAACATCTGGACTCTGGAATCTATAATAGCTGGGTCCTGGGACAGCACCGGCACTGGCTATACCTGGGAAAGCGTCAGGGCCCCTGTAACCTTCAGCAACTAACTTAGGTTCAGGCCCTATCTACTGGGCTGATGAGATGGGTGTCCTCTGTGCATTGTTGACTATAGGACCAGCAGATGACCAGCGGTAATCAAAAAAGCGGCAAGATAATTATCAGCAGTGATAGAGGGGCTATTTCTAGCCATTGTCAGTTGGGGTGGGGAAAGATTGATTGTGGGGCCGACCTGGACAAAATATTTTAGCATCTGCATCTGTCCTGGAAAAAACAAGGTTATTGTCTTGGGCAAAAAACCTGATTGAATTCCATTGTAATAATACATTTACATTACATTACAATAATACATTACATTTACATATTTGTACATACCGTATTTTTCGCCATATAAGACGCACCTGCCCATAAGACGCACCTAGGATTTGGAGGAGGAAAATAAGAAAAAAAATATTTTAAACCAAAAACACACCATTGCAAACAGTGTGGCATTCCCCCTATTCCATTCCTCATGGGCAGTGTGGCATTCTCCCCTCCCATTCCCACAGGCAGTGTGGCATGCCCCCCATCCCATTCCCCATATAGGCAGCATGGCATCCCCCTCCTATTCCCATAGGCCGTGTGGGATACCCCAATGGCATAGGCAGCATGGCTTCCCCCATATAGGCAGTGTGGCATTTCCCCCCCATTCCCCCCTCCCATTCCCCATATAGGCAGTGTGGCATTCTCCCCTCCCATTCCCCATATAGGCAGTGTTGCATTCCCCCCTCCCATTCCCCATATAGTCAGTGTGGCATTCTCTCCTCCCATTCCCCATATAGGCAGTGTGCCCCCTCATTATCATAGGCAGTGTGGCATTCCTCCCTCCCATTCCCCATATTGGAAGTGTGCCCCCCCCCCATTCCCATAGGCAGTGTGGCACCCCCTAGAAGTAAAAAGAAAGAAAAAAGTAAAACTCACCTCTTCGCTGACACAGCTCCGCTGAGCGTCCGGCTCCGTGAATCAGGTGGCCGTGGCCTGCGCCGATGCGGTTCAGGCCACGCCCACCCGATTCACAGAGCCGGCCTCTCAGCGGAGCTGTGTCAGCAGTTGCCCCAGTGCTTGCGTTTGCCCCAGCCAGAAGAGGCAGCAGATGGAGGAGCGCTGGGCACTGTCTCTGTCCCTGCCGCTGCTGTCGCTGCCGGAAAAGACAGCGATAGCAGCGGCGGGGACGGGGGCAGAGCCCGCCGCTCCTCTGTCTTCTTCTGGCCTCCCGCAGTGTGGCAGGCAACGCGATAGCGCTGGTAATGGGTGAGTTTTTTTTTTTAACATTCGCCCGATAAGGCACACAGACATTTTTCCCCCACTTTTGGGGAAAAAATACAATTCTGTGATTAATCACCTGTAGAATTGATATTATGAGTGTACATCCCGTTCCGTTCTGAAAGATATCCTTACTCATGGGTTATTCATCTTCAGATGTCACGTGACTGCAGAGCAGAAAAAGTGGCCCCTCCCAGCCCATATATACCGAGGCACCTCCCACAGAACCCCAGTATTTAAAAAGCAGTTAACAAAAGCCGGGAGAAAATAACCATCAATCACCATAAAGTGGGGCGGAACGGGTTGGGATGTACACTCATAATATCAATTCTACAGGTGAGTAATCACAGAATTGTATTATTCTTAGTGTACATCCCGTCCCGTTCCGAAAGATATCCTTACTCATGGGACATCCAATAGCAGTGTCCGTAAGGTAAGGTGGGATCCCCAAAGGCAACAATAAACAGACTAAACCACTGCCGCCTGCAGAACTTTGCAGCCAAACGCAGCATCAGCTGAGGCCTTAACATCAACTTTGTCAAACTGTAAAAGTAGGAACAGAAGACCAAGTTGCGGCCTTGCAAACTTGTTCAACAGAAGCTTGGTGCTGAAATGCCCAAGAGGCACCAATAGCACGAGTGGAATGAGCAGTAAGGCGGAAAGGAGGTTTCTTTCCCTTAGCAGAATAGGCCTGAATCACGACCTGACGAACCCACTTGCTGATAGTGGATTTAGCAGGAGCCTGGCCCTTCTTAGGACCAGACGGAACCACAAAGAAAGCATCAGTCTTCCTGAAGGGTTCAGTAGCCACCAAATAGAACTTCAAAGCCCTAACAACATCAAGAGAGTGTAACACCCTTTCCTTGGGGTTACCAGGGTTAGGGCACAAAGAAGGCAACACAATGTCCTGATTGAGATGAAAAGCAGACACAACCTTAGGCAGAAAGTCAGTTTTAAAGCGAAACACCATCTTGTCCTGGTGTCTCTCAAAATAAGGAGGCTTGATGGAAAGCGCCGCCAATTCAGAAACACGCCTGACTGTAATAGCCATCAAAAAGGCTACCTTGACAGTGAGAGTGGACAAAGCCGCCTCCTGCAAGGGTTCAAAGGGAGAACCTTGCATGGCAGACAAAACCAAGTTCAAATCCCAAACAGGTAACATGGGCTTGCGCGGAGGATGTAAATGAGTAACGCCTTGAAATAAAGTCCTGACCAGATGATGCTGAGCAAAAGATCTTTGAAAAAAAAAAACAGCCAGAGCAGAAACATGGCCCTTCAGAGTACTAAGCTGAAAACCCATGTCCAAGCCATTTTGTAAGAATTCCAATATCCTGGGAATTGAGAACACCCGACATGGAAGTGACCTAGAATCACACCAGTCAATGTAAGCACGCCAAAACCCTGTAGTAAATGGTAGAGGAAGACTTCTTCCTAGCTCTGATCATGGTATTAAAGTGGACCAACACCCAGGATTTTGACTATCCTGGGTTTTGGTCCATTTCGGTGGGGCACCACGATCGGGGGTGTCCCGCTGTGTGAAACCCCCCAGAAAGCCCCAAAAACCTTTCCCCGCTCCCACGTGACCGCTGCAGCCAATCCCCGCCGACGGACAAGCGAGGTCCGTTGACGGACAAGCGAGCACGCCCACCGCCGCCTCTCGCTCGTCCCTCTTACAGGGAGCGCATCGGGTGTTGGTCCACTTTAACTACAGAGGCCGGCAACCCCTTGTCCATCAAGATGGAGGTTTCAGCAGCCAGGCCGTCAAAGCCAGCGTTTGTAAATTGGGGTGGCGCAGCCGCCCCTGAGTCAGCAGGTCCGGCAGCAGAGGCAGGACAAACTGCTCTACTGCCAACTGTACGATTTCTGTGAACCAAATTCTTCTTGGCCAACATGGGGCCACCAGAATGGCTGGCACTCCCTCCTGGGCTATTTTGCACAGCACCTTGCCCAGCAGAGGAAACGAAGGAAAAACATAAAGGAGCTGAAAGCTCTTCCAAGACATTGCCAGAGCATCCACTGACAGGGCCAGGGGATCCTGTGACAGGAATGCAAAGACTGGAAGCTTGTGATTGTGACGTGACGCAAAGAGATCCACATCCGGCTGGCCCCAACGGAGACACAGAGAGTGAAACACCCTGTTGCTGAGGGACCATTCTCCCATGCGAGAGGCCCCCCTGCTCAGAGAGTCTGCTTCCAGATTCTCCACTCCCGGAATGTACACCGCTGAGATGCAGGGAACATTGTCCTCTGCCCAGGACAAAATCAGGGACACTTCTTTGAGAGTCCTCTTGCTCCTGGTTCCTCCCTGATGATTGATGTAAGCAACCGCCGTCTTGTTGTCTGAGCGGATTTGAACCGCCAGACCCCGAAGGTGCATGGTCAGCTGGTAAAGCACTTATCTTACTGCCCCCTGTTCCAGAATGTTGATAGGGGCATGGGCCTCCTGAGGACCCCACTGCCCCTGGAATTTCAGGGACCTCCAAAAGCCCCCCCAACCAGTCAGACTGGCATCCGTGGTGACCACCTCCCAACAGGGAGTCAGAAAAGATCTGCCCACTAGCAGATTCCTTGGGTCCAGCCACCATGACAGAGACCGCCTGACCAGAGGGGACAGAACAAATACCTGATCCAGGGACCCTGGGTCCCGATCCCATACTGACAAGAGATGAACCTGGAGAGGTCTCGTGAAACTGAGCGTATGGTACAGCCTCGAAGCTGGACAACATCAGACCCACCAACTGCATAGCCTGTCTGATGGACGGATGAGGGCAAGACAGAAGGAGTTGTGTTTGTGCCTGAAGACCCTCTACCAGCTGAGGGAGAAAGACCTTGACCTGAGAGGTATCCAGAGTCATGCCCTGAAAAGGCTTTACCCTGGAAGGAGACAGGGAAGACTTACTTTTCCAGAGTGGATACCACCGCCTGAACGTTCAACTCTGCTTGTTGCAAAGTCTGAGAAACTACAAGAATGTCGTCCAAGTAAGGGAGAATGCGAATGCCCTGAGATTTCAGCAGAGCCATTACTCCTGCCAACACCTTGGTGAACACCCTGGGAGCAGAAGTAAGAGCGAATGGCAGAGCCACAAACTGGTAATGCTGATCTTCCACTGCGAACCTGAGAAATTTTTGATGGCCTGCAAAAATTGGCACATGAAGGTAAACATCCTTGATGTCTATAGAGGCCAAGAAGTCCCCTGGGCGAAGAGAATTTATGGCAGAACGCAGAGTCTCCATGCGAAAGTGCCTGAACCTGACAAATATGTTGAAGAGCTTTACATCCAGGATAGGTCTGACTGATCCGTCCTTTTTGGGGACAGTGAAAAAATTGGAATAGTAGCCCATGCCCCTTTCCCGCAGAAGGACCGGGCAAATGACCCCCAATTCCAGTAGGTTTTGGACAGCAAGGTACAGATACTGAGCTGACAGGGGGTCCTGAGCTATCCGTGAATTTATGAATCTTGGGGGCGGCCAGGCTGCAAACTCTATCTTGTAACCGGAGGAGACTACCTCCTGAATCCACCGGTCTGAGACAAGACGTCTCCAGATGTGAGCAAAAAACTGAAGCCGTCCCCCCCACCCGGATGGGTGAGGGCGCCCCTTCATGCCTGCGGTGGTTTGGGAGAGGATTTTGGCTTAGAACCCCAGGAAGGACCGGGCCTGCCACGTCCTCTGCTTCTGCCCCATGACTCACAACGGCCTCCCGTGGGGGGAGCCCCACTCCTCTCTTGGGGGAATAAAAGGGGGACAGAGCAACTCTGGACCCCCGAAAGGGCCTGAGTGGCTTCTTGCGCTGAGGCAGCTTGCCTTCCTTGGCAAACAGATCCAGACGTTCTCCAAAAAGGCGCAGTCCTTTAAATGGGGCCCCAGCAAGAGCCTTCTTAGCAGCAATATCAGCCATCCATTGGCGCAGCCAAACAGAGCGGCGTATAACAACCAGCAGGGCAGAGGTTCTGCCGCACATTCTAATGGCATCCTCCAAGGCAGCAAGAACAGTTGTAATAGCAGATGCATATACAGGACGCACAGGCAAAACCATGAGTGGCCAGCTGATCAATGCGCCGGTCTTCCACATCCTTTAAGGTGGTAGTATCAGGTGAGTGCACCACAGAGGTATGAGATAGTCCAAGAATTGGTGCCTCAACCTCAGGTGGGGAACACCATAATTTAGCTGTTTCCAGGGGAAAGGGATACCTCTTCTCCCAGCTTTTCGGTACACTTGGAAGTCTACTAGGCTTTTCCCATTCCTGTAAAACGAGATTGTTGAAATGAGCCTGTGCAGGGAACTCCCAGCGCAGTTTAGCAGCATAAAATAATTCTCCGTGCTGCTGCGGAGGGGCAACAGGGGGGAGAGATTTCAAGCAATTAAAATAAATGGGCAAGTAGCCTATCAGTATCAGTTGCATCCCAAGGCTTGGACCCGGTCCTCGGATCATCAAAAGACCTATTCTGATCCTCAGATTCAGACTCAGAGAATAATTCCCCCTCAGGGGAAAACCCAACAATGTCTTCCAGCGCTTCAGAAGTCATAGGGCAAACATATGTATTATCAATCAAATGCCGTGTCTCGCCAATAGCCTTGCGCGGCTCATAACCGCCCATCCGCTTCTCCAGATCGGCCAATCTAGTAGCAAAATCAGATTGGGCATCCCCTGAAGCATGTGCCACAACCGGAGCCGAATGCAAGAGAGAGGGAGTAGGCAAGGCCTCAGGGGAAGCGGCCCTCAGCAGGGGCATCCCAGACAACCGCGCAACTGTCTGCTGGGCGCAGGAAAGACAGACCTTGAAGTCGCCAGGTACAGGGGAAACCCCACAATCAGTACAGAACCGGCCTTGTCCTGAAGGAACCCCGGACTCAATGTCTTGAGAAGCCTCCATATGGTGATTATTGTGGCTCAAATAGGCCAAATGGGAATAATGCCGAAGCAAACCCGGGATGCCCCCAATGCACCGCAAGAGAAGCGGGAGGATTTAAGATATTAGACAAATTTCCCTTAATCAATGTAAAGGCCAGGAGAAACCACTAATTCTATAGGCCTAAAAGAAAAAAACATAAGAGAGGATCCCGTAAGGCACATATACATAAAACTGTAAGAAATAAGAATAGCCCGCAAGGGCACTTAGTGAATAACTTTTACAAAGCCCCTTGTGTTTCTGTGTCTTGCGTCATTAGGCTTGTTATACCTCAATGCCTGACTTATGCATTTATCACAAACTCTATTTGTTTTTTTTTTAATTAAAAGAATGAGAACAAGGCCTTGTTGTGGCATTTTGGCTTTCAGCTGTTGACAACAGAACTATAAAGAATAAAGAGCTGGCAGCTAATTGGCTGATACACACTGTTGTATGAATGACTCCACTTTTCAAAAGTTGGGATCCCATCAAAGATAATAACAGGTTCTCCTGAAGAAGCCAGCGTGCCACCGTTTACAACTTTGCTCGCCAAGGTGTAAAACAAGTGTTCTTGCTTTAGGTTAACATGTGACCCATACTTCTCTGTATCATAGTGAAGGTATAGGTATCAGTATGCAATGGTTTTATCATGTGACCCATACTTCTGTGTAGTATTGTGAAGGTATCTGTATCAGTATTTTAAGTGGACCAAAACCCAGCTGATCAATTCCCTCCCCCACGGTGCATCCCAAAATCGGGATGCCCCACTGTGTGCAACCCCTCCAAGTCGCCCCATACACCTACCTTGCTTCCCCGGTCCAACGCCACATGCGTAGCTATCCCTCTAGCAGGGCACATGCCTGCGCCAGGCATTTGTGAATGGCCGGGGTGGGCACGCTCCCTGTTAGAGGAAAGCAGGGGATGCAGCTGCCAACGCACTCGGAGCTGCTGGCCTTAGACGAAGGCCTAGATGACGTGATGTCAGAGGCTCAGAGCATGCTGATTGGACGAGCGGCCGCACATGCGCATAGGACCGGGAAGAGGTGAGTTGCACTTACTTGACTTTACTTACTCATATAATCAAAATCAGGGTTTTCACTATCCTGGGTGTTGGTCCACTTCCGTGGGGCACCCCGATCGGGGCCGCTGTGTGAAACTCCCCAGAAAGCCCCAAAAAACTCACCTCACCGCCGACGGACAAGCTGAGGCAGCTGGAGGCCGCCTCTCGCTCGTCCCTCTTACAGGGAGCGCACCCGCGCCGGCCATTCACAAACGGCCGGCGTGGGTGCGCGCCCTGCTAGATGCGCCGTTGGAACGGGGAGAAGGTAAGGCTTGTGGGCGTCCTGGGGGGTTTCACACAGCGGGGCATCCCGATTTCGGATGCCCCGCGGGGAGGGAGTTGATCGGCCTGGGAATCTTATAGATTCCCGGGCCGATCAGTGGTGGGTGTTGGTCCACTTTAAGAGGCAGCAGCATTCTTTGCAATAAAACTTTGCAAGGTTGCATGTGTCCTACCATTACATTGTAAAAAGCTCCCTGCTGTGTTACATTGACTGACTGCTGAGTCTTGCCTTCTGGCACTGCATTGCACTGCATTGTATTTGTGAATGGCTGGTGCTGGTATGTTCCCCAGCTACAGAAGTGCAGTGATGCAAGTGGCGGTGCGCTTAGCTCCAGCAGGGCTGAATGGAACCGAACGCTCTGTTTTGTGGAAACGTCAGAAAAGTGATTTTTCTCTGTTATCTATGGGATTTCACACACAGCAGGGCCAAATTGCCCCACCAGAGAGGCGTTGTTCCTCTTTAAACACAATTTCCTTTCCTCGTCCTTATCTGTTGGTGTATTACAAGGCTCCATCCTAAGTCCCCTACTTTTTTCAATCTAAACTTATGGTCTTGCCTAACTCAAACCTCACTTTCAATACTATATGTTACTTTTATGTGACCACAAAAAGGAAGGTAGGATGTGCTCATCCAGTCAATATATAGCAGTCAAAGAGGTGCTAGAGGGGTGTGAGCTCACTTCATAGACAAAAAACAAATGTAACCCTCTGCAGACTCATACTATTTGAAAAGCTAGCTATAACATGGACTGTTAGTTAACATAGATTGCAATGAATATAAAAGCGAGGAACCCACAGCAATTTATACCCCGTCTCTAACATTACTAAGCCTTAAAAGGTTTGTAATGTTAGGAACGGGGTATAAATTGGATGGCTACCTCACTTTTAGATTCATTGCAATCTAACAGTATATAACGGTATATATTAACACTCAGTAAAAAACACTTAAGATGCAATAAAGAATATGAAATAGACCCACATGTGGTTTTAGTGTAGTTCTTTATCAGTCTCAGTATGTTTATTTAATATCTATTGGTCTTATACAGGCCTCATAATGTAACTGTTGATGTTGGTAATAATGTGTAAGCTGTGGCACATGGGTCCCTATTTCATAAGCTCTAGTCATCTACTAGTTTTAAAGTGGACCTAGACCTCTGACAACTCTTTGCCCGGGAGGGTCCTGATTCCCAGGCACAATAAACTAACCTAACTTATCCCATGTTCAACACTGTGTGATGGGGGATCGGTGGTGTCACAGCTGTCCCTCCATGTGAAAAAAGGTAGTCATGCAAATAAAGGGGCATGGTCTTAGCTTCAACATCTTTATTCAGCAGCACACCAGGATGAATCAACTGTCTAGTAATTAGGGAATGACTGCTATGATTTTACACTGCGCACACCATTCCTCAACAGAGTTCACCATGGTCTGTACATGGTAGAAAAGTAAGAAAATGTTTGCAGCTGGCAAGTTGGTAGGTGGGTGAGGTTAACTAGGCACTCAACACTGAATATTAAAGTTGAAGGGCATTTAAAGGAAAAAAAGGCTTTACTTTGCTTATCCACTATAGCCAAACAAAAGTGCACCAGGAACTGTCAGTAGCAAGCAGTATCAGGGCTGACAGCGTGAGATTGAGGCAGATTCAGCCTGAAGGACTCCAGGTTCTAGTCCAGTGCTCAACCTTATGAAAATCATGGGCCATAGCAGCAATTTGAAAAATGGTCACGTGCCACAATATATATGTTTTTGAGAATTTTTGAATTTTTCTTTTTAAATGGCATAACATAGATTTTCTACAACAATCAGGATACCCAGTGTCTCCACAAACTCCATTACATTTATTTGCAGATTCTTCTCCCCTCCCCATTACGACATTTATATCTAATAATCCCCACATGCTAGCAATACACATGCAGATTGCCTTTCCTCGCCAGATATATGTGTCCAATATATTTAGCCCATGCCCACATTAATCCCAAATCTGAAATGCATTCCCAATAGTCAACCCATCTAAACGCCTACCAGTGCTAACCTAACAATTACATATGTAACCAATGATTGGCTCTTCTGCCACTCGTTGGTCACCGGTGATCAGGAATGGTACTAACAGTTCACAAGGTTTACTGTTCTTGGCGTGCAGTTGAAATGTCACTTCAACCCATCCCAGGAAGGGTATCACTGTTTGGTTTGCAGCTCTACCACTGAGTGGGCCAGACCCTACCAGATCATTGACGGAGTCTGGTGTGCGGTAAGTGTTGTCGTCTCCAGTCTTCATTCAGGATACTGACTTGAGCTCCAGTGTCCCATAAGGCTTTACAAGAAAGTCCATCTAGTTTACAATGGATCATGCACTTTCCTCCAACAAGATCAATCAACTTAGGCTGGTCTTCAAAGGTACTTCCTTCTGAAAGGGTGTAGATTGATGAATGGGCACTTCCAAACAGTCTTCACAAGCAATGGGTTGTCTATTTAGGAGGGGATCTACGTTGAAAACTTGGACGTGTTCTCCTGAAGCTTTGTTGTGGTTCTGCTCTGAGTGCTCTCTTCACTTCAGCCAACTCTGCTCGAAGATCACTCACTAACGTTTCCCACTGGTCTGATGTTACTGTCTTTTTAAGTGGTGGTTTCACGATTACTGGTGCAGATTTAGGTAACGGTAAAGGATCAGCTTCCTCGGCTTCTTCGTACTGCACACCCACTCTTCCTGCTTTGGGTGCAGCTGGCTTGATTGTTCTGCTGGCGGAGTTCTACCTTAACTTCTGTTCTCGCTCTGATTCAAGGCTGGCAGCATCATTCATGTTCTCTATCAGCTCTTCATCAGTGATGTGCGGCTTTTCCAGATACTGCTTAAGCTGGACCTTGATGTTTTCACTTAAGAGGCCGGTCCAGACTGATCTGAGAAACTTCTTCTGGATTAAACCTGGACCAAATCTTTCTTCAGCATCATCCTCTCTGGATGCAAACAATAGTCTCTCCTTAAGCACAATAGCTCTGAACAAGAAGTTTTGAGGAGATTCTTTGCTGTCCAGTGAAATGTTGATCAATTTGTGGTAAATATCAGAAGTGCTTTCTTCTTTGTAGTGTCCCTTTAAGATTTTAAGTTTTCAGCTGGGGTAAGGTAAGATTGTTCTTCATCTCCAGCATGTTTCTGAGGTGCAGCCCTGGACTGACGGCTTCAATGATTTCTTCTTCTTTGTACCCCTTTTGAACCCCCAAGTCTATCTGGTGGATCAGGTTGGTATAAGACAGTCTCTCCCTTTGCTCTCGCTCTCCAATCTGGCCATTGATTCTGAATTCTTTTCTGATGGTAATCTCTCGAGTAAGACTAGTTCTCTTTATTGGCGTTTCCTGCTTTGACTTGCCAGAAGAATGACTAGAACCCAATAGAGTAGCTGATTCCAGCATGGTCTGTTGTAAGGCTTGGATCTGCTCTTTTAACTGTTGCAGCATCTGCCGCGGGGAGGAGTTTTCCTCTGCTGGCTCAGAACCTATCTCTTCAATCCCAGCCCCTAAGGTTGCAATAAACTGAAAAAAGGCCATGGTAACCTCCTCTTCCTCACCTTCTTCCACCTCATCAAACACGGCATTCATGGCTGTGGTCAAATGTCAGCGGGTGCATGCATGGTAAAGTCACTGGGTACGCCCTCTCCCTGGAGTCTCCCTCTCGGGTTGCCTAGGGCACCTAGCCTTCAGGGTAGCCACCCCCTTTCAACTTCCGATCACACTCCTACGCGGTGCAGCAGTTTCCGTCCCCGTGCGCTGTCACTTTAAGAGTCACTGGGGTATCCCAAGTCCACTCAAAATCCCCGATAAGGGCCACCAAATTTGTAACCCACACGCCACACCAGGGCCAGGAAGCGTGCAGGGCGAGCTGTCACGAGTTCTTGAAATCTTGAGGGATGATTGGGATGTGGCCAGGTGAAGTCACCACACACTGCAGATATCTTTCCAAACGTTATTAAAGCAACCACACTTCCAATTCAGCAACAGCAAAATCAGCAAAGTACCTCAGCACAATAGCAAACAGGTTCACAGGTTCCCGAGGTCACTCTAGGGGCTTGTCACTATGCTACCTTGGTACCTTGTATGTTTGGTCCTCAGTGCACTCCACTCTGCTCCTCCTAGGCCCACACGGATGTCTCTCTGTGGTATCTCTCTGTCTGGCTCTGCACACTGTAGCTCTTTCTCCTGTGTGTAGTGGTTCTTTCCTCTCTCAAAAGGGTTAGCAGGCTCTATTCTGTACTGCTCGGCAAGCTATAACTCCATGGCTCTCTCTCTCTCTCAATGCTCCATCTTTACACAACTCAGTACAAGTGACAACGCAGATCAGACACTGATAAGACTGACCCTTCTAGAACTGGCAGCTCTTTTATAACCTCTGTTGATTACATCACTATCCCACAGCAGCCTCTAGTGGTTAACTCCAGCACTGCTGCTATGTATTATGCAGCTAGGCTGTTTTGTACAGGGTTTTCTATGAGAGATTAGGTAACCCTAGTTTTTACCTGGGCCACACACACACATATATATATATATATATATATATATATATATATATATACTCTTGTAATGGTGCTAGAGATTTCATCCAGGATTTCACTATTAATGTCACCACGTACCTCCAAGCCATGGCTGCCATTTCTATTAGCTTTACACGCCAGCTCTGTTTACTCCTCCCACTTTCCCTACAGCAGGTCTAAGGCCACACCAGATGGCTACAAGGGCCACATGTGCACCCCGGGCCACAGGTTAAGCGTATGTGTTCTAGTCTTAATATATGTTCTAGTGTTTTTTTATATAATCTAATGTCTCATATCTCTCTTATGTACATTCAAGCACATCTAATTCATGTTTAAAGGGTTTATGTTGGCTAAGAAAGTTAAGAAAAACTTATCCTACTCATGTACACATCACAGGACAGTGAGGAGGGGAAAATACAGCTTCTTTATCTGTTGTCAGTTGTCAGAAACAGGGTCTGTTGCTAGGGGCTTTTTCAGACTCACATGTGTTTTAGGAGCTTTTAGTCACGTTGGCGAGATTATGTGGGATCCACACCACACAGCACAGGCTGTTGAAGAATGAGGATAACAGAAGAGGGATCTGTCTGGTGTCTCTGGAGCAAGGTCAAACACAATCCTTTTCACCTAAGAGTGATTAGCTATGTGTATGATATCTCTTGCATATCCAAAGATGGGTCTGGGATAAGAAGACTTCCCCCTGTGTCTGTGGATTTATTGATTTGAAGAAAGGATGTTTCAGTAGCTCTTCATTATTTTTTTCTGCTGCCTTCTCATGGTAGCTGTGCCATACAGTCTCTAAACTGTCATACTGAACTCTTAACACTAAAGGGGGCAAACCTATATAACAAGCTAAGCAGCAGGTGTGCATTATGTGATACAGACATAAGGAGCAGAGGAAGACTAAGGGAAAATAGAAAGAAACGAATGAAGCAGACTCATGAGTAGAAGAGTGTGGCATGTTAAGCTGGTGAGGGGTTCAGAGAAGTAGTCCTTAGAAGTGGGTACAGAGAGGAAGGAATGAGGAGAGGCCATTAGAAGACCAAACTTGCTGGGGCAATAACGCCTACTGATATGTCTCTGTTTGGATGCTGCTTGGCTGAATCTTCTTCAGATTTCCAGACTGGATGTGCCTGAGCCGGAATCCCATTAGGTCTATGTGGTCTATTAGTGGAAACTTAAGCCAAATGTTTTGGCTCCTGGGGCTACTAGGCCCTACACAAAGCACAGTACTGGTCTAGAAACCAAATGACCGGCCCCAGCCATGGTAGCATACCGGCCCAAATGTGTGCAGCACAGGAGCTCCTCCAGAGCTATCTGAAACATGTTGACCGGCACTGGGAAGGGTGGAATGTTGGTCCACATGGCAGCCATATGGCTTGTCACTCCCTTCCTTTCCATCAGTCTGGCAGAGTACACCACAGGTTAAAAGCAACATAAAAATCATGAATCTACCTACCGGACAGATTCAGGCAACTTCAGACTTCAGGCAACAGATCAGACCTGGAGGATAATACAGGTAGTGAGCACTAGTGAGGGGTGGTGTTTACTTACTTTTTTGCACTTCTGTTGAACTGGTTACCCCAATACCAGTTAAAAGTGTAGGGGGCCATGTGACTGGGAGCATGCTGATCCTCCACCCAATCACCTGCACCCCTTCCCAGGCACTGGGGCTGTAGAGGAGTCCTGAGCACCCCTGGAAGAGCACAGGTTTAGGTGGTGTCAAACCCCCATGGCTGAAGGCCTCAGAACACTGAATACCAGCCCCATATGCCTGGTGGAAGGCTGGAAGTGCGTTTCTTTTTGACAGCAAAAAGGAAAAATATATGACCTCAATTGGCTCACATTTTGCCAAAATGTGGTTATTTCTCTTAAAGTGGACAAAAACCCAGGATTTTGACTATCATGGGTTTTGGTTCTTGCCCCCGGGGCACCCCGATCGGGTCACTGGGAAAGAAGGTAAGCATATGGGACACCTGGGGGTTTTCACATAGCAGGGCATCCTGATTTGGGATGCCCGGGGGGGGAGGGGGGGAATTGAGTGGCCTGGGAATCTTAGAGAGCTGATCACCGTGGGTTTTTTGTCGGAAAAGCAATACTGGCTGGGCAACAGTCCCCAACATTATCTACACATCCTTAAAGGTCAGTCATAATTGTTGTGCTTTGTAACTTTTTGTTTCTCAAAAATAATAGGTTTTGAAATTGTGAATGTATCATGGTGTTTACTGTAGGTTGTGGCTGTTGTGTATTAGCAGAAAAAAACAAAGACACAAGTAAAAAAATATTTTGAGTCATTAAACCAGTGAAACAATTTATTAGACTTGAATGGTAAAACAAATAGCACTGAAACAAATTACATCTGGGGAGATCTTTAGATTGTAGAAAAGTGATTAGAAAATATGCCCCATTAAACAAACTGCTGACTAAATGATAGAACAGACCCCTGACTTCCTCTCGCCACTGCTATTCATATATCTTCCTGAGCTTTCCCTGTTGGGGTCATTGAGCTCATCAAAGAGTCCCGTGTCAATGATCTCTTGCTGCCAGGTGATTGGCACAGCACCAGATGCAAACCTCTTGAAAAATTTGGCATCTTTCTCATCAAACTCAATCCCTTTCACCTCAGAGAAATCAGCTATGTCTGCGATGTCTTTGGCATAGACCACAGAGGGGTCTGGGACAAATGGAGGGTCCATCCTCCCGGCCTCCAGTCTGTGGAAGTTTACTGATTTGAAGAAATGATGTTTTCGTGGGTCATCATCATTAGATCTGTGAAAGAAGATGTTGAAGCCCATATTAAGAGAAATATGTATCATATTCCATCGGCACATCATGAATGATAAATAAAGCCCTGTAGTTAAAGATATATCCTGATGTCATCCATGTAAATTGTATAAAAACCTAGACAGTTATTACAGAATTAACTGCTATTGCAGAATTGTGGGACATGTGACTAGGTGTTAGTTACTGCTAGGATAGAATTAGGAAAACTGGAACTGGTTTTTAAATAGAGTGGGAGTGATATAATTAAATTTTTAGGGTTTAGTTACAGTATATTATGCAGTTACCTGCTAATACACAAGATGAGATTAGTGAGAGACCAGACTCATGTGTGCCTAACATGTGCAGCATGTGACCCATGTTCTAGATGGGCTGGCCCAGAGGTTAATTAAAGTGGACTTATTACCAGGATTTTTGTTTTCCTGGGGCATCCCGATTTGGAATGCCCTGCTGTGAAGGACTCCCCAGGTCACCCACACAGCTTCCCATGGCACATGCTCTTGTCCAATCAGCACTTTATGGCGCACATAAGGAGCATATGTTGGCATAGGGAACAGCCACATCCCCAAGCTAGCATCGGTGACTAGAAGAACAGTGTCAGCCTAGTGGGCCTTGGATTGGAACCAATTCTTAGGAACCTGCATACAGGATTAGCCACAGCTATGACCAGTATGAGATGATGATCTTAGGCATCAGGAAACACACTGTTCAGTCCCCCAACCTGATATCAGATCTGTAAGTACAGTAAAACATGTAGAGGGGACTAAATTCCATTTATACCATTATATCTGGGAATCTTAAAGTGGACCTCCAGTCAAAGTAAAATTGAGTAAATTGCTTGCCTAAATCCCCTTCTCTGATGATCAGCTGTTTGAGAGGACCTAACCCCATGCCGATGTTGTGGAATGACATGCAGATGCAGCACTCCTGAATGGGAGCAGCCATCTTGCTACACACCTCACAGTCTTGCTTACACTTGAGCATGAGGGGGAGCTGTGCCAGCAGAAGCCCACACCAAAGTGAAAGAGATACCTCAGAAACACAGAGCATCATGTCTGTCATTCGACACACACACACACACACACACACACACACACACACACACACACACACACAAACTGCTGCTGTAGCAAAGGCATTCTGTGTGAGGGGGAAGCTATTACATTGTTTATTTGTGTTATTTTAATTGTTGCTGTTTAATTCTTAGGAACCTGCATACAGGATTAGGCACAGCTATGACCAGTATGAGATGATGATCTTAGGCATCAGGAAATACACTGTTCAGTCCCCCAACCTGATATCAGATCTGTAAGTACAGTAAAACATGTAGAGGGGACTACATCCCAGAGTACCATTATATCTGGGAAATTTAAAGTGGAACTCCAGTCAAAGTAAAGTTGAGTAAATTGCTTGCCTAAATCCCCTTCTCTGATGATCAGCTGTTTGAGAGGACCTAACCCCATGCCGATGTTGTGGAATGACATGCAGATGTCTTGCTTACACTTGAGCATAAGGGGGGAGCTGTACCAGCAGAAGCCCACACCAAAGTGAAAGAGATGCCTCAGAAACACAGAGCATCATGTCTGTCATTCGACGCACACACGCACTAAAAACAACAGCTGCTGTAGCAAAGGCATTCTGTGTGAGGGGGGAGCTGTTACATTGTTTCTTTGTGTTATTTTAATTGTTGCTGTTTAATGCAACCACAGAACAATGTATATACATTAAAATATATTTAGGAGATTTCTGCTGTGAGCAGAAGCATAATAAATAATTACAGCTGCTCTCATGTGTAAATCATGATGGCAGCTCCCATGCAGTTCAGGATCATATTATCTGTATGCTATTTCACATGGGGTTAAGCCCTCTAAGAAAGATTATGTCACCCATTGCTAGAAGGGGGCTTTAGGGGAGCAATTTACTAAGTTTTGACTGGTGGTCCTTTTAAGTGGTGGAGTAACGTTAAAGCAGCCCTGAGAAAATGCAGCAAATGATGTTCTCGGACAACGGGAGAAGTATGACCTATCTTACGACACAGTTCTACAATGCTGTGATAGGCTGTGTGAATCATTCACAGATTGGTGCTGAGGTGCATCTGTGAGGTATGATAGAGTTACCAGAATGGCGGAAAAGATTAGCTTTCCACTGGTTCCAGTAAATTATAACCTTTGTGATTGTACTATAACATCCAGAGCCCCCCCCTCCAAAAAAAATGGCTGACCATTTTCACCCAGCCCACCTGCCTTCAGGTGAGTTGGCAAACCCCAATCTCCGCTGCTGCTTCTGCCTTTAGACAAGCCCCTGTTCCCCGGGACGCTGCATATGCTTCACCAGACACTGTTGCTCCCAGGTCTTATGTAGTGCAAAGGTGCCAACTAACTGTTGAAGGCAGAGGAACCAGGGGCACACTGACAGCATAGTCCAGACTACCCGAGGTCATACACGGGGTATCAGTCCTACAGACATCAAGGCCCAGGGATTGAGCAGATGGATGATCGAGGCTAGCCAAAGGGTTAGAGCCGGGGAGTCAGAAGTATCAAGTTATCTGGAGGGTCAGACAGAATCGTAGTCAGACAGGCAGAGGTGGGTCCAGACAGAGAGTGGTCAGACGTAGCAGAGGTAGGTAACCGATAAGCTAGATTTAAACACAGAGCAAAGTGTAGCAGGAAATGCAATCACAGGCAATGCATGCAGGGAGTGGCCAGGTTTAATGTTTCCATCAGCCAATCAGAGATGGAAGCCAGCCCACTAACATTAACCTTCTAAAGTACCCATGGAAATGCTGGCCTACAAGGAATAGCAGGGCACAGCTAAAATGCATTCTAGGGAGACAGTATGTCTAGAGGTATGTCAAGGATGCCCAGGGAAACAGATACAGTACCTGTGATTAGCCAGCATATGGAGGATCTGAAAGCCTGACACCCAGGTTTTGTTACCCCCAATCGGGACATCCCTATTTGGGTTGCCCTGCTCTGCGAGATCCCCTAGATTGTCATGTAAACCTAAGGCAATTCTCCTTGAGGGGCCCTGGTGCATCTGGTGCATTAGAGGCCATGGCAGGTCCTAGATTTTCTTCTGTCATGCAGGCACTTGCGTGAAAGTGGGGAGCCGTTTCGAATCTTTGCCCAGGGTGCCAAAAAGCCTAGCTACACCTCTGGGATACGCACAGCAGGGCATTCCAATTCAGGATCCCCCCCCCCCACCAAAAGGATCAACAAACACGGGAAAGTGACATTCTTGTGTGTTGTTCCTCTTTAAAGTAGACCAACACAGTCCTTGATTGGCCTGGGAATCTTATAGATCCAGTTTCTCCCTGCGGGGCATCCCCATTTTGGATTTGCCAGGAAGCCCTCTAACCTTACCTTACTCCCGGTCCAACGGCGCATGCGCGGGCCCCGGCCGCTTCTCTCTAGCAGGGTGCGTGCCCACGCCGGCCATTTGCGAATGCCCGGTGTGGCTGCGCTCAGTGTTAGAGGGAAGCACGAGATGCGGCCACCAGCGTGCGCCGTAGAAGCGGGGTGAGGTGAGTTTTATCGCATGAAAGTGGACCAAAACCCAGGATAGTAAAAATCCTGGGCGTTGGTCCACTTTAAGAAAGGCTCAGGTTGCACGGCAACAAATACATTCAAGCCAAAGGATGCTGGGAACCATTGTGCCCTCTGCTGGACAAAAAGAATATTGCTATCCAAATATGTTTAACATATTTACCTACCAAAATAGCTTTGGTTATTTAACCTGTGACTAACATGTCTAACTTGATGCCTTGCAAACAAGTAAGATACATTTAACAATGTACATTGAATTAGCTTAGGGTAAGTGCCGGGCTATTTCATGTAAATTGCCTGTAAAGGGCAAAAATAAATACTTACCTCTTCTTCCCTGCAGCTGCTTTCTCATGGTTCAGCAAGTTAATAAACGCTAGTTCCCAAGGTTGGGTTGCAAAGTGATCTCTGCAAGCAAATTGGTTGACGTGTCCCTGTCCTGCTTCTATTACAGAGTGCTGTACCAGGCTCTGCCCCGGCATGCAAACCGGGAATCCCGGGGCTCCATAGGGCCCTGTTCTCAGGCCCAGGTGTTACTGGGCCAGCATGGGAAAAAGCTGCCGTATGGGTACAAAAGGGAAGTATCGGCTCTAAACAATCCCTTTAGCGGGACTGACCACCTGAAACACTGGAAGAACAGTCCAATATTTCCTTACAGGGGACACAACAAACAAATTGACAGCCTGTAATACACACAGTAACCTTCTTAAAGGGAAAGTCCGGGCAATGGCAATAACAGGGCAGGAAGCAGCTGATCCGAAGTCTGTCCCATGTGCCTCTCCTCTACATCACGGAGCACGCTGTGGATGCTGGTCTCCAAAGTTTGCCCCTTCATGACCACCTACAATTTTGGTATCACACTGCCCCTGCCTGTTGAAGGCCTCAGCCTGAGCCTTTCTGGCAAATGCATCAACTGGACCATTGTCAAGCTCCCTCACACTGAGAGTGCTGAGGGACAGCAGCCGTGCAACCACATTTGGATGAGGTCATGGAGGAATGGAATGGGAAGGAGAGTCAAACATTGCAGACCTGCTAGAGCAACTACAGCATACTGCAGGAAAAGGAGCAGAGGCACATGGGACATGCTTCAGATGAGATCCTTGCGCCACCACTGCCGCCGCCTCTGGGTCTGGCACGCTCACCCATTTAAACATTGAGGTCTGTGCAGCGGATGGACATGGGAGGAAGGACAGATGGGAGGAAGGAAGAGAGAGTTTCCAGCTTTGGGCACCGCCGCCGCTTCTCTCCCTGGTGCGTTTGGCCACACAAACCTGTGTGTGTGTGCGCGCGCCTGAGCGGTGGACCCTGCCCCTCCTACATTGTCTGGCTAAGGCACAGGAGGAGCGATTGGCAATATAATTTTTTGTTTTTTTCTCCCGGGGGAGGGGGAATGCCTACTGCCTATGGGACAGGGGATGCCTTACTGCCTATGGGATAGAGGATGCCCTCACTGACTTTGGGATGGGGGGATGCCTCACTGCCTATGGGATTGGGGATGCCCTCACTGCCTTTGGGATGGGGGGATGCTTCACTGCCTATAGAATTGGAGATGCCTCACTGCCTATGGGATACGGGATGCCTCACTGCCTATGGGATAGAGGATGCCCTCACTGCCTTTGGGATGGGGGGATGCTTCACTGCCTATAGAATTGGAGAGGCCTCACTGCCTATGGGATACGGGATGCCTCACTGCCTATGGGATACGGGATGCCTCACTGCCTATGGGATAGAGGATGCTTCACTGTCTATGGGATAGGGGATGCCTCACTGCCTATGGGATAGAGGATGCCTCACTGCCTTTGGGATGGGGGGATGCTTCACTGCCTATGGGATAGAGGATGCTTCACTGTCTATGGGATAGGGGATGCCTCACTGCCTATGGGATAGAGGATGCCTCACTGCCTTTGGGATGGGGATAAGCTTCACTGCCTATGGGATGGGAGATCCATAACAGTAATTTATCCTGCTTATTCCTGAAAAATTATTAAAATATAATTAAAATATAGCCCAATTCCGAACATTTCCGGTATCCAAAAACAAGTGTCAAAATAACCAGAAAGGGCCCAGGTTCAAGTGTGTCCCACTGAGGGGACCCTGTAACGCGTTTTGGGATGTAAAAGGCCCTTAATGGGATGGGAGATGCCCTCATTGCCTATGGGATGTGGAATGCCCTCACTGCCTATGGGATGGAGGAAAGCCTCACTGCCTTGGAAATGGGGGGAATGCTTCACTGCCTATGGGATGGGAGATGCCCTCGCTGTCTATGGGATGGGGGGGAGTGTAACTGCCTAGGGGATTGGGGGGAATGCCTCACTGCCTATAGGATGAAGGGAGAATGGCTCACTGTCTATGTGATGGAGGATGCCTCACTGCCTATGGGATGGGAAGGAATTCCTCACTACCTATGGGATGGAGGGAATGGCTCACTGCCTATGTGATGGAGGATGCCTCACTGCCTATGGGATGGGATGGAATTCCTCACTACCTATGGGATGGAGGGAATGCCTCACTGCCTATGCGATGGGGAGTTTGCCTCACCGCCTATGGGGATTGGGAGAGGGGGAAAACCACACTGCCTATAATGGGAGAATAGGGGGATTACCATGTCTGTAATGGGGGAATTCTGCACCTTGCCTATTATTTGGTTCTTGAGGGGAACAGTGTTTTGGCACAAAATGTATTTTCCTGCTCCAAATCCTAGGTGTGTTATTGGGCGACAAATACAGTAATTAGTATAGTTTGCTAAATAAACAGATTTTCTGGATCGCTGCCTGAATCAGTTTAGTCGCTGTAAAGGGACTGTGTCATTTTGCATGAGTTTGCTTTAGGCAACGGGGTTATAGCCCAGCCTCACCTAAACAAGTTTGGATTTTCCCAAAGATTAAACAAGAACTATTTGATTGAGGAATTTGCCACTTCAGTGCTAAACCACATATTTCTACTTCTCCCTAGTGGCTGATGACAAGTATCTGTTGCCATGGCAATGATTGTAACAGTGATATTTTTAATGGGCCAACCTGCCTGCTACATTTATTAAGCAATTAGGGAGTTGAACAGCCCTCCCTAGGTTATTCTTACATGGAACAAGCTGAAGTTTACAAAAGTAAAGAGAGGAGAGAAAGTAATGTTCCCTCCCCAGGCTGCAGGCTGTTCTAGGTGATGACTTTGTACTTCTCCCTCTGAAGAGAGTGACTGGTATAATTTAACACAGGCAGTAGCTGGCAGAAGAAAATTGTAACAGGTCTCTGTTTCTCTGTGATAATTAGAAAACCGAATTTTCTACCCCCACCTTCTCGCATAGTGTTAAAGTGGACCAAAATCCTCACCTCGAATCTATAAGATTCCCGGGCCGATCGATTCCCCCCCCCCCCCGGGGCATCCAAAATCGGGATGCCCCACTGTGTGAAACCCCCAGGTCGCCCCATACACTTACCTTGTTTCCCGGTCCAATGGCACATGCGCAAGCTGCAGCCGCATCCCCGCTATCCCTCTAGCAGGGCGCGTGCCCACACCAGGCATTTGTGAATGGCCAGCGCGGGCACGCTCCCTGTTATAGGGAAGCGGGGGATGCGGCTGCCAGTGCGTTCGGAGCTGCAGGCCTTAGAAGAAGGCTTAGAAGATGTGACGTCAGCGGCTCCAAGCAGGGATTGGCCGTAGGACCGGGAAGAGGTGAGTTGCCTTCGGCAATCTGGGGGGTTTCACACAGCGTAAAGGACCAATGCTTAGTTAACCCTTCCTTCTAGGGATAGGCTTACAGTATGGTATCCCCTGATAGCTCTCTGAATAGCTCTCTGTGACTGGCAAAGCATATATAAAGGGGAATTCTGCTACATAGTGATATCACAAAAGTAGGCTGTAATGACCCTGCACATCTTTCAATTAAGAAGCAGCTTGGTTAGAAATGTGAAAATGAGAGCTCATCACATGACCCAACCAGGTTTTGTATGTTAGGTATTGGAATCAAAGGTCTACCAGTAGTTTAGGACCAATGTAACACATGACCTTGCCTGGCATAGCTAGGTCACCCACCTTCTGGAAAATCAGAACTAGAATGACATCAAGATGGATGATACTTTTGAAAATCATGGTGCTACCACCAAATGAGGAGGTAAATCTAGTCACCCATTTGCAAATTAGATTCATCCACCCAAATAGAGCTTCCGCCTATGCTGGAACAGGTATTTTGGTCAGATGCTCCTTGACACAGGCCCATTCTTGTCTACATGGTGGTAGAAGAATGGCTTTTTTTGTGAAAAATATTGGTGGGTGGGCATCTTAAGCTGACGGTTAGTACTGGACACAAAGCCATAAAATGAGGCTGGTTACTAGTTTGTATGACAACATTTGCAGCACCATCAGCAATACTAGCCTTGAGACTTGGGGCTTGGGCTAGTTTGGGTAGTCTTGGCACAGGCAAAAAGCAGTGGTTGAATACTACTGTTGTTACTTTTCACCTGACCTTCCACTACATACTGACTTTCCTCTGCTTGAGTAGGTTAGCATGGTTAGCATTGCAGCCATGGCCGGCTTTTTGAGTGTGCAATATGTGCGATTGCACAGGGCACCTTCCCGGGGGGTGCTGAGAGACACCTTTGTCAGCTAGGTCATTCTCAGTTTTCCACATTCCCTCCATCTCTCTCCTTTCCACATTCCCTCCATCTCTCTCCTTTCCACATTCCCTCCATCTCTCTCCTTTCCACATTCCCTCCATCTCTCTCATTTCCACATTCCCTCCATATTTCTCTCTTATCCACATTCCCTTCATCTGCCTTTCTTTTTCACCTCCATTTTGTGTGCACATTCCTTCCTTGTTATCTCTTTTCTATGCTTCCTCTGTCTATCACTCTTTTCTTTCCCCTGCTCTCATCTATCTCATTTCTCCACATTCCCTTAGTCTTCCCTCTGCCTTCCCCCTCATCTCTCTTTCTCTTTCACATGATCTCCATTTCTCCTTCCCTTTCCTTCCATCCCCCTCTCATCATTTCTGTCAATATCTGAATGTGAATGGTTGTATGTTTGGATGGCCCCATAGTAAAATGTGTAGGGATTGGCTTGCTTTTCCCAACATTAACAGGAAAGGTAAATTAAAACAAAATCTCTGTGCATAGTCAAACGTGCTAGTCAATGCAATTTTTGCAGCTACACAATTTTGTAATCATAGTGATTAAAAGTGTAGATTTCTTATTGTCTAATAATTTCCTTAGATTTTATAAACTGATTAAACAACAGTACGGGGGCCTGGACTTTAAAAGGATTTGCTTTAGCAAGACCTAAGTTTGTAGATAGTATTTTTTGAAACCTGTTAATTGGAGCTGCTGTCTCACCCAGTAAACAAAGAAATGCTCACACCAATAAGTGGAATTAAGTACTTACCTACTACCCAACCGACCCTGAGGTTTCTTGGCTAAAAACAGTTTACATATGTCTTTTGTCTCTGCAGTAAAGTTTGGATGATTAAATACAACTTCATCCTCTATTGTCCGGCGTTTCAGCTCTTCCTTTGTCACTTTTGGATCCCTGAATGGTACTTGTGCAGCAACCATCTCATACACGCTACAGCCCATTGCATACCAATCAACTGGGTATGAGTAAGGTTCATCTGTGAGAATTTCAGGAGCCATATATCCGTTCGTTCCAGCCTAAGACAAAACAGATAAAATGGTAGTGAGATTAATTCTTCAACTTTCTTGTTGTTCTACTAAAAGACACAATGAATAATGCACTAAAGTGAAAAAAAGTAAAATCAAAACACACTAGATGTTTCTGATTCTGAAGTCTTGGTTTGACCACCTTAAACTATGACTTTTGCGGAGCCTTTCTCAGAGCTTCACATCTGGATCCCATGAAACCTCTAGCATATTTGTCCTGCAAGCTAGTCTGAAGACTAGCAGTGACTGTACCCCTCCCACATTTTGCTTGAGATCTTCGAAGGGTGCCATTATGCTGGGTGGGTGGCATGCTGCCACCCTTATTCCCTGATGATGATGCTGCATCATGACCCAACCACCGCATGCTGTCAGTGGCATCATCAGTTATGCAGGTTCCACTGCCACTTCTTTCTCTCAACTGCCTGACACTGTGTTCCATTGGCTGCACCTGAATGTGCCCCTCCCTGTTGGTATGAAGCTGGAACATGATTGTGTTCTGGCCCCCCCCCAAAAAAAGAGGCAGTCGTGGCCTCGTGGTTAGGAAGTGCTACTGTGGAAGGGCTGCAGGTAGCTCCATGTGAATATGCTTCTCCCTGGCTATTATGATGAGTGCTTTGAGGTATAGTGGTCCCCTTATGATCACTGCTGACTATCCTCCCAACCTTCTTTAAGAGTAAGAGGAGAGGCCTGACAATATCTCTCGGGCAGATGGTGCAGCAAAGGAGACAAGCAAATTCAGGACAGGACAGGGCCCAGAGAAATGTGGCTGCCCTTTCCACAGAATGGTGGTGCCTGAGGAACTACCTGAAGCCTGGCTGCATAACTGGTTTCTGTCTACTGTGGAGTCTGAGGTCTGAGTGGTGTCAAGAAGTCCAAATGAATGTTAAAGGGAGCTCCTCTCTGTTTTCACGACTGCTGCAGACAACACCAGTCGCTCTTCTGGGCTGGTAGTTCTGCCACTGCCATTGGACATAAGGCCTATGCCCTTACAGTTTGGCATTGTGAGTACCTTTGGGAAAATGAAGGTGAAGTGTTCTCTATAAATTTATGTAAAAGAACACTTACAAACCATTACAATTAATTTCAGCTAATTGAAAGAACACTTACAAGCAGCTACATTGAAACAAAATGCACCTCTAATAGTTTGGCTGCTTTTTAGTAGTTGGGTTTCATTTGGCATGAACCTGAACTGAAAAAAAGTGTGGCGAATCATCCTGAATTTTTTAAGAATTTGCTCATCTCTAGCAGACAATAGTGTCGTATTAGTGATTTTTATGTTTTCAGAGGGGGAGGTATGAGTAAGAAGCAGGGATAACAGTAAACTGAATGTATATATGTAATATTTCATCACAGCTATTGGTCAGAATATCTGGCAGATTTTTTTTCTACCTCAATTGAGGATCTGGCAGATTTTTTTCTACCTCAATTGAGGATATTTATTCCAATATTAAATCCTTTGGTGATGAATTAATGGCTTAAAGTGAGTGTCACCAGGAAAGCTCAAGTTGGTAGTGTAGAGGTGTTCAGGGCATGCAGCAACAGGTAGGCCCCTATTGCAAACAATAAAGCTGGGGTGACTTTCTCAAGAAAAAGTCTGGACACTTATGCAATCTTGGATCCTCATTTAAAAGAAAAAAGCTGCTAAATTAACTTTGCAATAGGACCAGGGGTTAAGAAAATTAACTCACTTGGTTCTTGCAGCGGCTCATGCTATCAGTGCTTCTAGTGAAGGCCGCAGCAAGACTGCACAGAGTGGCATTCCCAGACCCTATTCCCTATTCAAGTAAATTGATGTGCGCATGCATATAGGGGTCGATTTAGAGCCAGGTGAGAATTCTTACTCCTTTTTTAGGAGAGAAAATTGTCACACACTTGCATAGTCTACCGAGTGTAAGTTTTCACCTGGCTCTGAATCAGCCCCAAGGTAACCATGAAAGTGAATGGCAGTTTTCTCTCTCTTAAAAAGGAGTGAAAATTCTCACCTTGCTATGAACCTCATAGTCGGGAATGGCACTCTGTGAAACCAACTGCCCTGCCTCATGGATGGGGGGGCGGGGCATCAGGGAGCCTATAAAGGCTATGAGTTCCCAAGTTCGAAATAAGGGCTATACCATTATAAGACCATCAGCAAAACACAGACACATAATAAGAGGAGACATAATACTCCTATCTGTCTATAAGAAGTCAATGCTATAGCATCTACAGCACGTAGGGTTGCCACCCCTGGATGGTATAAAAAAAATACCGACCAGGTGGAAACCTTAACACGCTGCAGGAAATGGCGGAAAGGCACATGGGACAAGCTTCCTCTATGCCTTATTATACTTTTAGGTTTCTTTCTGAATACACTTCCCTCCTGAACCTTATTCAACCCTTTCTGACATTCAAAGTTTTTTTTTCTTGAAAGATGTGACTGCAGTGGCTTTCCCTAATGAAACAAGCCAGGCAGCAAGTTTAATATGAAATAAGGAACAGATGAGGCAGATATCATTGACTTTACAATGACTTTACTTCACCAGTTATTAAAACTTTTAATACAGCAATTTAACAAGAATTCACTACTGAACATTGTGTCCCTCAAGAAAAAGTATGATCCAATATAACTATAATTAAGGTTGTATTAGTACTTGGCACACAGCTCTGTACAAAAAAAGCTTCATAATGTTACGTTGCCAAGTATAGTAATGCCGGAGCAATTAGTAAACCTTTTAGAGAGAGGCTAATGGTGACAAGAAACATTGGGAATCAATGATCTCCTAAATGTGGATGCTGAAACTGAAGCCAAACATGTTGTGATTCTTACAGCAATGTACATTCTGCAACATGAAGACCGACCATTAATCTGAATATTCTGACCCAGCTTGCTGTCCCCCCAAATATCTGTATATGATTCAGGAGTTCCAGTGCCCAGTGTGGATAAGACCAAGACCCTTCATGTCTAACATAAGGACCATCAATACTGGTGCTCCTGAGGAACATGTTGCCCTCCCACTACAAGGCTTTTCCTTGGAGGCATTGGCTAGGTCCTTACATTGGCAACGCGGTCATTGTTTTATTAAGCACAGGGAGGAAAAGGTTTACTGCAAAACGATGGAGAAGTTTGGCCTTTGGAGAAAAGAGCAACTTTGTCCTAAAGACAACCAGGACATCTGAGATGGTGGTAGATTTAGGATTCTCCCCTAATATTTACTTGTAGCAAAGAAGTGAACAGAATGAAGGAAACATTCAAAATCTAATGTCCAAGGGGTAAAAGGGTGGTTATGAAATGACAGCAAAGGATCTTTATCCCTCAGCATCTACTGATCTTGTTCTACAACTCAGTAGGAGGAGCCACCAAGCACAATAGATGTTTCAAATACTGGTTAGAAGAGTATAATTGCATCCTGATACTAAAGGCAACTATAAGAGGCAGCCATGGCCTAATTAAGGGGAGTTGCAGGATCGATTCCTGGCTGGGACTTGACTGATGTGGCCCTGAGCAAGGCACCTACCAATCCCCAACTGCTTCCCAGGCCCTGAGTTTAGGGCAGCCCACCACTTCAGGTACATGTGCGCTTCACTGCCCCTTATTGTGTTTATTTACTGATGTGTTTGTGGAAGTGTGTCGTTCACAGTGTACAGATGGGAAAAATACCATTTTGTGATTACTCACCTGTAAAATGGGTATTGTAAGTATGTCACACACCCCGCTTCCAATATTCATGACATGTGGGTTATGGCCTTTGCAGAGATGACAGGAAAAAAAGGAGCCCCTCCCAGTCCATAAATGCCTGGGACCTCCTACACATTCCCCAGTATAGGACAGCAGTAAGGGGACCAGGAAGAGCCAAATATAAACAATCATAACACTAAAAGGTTCACCATATAAAAGATCCAAAATACCAATAAGGGCGGGATGATCGGGGTGTGTGACATACTTACAATACCCATTTTACAGGTGAGTAATCACAAAATGGTATTATTCCAAGTATGTCACACACCCTGCTTCCAATATTCATGACATGTGGGACATCCAATAGCAGTGTCCATCATGGGTGGGGATCCCAATACGGCAAAAAATGCACACATTTTAAATCACTGCAGCTTGCAGAAACTTGCGGCCAAAAACAGCATCCGCTGAGGCCCGCACATCAACCTTATAAAACTTGGAAAAAGTATGAACGGCGGACCAAGTAGCAGCCTTACAAACTTGTTCAACAGAAGCCTGGTGCTGAAAAGTCCAAGAAGCCCCAACAGCACGAGTCGAATGAGCAATGATCTGAAAAGGGGGAACCTTCCCCTTGGCAGTATAGGCCCCAAATAGTACTTCACACAACGAACCACATCCAAAGAGTGCCAAACTCTCTCCTTGTCATTGCTAGGCTTAGGACACAAGGAAGGGAGAACCACATCCTGATAGAGGTGGAAGGCAGAAACCAACTTAGAAAGGAAATCTGGCTTAAAGCGAAATACCACCTTGTCCCGGTGTCTCTCAAAGTAAGGGGCCTGAATGGACAGAACCGCCAACTCAGAGACACGCCGAACAGAGGTAATAGCCACCAAAAAGGCAACTTTTTGAGTGAGCATAGAAAGTGCAACATCCTGCACCGGCTCAAAAGGAGGCCCCTGGAGGGCCGACAGAACCAATTCAAATCACAAACGGGCAACAAAGGCTTTCTAGGAGACCGCACATGAGTAACCCCCTGGAAAAAAGTCTTAACCAGAGGATACAGAGCAAAAGACCTTTGAAAGAAGACAGTCAGAACAGAGACCTGCCCTTTCAAGGTACTAAGCTGGAACCCCAGGTCCAGACCGTGTTGAAGAAACTCCAAAATCCTAGAATTAGAAAACACCCTGCAAGGCAAGGCCCTAGCCTCACACTAGCCAAAATAGGACCTCCAAGTCCTGTAGTATATGTTAGAGGAAGATCTCTTCCTAGCTCTAACAAGAGTCTGAATCACAGCCTCAGACAAACCTTCCTCCCTTAAGATGGAGGTTTCAGCAGCCACGTCATCAAAGCCAGCGTTTGTAAATTGGAGTAACGTAGTGGACCTTGAGAGATCAGATCCGGAAACAGGGGCAGCCAGTACTGATCTACCGCCAGCCTTACAACGTCTGCGAACCAAACCTGTCTTGGCCACCTTGGGGCCACCAGAATTGCTGGCGCACCCTCTAGAGCCAGCTTGCGCACCACCGTGCCTACCATGGAGAAGGGGGGAAACAGGTACAGGAACCTCAGATCCCTCCAGGCAAGAGACATGGCATCGACTGCCAGGGCCAGAGGATCCTGAGACAGAGACACAAACTTTGGGAGCTTGTGATTGTGACGTGAGGCAGAGATCCACCTCCGGAAACCCCCACGTGTGACAGAGGGACAGGAATACCTTGTGGGTGAGAGACCATTCCCCTCGGCGAGAGGATCCCCTGCTCAGGGAGTCCGCCTCCGTGTTTTCCACACCCGGAATTTACACTGCTGAGATGCATGGAACATTGCTCTCTGCCCATGCAAGAATCAGAGAAACTTCCCTGAGGGCACTCCTGCTGCGAGTCCCTCCTTGGTGATTGATGTAAGCTACCGCAGTTCGATTGTCTGATCGAACCTGAACCGGTAAGCCGCGTAGGTGATGCGTCAAGCATCACTGAACCAAATGAATAGCTCTCAGCTCCAAGACATTGATGGGGGTGTGAGCCTCCTGAGGACCCCACAGCCCCTTGAACTGATGCGTCTTCCAAAAACCTCCCCAGCCCGACAGGCTGGCATCCGTGGTAACCGTCTCCCAACAAGGGGTCAGAAAGGATCTACCCCTCATCAGATTGCTTGGTTCCAGCCACCACTGAAGGGACTGCCGAACCCGGGGAGACATCATGAATGACTGATCCAATGACTGCGGACATCTGTCCCAGGCCAATAATAGATGGAGCTGGAGCGACCTCATGTGGAACTGAGCAAAGGGAACTGCCTCGAAGGAAGCCACCATCAATCCCACCAGTCTCATCCCTAGCCGGACAGAAGGACAAGGTTTGGACAGGAGAAGACGTATCAGATCCTGAACCATCTGCACCTTGGACTGAGGAAGGAAAACCCTGGTCCGAATGGTATCCAGATTCATGCCCAGAAACGAGATCTCCCTTGAGGTGGAGAGAGAAGACTTGGGATGGTTGATCACCCAGCCGAACCTCTCCAGCGTCGCCACAACCATACCTGGTGTCCAGCTCCACCTGACTGAGAGAGGATGCTGTAATGAGGAGGTCGTCCAAATACGGCACAATGTGAATGCCCTGGGCTCTGAGAAGGGCCATTATGCCCGCCAGCACCTTGGTGAACACCCTTGGTGCCGAAGTCAACCCGAAAGGGAGGACCACAAACTGAAAGTGCTGATCTCCCACCACAAACCTGAGAAATCTCTGGTGTGCTGGGAAGATTGGTACATGAAGGTAAGCATCCTTGATGTCTATGGATGTCATGAAATCCCCCTGACGAAGGGAATTGATGGCTGAGCGCAGAGTCTCCATGCGGATGAACCTGTTGAGAAGCTTCAAATCCAGAATGGGTCTTATGGATCCATCCTTTTTGGGAACCGTGAAGAGGTTGGAATAATAGCCCCAGCCTCTCTCTGAGAAAGGCACCGGGCATATGACATCCATGACCAGAAGATTCTTTACAGCCAACAGGAGCCCCTGCGCAGCCCGGTGATCCGAGGGGACCCAAGACCTTAGGAATCTGGGAGGAGGCCGGTACTCGAACTCCAGTTTGTACCCGGAAGAGACCACTTCCAAGATTAATTTGTCTGTGACCTCCTGGACCCAGACCAGGAAGAAGTGCCGCTGCCGTTCCCCCACCCGCAAGGGTGAGGGCGTCCCCTCATAGCTGAGCTGGTTTGGCAGCGGGCTTGGGCTTGGAACCCCAGTTAAGGCCTGGACGTGCGCGTCCTCTGCCTCTGTTCCAGGAATCACCTCTGAAATTAGAGTAGGCAAAGCCTCTGCCTGCTCTGGCACCGCGAAAGGAAGGATTGAAGGAGCCTGCCCCCCGAAAGGGGCGACGCTGCTTCTTACACTGAGGTAACTTTCCACCTTTCGCCACTGAATCCAATTTATCTCCGAACAGCCTCATACCCAGGAAGGGTAGCGCTGTGAGTGATTTCTTAGCCGCAATGTCAGCCGCCCACTGGCGGAGCCAGACCGATCGGCGAATAGCCACCAGCAATGCCGAGGTTCTACTACACATAATAATCGTGTCATCCGTAGCAGATAAAACAAAGATCACAAATAATTTACACCGCTTAAGGGCTGTGAATTCATCACTGCCCGGGTTAAGCTGGGAACCACTCAACAGGCGTGCGCCGAGGAACAAACAGGCCGCAAGGCTGAACCCACACTGGCAAAGGCATGGCATGCCATCTGATCAAAGCGTTTGTCCTCACCATCTTCGGCGTCTGGAGAATGTACAACGGAGGTGTTGGACAATCCCAGAACGGGCGCATCTACCTCGGGAGGGGACGACCAGTGCTTCACCGCGTCCACCGGGAAGGGATACTTCCTATCCCATCCCTGAGGAACACCGGGGAGCCGACTAGGCCTCTCCCATTCCTAAAGAATCATGCAATCAAAATGATTCTGATTTGGGAACTCCAAGCGGGGCTTAGAAGTCCCAAAAAATTCCCCCTTCTGCGGGGGGGGTTCTCCGCTGGCGGAGAAATATTCAGTACCTCAAATAGATCGGCCAGGATCTTGGGGGTATCCATGGCATCCCCCAGCGCCTGCCCAGTATCAGTATAAAAAAACTGCTGATCCTCAGCATCAGATTCCGCAAACAATTCCCCCTCCTCTAGTGGGGAATAATCAGACCAGTCAAGGGAATCATACTCATCAAAATCCAGTACCGGAACGGCCGGCGACAGATGCCTTCTCTTAGCTGGGGCCTTTCTGGCCGCAGAGCTAGAATCAACTTTTCGATGTTGGCCAGCCTAGCACAAACATCAGCCTGCGACTCCCCGCTAATGACAGTGTCGCTTGGGGTACGGATAAGGCGGGGTGGGGTAGGTGATGAGGCCGGCGGCACGGACCCAGACGCCTGGGACCCCGACTGCCACGTAATGGCCTGCTGTGCACATGGAATACAAATTACACACATTATCCCCCGCAAGGGATGCCCTACAAACCATACACTGCCGGGGTTGCCCCGAAGGGAGCCCGAGCCCGGTATCCTGGGAAGCCTCCATATGGTGATTTTTTATGGTAGTCGCAATGACCAGTGGGAATTACGCCAGTAAGCTACCCGGGATGCCCCTATTTGAGTGAGGGACCTAAGGACCGGGAGAACCCCCTTTTAACTATCAAGGAAGGTAATCCCCCTGGAAGACATAATAAAAAAGGGTACCATAAGCAGGAAGTCATTACAGCAATCATACATCCAGATATAATCACAGCCATACAATATATCTACATAGAAACATAGAAGGTTGACGGCAGAAGGAGACCATACAGTCCATCTAGTCTGCCCTTATGTGTATACTGTATGTACTCTTTATCTTAGGATATATGTGTGCTTATCCCAGGCATGTTTAAATTCAGTGACTGTTGATTTTTCAACTACCTCTGCTGGAAGTTTGTTCCAAGCATCTACTACTCTTTCTGTAAAATAATATTTTCTAACATTGCTCCTGATCTTCCCCCCGACTAGCTTCAGGTTGTGCCCCCTTGTTCTATCATTAAGCTTCTTCTTAAAAACACTTCCCTCCTGAACCTTATTCAATCCTTTCACATATTTAAAGGTCTCAATCATGTCCCCCCTCTCCCTTCTTTTCTCCAGACTGTACAAAATAAGTTCTTTAAGTCTCTCTGATAAGTTTTAAGTTTAAGTCCTTCCACCATTTTTTTGCCCGCCTTTGGACACGTTCTATTTGAATAATGTCTTTTTGCAGGTAAGGTCTTCAGATCTGCACACAGTATTCTAGCTGTGGCCTTACCAGGGCTCTATACAGCGGCATCACAACCTCCCTCTTCCTACTGGTGATGCCTCGAGCTATGCAGCCGAGCATCCTGCTTGCTTTTCCCACTGCCTGGCTACAATGTCCACTCATCTTGTAGCTATCAGTAATCAGTACCCCTAAATCTCTCTCCTCCGAGGTCCTGGCTAACACAGTACTGCCCATACGGTACTCAGAGCAGGGATTCCTTCTACCCAAGTGCATGATTTTACATTTAGAGACATTAAACTCTAGTTTCCACAGTTTTGACCATCTATCCAGTAAAGCTAAATCCTTTTCCATGTTGCAGACACCTCCCGGAATATCCACCCTATTACTAACCTTTGTATCATCAGCAAACAAACAAACTTTTCCTACCAAGCCTTCGCCTATGTCACTTACAAATATATTAAAAAGAATGGGGCCCAGGACAGAGCCCTGCGGCACACCACTTGTAACTCGCCTTTGTTCAGATTGCACGCCATTTACAACAACGCTCTGATACCGATCCCTCAGCCAACTGGAAATCCACTGAACTATCCAGGGTTATATCTGTATAACCTTAAAGTATATGTCAAGGATAACGCAGCATACAAGGCACCCCAATAGAAATACGATTATGTATAACAAAAAAGGCAGATAATAGAACGAGCCCCGCAGGGCACTCACAGTTGGGATGCAAGATGGCGACCGGACACGCAGCAGCAGCATCAGCCAGGCCAGGGGAAGAGAAGGAGGGCGGGCCAGCGCGGATCGCGCGCCTCGCGTGGCCCCACCCCTCCTGCTGGGAAGAGTAACCGCGGTTCCCAGCCATTGCTGGGAACCTCCGTGGGCGCCAAAAGAGAGGGGGGCGGGCCGCATCAGCATGCCGAGCGCCTGGCCCGCCCCCTCTCCTGACTAACAGAGAAGCAAAAAACATGGCCGCGCTCCCACAAGGTTGTGGAGCCGGCCCGTGATCCGGGCAGCCGTCTAACAGACGCAGCCCAGCAACAAGTGAAGCAAACAGCCACACACACCACACACACATACACTCATACCACACTGACAGCTAAATGGCCAGGCAAAGTCTGAGGTAAAAAATTGGAGGGACAGGGCATCCCAAACCAGGATCCCGAACCTGGTATCCGCCTACCCCTTGGAGGGGGTCTCACGGAGGAGCATGGCTCCAAGTTATCCTACCACTAAGGTGTATCCTACCTTCACCCGGACCAACAGCCAGGGCTGGGAGGCATAGGGGCTTAATAAAAAACAAGGTCCGGGCAGAAATAGGGAAATAAAATGGCCGGGTGTAAACCCAGCTTACCTGCAAGGAGCAGACAGCCATCTTCTGACTTGCTCGCCGTCTGCAGAGACGATTACTGGGAATGCGTGGGAGGTCCCAGGTATTTATGGACTGGGAGGGGCTCCATTTTTTCTAGTCATCTCTGCAAAGTTCGCCCTCTACTGGCCATAACCCACATGTCATGAATATTGGAAGCGGGGTGTGTGACATACTTGGAATATGTGGAGGATAAATTCCATGTGTGCATAGCACACAATGGCCACTATTGCATTAATGTGACAAGGCCCTGGGGCAGACATTAAAGATACCTTGTCATGGTTGGCCTCTGACATCGTGGCCCATAATGTAATTGCTACCTCAGCACACCTCTGCCTGATGCCATTAATCCTGGACTTTTTTACCTTACAAAATGATGGGCTCGGAAGATCATTAAAGTCCTTGTCCAGACAAACTAAGTAAACCTAAAAAATATACAATCTTATCTCCAGGGCTGGCTCCCGGTGTATGCGAACCCTTCGGTGATAATGAGAGATAGAGTCTCAGTGGGCCCCCCTGTGGTAATAGAAGGAATGGCAAAGTATAGAAGTATTAAAGTGGACCAACACCCAGGATTTTGACTATCCTGGGTCTTGGTCCACTTCGGTGGGGCACCCCCGATCGGGGTGCCCCGCTGTGTGAAACCCCCCCGAACCCCCCGAACTCACCTCTGTCCGCGGCGACGGACAAGCCGCGGACAAGCGGCTCCTCCGCCGCCGCCTCCCGCGCGTCCCTGTTGACGCGCGCATGCCCGCGCCGCCATTCACAGGCGGCCGGCGCAGGTAAGGAGTTTGGGGTGTTTGGGGGGGTTCCCGATCTCGGATGTCCCGCGGGGAGGGAGGTGATTGGCCCGGGAATCTTATAGATTCCCGGGCCGATCACCGGTGGGTGTTGGTCCACTTTAAGGGCTAGGAAGGAATGACAGAAAGAGAAATAAAGAACAAAAGAATAGAGTAATAAAAGAAGAATAGAAAAAAAAGCAGGAAAGAAAGAGGGAGAGAGAGAGAGAGAGAAAATAATGACAAAAAAGAGTAGATGGGAGGAAATAAAGAGTAAAAGCATAGAATGAATGGCAGATACAAAGAGAAAATAAAAGGATTGATAGAAAAAAGCAGGAAAGAGGGGGAATGGGGGAAACTAAGAAGAGATGGGAGGAAAGAAAGATTAGAAGGAATGACAGAAAAATAATAATAGAAGAAAGGAAAGGAATGGCAGAAAGAACAAATGAAAGGAAGGAAGAAACAAAACTCAATGGAAAGAAAGAAAAAGACTAGAAAGAAAGGAAACAATGAAAAGATACAAAGAATAGAAGGACTCACAGACAGAAAGAAAGTCTGGCTGATAGTCCGTATTCCTGGTTGCTGCACGGCCCTCCATTCTGCATAAGGGCTGCCCAGGGGAGAGGGAATGAGGTGGGGCCCTGCCAAGGTCCCTGGCACCTGCCCAGGTACGCCCAGTGCTGACGCCTGCCCTGCTTATCTCTCTCATACAGAAGTTTTTTTCTGGCAGTATTGGGAAATGGGTCCTGTGTTGTCTTATACAGAGGCAGTCAGGGCCAGATTATGAGGGGGGCGCAAGGGGCGCTTATCCTACAAAGGGGGCCTCCACCAACCTTTGGGTTATGGTCTGTTCCAGGAGGCTTTTCAGTCTTTGGTCTGATGAGCTGCAGGGCTGGAGACAAAGCTATTGGCAGCAGTGCCCCCCCCCCCATGCCTGGGCAGTCAAAGCCACCACAGGGCAGGACAACCACCATCAGTTACTTGGCTGGACTATTATTTTTAAGGAAAAATACTGTGTCTGGGGCCTCCACCAGATTTTGTGCCCAGGGGCCTTCACCACACTTAATCCGGCCCTGGAGGCAGTGCCTGGTATGCCTCCCCTGTTACACAGCCAGTCAGGGTGGCAGCAGTAGGGGGGGGCAAAATCTAGTCTGTCAATTTGCTCGCAGACTGTGAATAAGCCAAAATTGGGTAAATTGTACTGCAATCAATATGAGGAAGCTACTGCAGGGGAGGCAAGGTGAGTATAGTATTTTTATTTTACAATTCTGGACAGTCCCCGTTATTGACCCAGTGCATCCAGGATACCCCAGTTATCAGATGATACTCACTAGTCCTGCCACTGAGAACTTTCAGATTTTAAAGCAATTTTCTAAGACATTTGTATAAAACTAGGAATCTTTTAAAACACTGGACCTGGCACCAACCCCCACTAAGATGGCTTTGGCACATAAAGGAAAAAACAAGGCTTACCTTAGTGCTGCTGGCCACCCATTTACTCACCGGGAGCAGCACATCTGTGTTCTACAATCAGAGTGCAGCTTCCTTGATTGGCTGACTAAGCAATCGTAGCCTTTGCTGAAACGCAATGGACAGGGCTAAGGTAGGGTAAGCCCTGTATATCTTATGTTGATACTCTCCCTGTGTTAAGGTGTTTTGCCACTAGGGTGCTAGTGCCTCTAGGCAAGGTTAATTTGTTGAATGTACCTAGCGAATACAGCTAAACCTAATTCAGACTCTAATTGGTGGGTATACATTTTGTCCACTGGGTGGCACTATAGGATATACTATTTTCCTATTACTAGGATTTGGAGGAGGAAAATAAGAAAAACAATATTCTAAACCAGATGTTGTGCTAAACTCCCCCTATTACAGACAATCTGACATTCCCCCCTCCCATTCCCATAGGCAACGTGGCATTCCCCCCTCCCATTCTCCATAGGCAACGTGGCATTCCCCCTCCCATTCCCATAGGCAGTGTATCATTCCCCCTCCCATTCCCATAGGCAGTGTAGCATTCCCGCTCCCATTCCCATAGACAGTGTGGCATTCATCCCCCTCCCATTCCCAATAGGCAGTGTGGCATTCACCCCCCTCCCATTCCCAATAGGCAGTGTGGCATTCACCCCCCTCCCATTCCCAATAGGCAGTGTGGCATTCCCCCTCCCATTCCCAAGAGGCAGTGTGGCATTCACCCCCCTCCCATTCCCAATAGGCAGTGTGGCATTCACCCCCCTCCCATTCCCAATAGGCAGTGTGGCATTCCCCCTCCCATTCCCAAGAGGCAGTGTGGCATTCCCCCTCCCATTCCCATAGGCAGTTTAGCATTCCCCTCATCCCATCCCCATGGGCAGTGTGGCATTCTCTTTCTTCCATTCCCATAGGCAGTGTAGCATTCATCCCCCTCCCATTCCCCATAGGCAGTGTGGCATTCCCCTCTCCTGTTCCCATAGGCAGTGTGGCATTCCCCCCATTCCCCTTATTTAGTGGGGCATTTCCCCCCTCCCGTTCCCATAAGCAGTGTGGCAGAATCACCCCACCCCTCTCCAGACGCTGGAGAGAAGAAACAAAAAGGTAAACTTACATGAGCCTCGCACCTGCGCCGTGGCCACCGGGAGGCCAGCCAATGGAGAAGCGGCGGATAGGCAAACAGAAAAACGGTAAATGAACCCTGCCGGCTGTCCCCACTCTGGCTGCCGCCGCTACTTCTCGGGCAAGCGCATGAACACATCTGGGTGTGTGCAGCGAGTGGACGTGGCCTGCGTCAGCATCCATTGAGGAAAATGGACACATACGTAGGACACATACGTAGGCCACATCCACCTGCTACACAGACCTGAGTGTTTGTGTCACCGCGTGCGCCGGCCCGACAGCAGACAGGGTTTATTTACCCTGCCTGTCCGCCTGCTGCTCCTCCATTGGCTGGCCTCCCAGTGGCCTCAGTGCAGGCGTGAGACTTATGTAAGTATACCTATTTTTTTGCATCAAACAATAAATACAAATTTATGTTGGTGATGAGGGGGCTCCAGCATTCTGAATGCCCCCCCAAACTGTCTCAATGCCGCTGTACCCACACTCTATATCAGGAAAATGGGTGTTTGGTTGTTGGTCTGCTTTAATCCTTATATGAGCCTCTCCCTAAGTGGCCTGTCTTCTCTACTACAGTGGTCCCCAGCCTTTCCTACCATACAGTCGCCACTTCCAGCCTTGTGCTGACAAGGGCCACTGGCCTGAAACGTGTTTATAAGTCCATACAATCTGACAATTGTGAAAAGAGATGTTTTGCATGGCCCTTTTTACCTTTTACCCTCAAAAAAGGGTCTTTTCTGCTATTTTTTAGACCTCCTTATTAAAGCGATCCAACATCCTAAATGGGCACTGGACCGTATTGTGATAGTTGCAGAACCCTCTATAACCCCACTTTGACTTACCTCCACCACAATCCCCCTATGAAATCTGCCCTGAACTGTCTAGCAAAGTTGATTATGCTTTCCTAGTAAAAAACGAGAACTTCTTAAAACAGAAAAAGCTTTTACATGGCACAAGCTAAGCAGGATTACCTATGACTCTTAAAGTGGACCAACACCCAGGGGGGATCGGCCCGGGAATCTATAAGATTCCCAGGCCGATCAGATCCCTCCCCGCGGGGGATCCGAAATCGGGATGTCCCGCGGGGTGAAACCCCCCAGGATGCCCACAAACCTTACCTTAACCCCGTTCCAACGGCGCATGCGCGGGCTGCGGCCGCGTCTCGCACTTCCCTCTAGCAGGGTGCACACCCGCGCCAGCCGTTTGTAAATGCCCGGCGCTTGCGCGCTCCCTGTTAGAAGCAAGCGCGAGACGCGGCCTCCAGTGCTGTGGTTGGACGCCGCTTGTACGTGCATACCACAGCGGCTCTGAGCTCTCTGATTGGACGAGCGCCCGCGTAGGAGCGTGGGGAGGTGAGTGTTTACGGGCGTTCTGGGGGGTTTCATACAGCGGGGCGCCCCACAGAAGTGGACCAAAACCCAGGATAGTCAAAATCCTGGGTGTTGGTCCACTTTAATGTAAACCTTCTCACTATCATGTATGGATTTTACATTTTCCTTTCTTTTTATTATTTTATTATCCATTTTAGCCATAACTCTCCATGTCTATGGTTTGCACATCCCAGCATGCTGAAAGGAGGCAGAAAGAAATGACATGCATGCCTCTACCTCCCAAGTGTTCCTGTTTTGGAGGGACTGTCCCTCTTTAAAGTCAATGTCCCCCTGTCTTTTGTTGTTCTTCTTTGTCCCTCTTTGTGGTTTAATTATAGATCTGAATCAATAAATGATTTTTTTAGCCTTTTCAAAGTTTTTATATTGTTTAAGCTGTTACATCTCCTATCCTTCCCTCAATGAGGGGGGCATGTCCTAATTTAACAATTAGACAGAGGGGTCTTTCCCACCATGAAAAGTTGGAAAGTAAGTGTAAATACTCTGTTTCATACCCCTTAGTAGTGGGCATTTCAGTCTCTTCTGGTCCGCTATAGTAAGCCTGACATGGGTCTCCCCTAAAATTGATTGTTCGTGATCTCATTAGGAGTCATCACGCTGTTTTTTTAAAGATTGAATCATCATGTGACATGTGTGAGCATGCAGAAAAGATAAGAGATCAGACCCCTCCTTACCATCACTTCTGATCTATTGCTTTCTGTCAGCAGAAAAATCTAATCACAGCAGCTTGTAGGCTTCCCTACACATCCATCATACTGTACATTAAGCACCTCAGCCATGACACTGGGCTATAAATGAGGATTTCTCATGAGATTTATTAGGACTATCCCCTCGATTCAAAGAGCAAAAGTTAATTGATTTCGTATCGAGAATCGTAAGTTTGGGTGGGTGTTTGTCATTTTTTCTTGTTTTTTTGGCCATTTCGTATTCGCACGATCGTTCGCGCATAGACGTATATGAACATACGCATTTCGTACGAGAATCGTATAATTTGCGTTAGTTCGTGTGTTTTTCCCGTCCAAATCGTATTATTTGCGTCCGATCCTATTTTTTACGTCCTTCACATGGGCTTGCGCCCAATTCAGAGAGGTGATTGCTAATTGTTTTGAAGCCCATTAAAGAGCTGCTTTACGAAATGTTTGCCGGCAGCTATTTGGCCTCGGGAGTAGGATGGAGCGGAGCGAGTTTGTGGCACATCAAGGGCTTATGCTTTTTGGCATTGAGTTGATCGAGATGTCTGAGAGCAGATTGCCCCTGCGTCGTCGCATGAACATCGATAGCATGAATGATGTTGAGCTGTTCGAGCTGACCAGGCTTAATCGCGCTTCCCTCCATAAATTATATAGTGAGCTGCGGCCATGGTTAGCCCGCACCACAAGGAAGGGGCATGCAATTTCAGGTATGACCAAGATGCTTGGCTGCCTGCAATTTTTGGCGAACGGCTCGTTCCAGAGGCTGGGTGCCCTCTCTGTGGGGATGTCACAGCCTACGCTGAGCCGCGCACTGTCTAAATTTTTGGAAGGCATGGCTGCCATAACTCAAAAATATATTTATTTTCCAGATGATATGGCAGCCAGAAACGCCATTAAGCTTGGGTTTTATAATGTGGCCGACATGCCCAACGTTATTGGTGCAATTGACTGCACACATGTGGCACTCGTACCTAGGGCAGCCGACGAGTATATATATAGGTATTGAGATTGGTTATTATGTTGCCCAACGTGTCATGTAACCTGTTTTCCTTTGCGGCAGCATATTTGTTTATCCCTCATTTGTGTAGCTGCTTTATCTCGGCTTTTCATTAGTCTTTCCCAATAGAGTGCAGACATGTTTTGTGGTTAATTTATTAGTTTGGGTCAAATATCAATTACCCTTTTTGTATGTTTTTGCCTTAAGGAATCGTAAAATGGGACACTCACTTAATGTCCAGGCCGTGGTTGGTCCGGATATGCGGTTTATGAGTGTCCTTGCCGGCTACCCCGGATCGTCCCACGACTCCTATATCCTCCGGCGATCTGGGTTGTTTCGGAGATTTGAGGCAGGTGAATTTTCGGGGGCATGGCTGCTTGGTAAGTGTGTCCTATTTGTGTGTTATTAAATGTGGCATTAATCTTGTATTTGTTGATATGTTTGTTTTGGAAAACTTTACATAAGCGTCCAACTGCCTTTTTCTTGGCTCATATATTAGGAACTTACCCAAAAAATCCTTGTCTCGCTTTGGCCTTCAGAATGTTTTCCCTTTAGTTAGGATGTCTGTAAGTTCCTTGTGCCTAAATATATTGGTTTGGAGTTTATACCCAAGGATCTTTGACCTTTGGCTCCTTTTGTACTATTGGTCTTTAAATGTCAAAGTGGACTTAAACTGCATACATTGTAGTTTCCAGTGAAATGTGGATAGGGATCTTTGACATTTGGCTCCTTTTGTACTATTGGTCGTTAAATGTCAAAGTGGACTTAAACTGCATACATTGTAGTTTCCAGAGAAATGTGGATAGGCCCTCAGCAGCATCCTAATTGTAACATGTCTGAAAACTACAAATATATGTAAAATACAAATACCCTTGGCCGTGCAGATGTTTGTTAATTAATTGGTATATAGAAGTGCCATTTTTATTTAGGTTATACCTTAGTGCAATTTTTGGGGGCCCTAATGTGCCCTGTTTTTTTTGGGGAACACTTTACCTTACATCATTATGATATCTGTGAAATTTTTGGTGTTGGTTGTGTTGCCTTTTTAATTTTGATTACATTTAATTCTCTGTTTAAGGTGATTCCGGGTACCCACTTCTACCCTGGCTCATGACGCCTGTGCTGCGGCCCCAGGATGCCTCTCAGGAAGCGTATAACCGTGCGCATCGCAAGACCCGGGCTGTTGTGGAGAGGGCCTTTGGTCTGCTGAAGACACGTTTTCGTTGCCTTGACCATACTGGGGGGGCCCTGCAATATGATCCCAAGAAAGTGATCGACATTATAATGGCATGTGCTGTTTTGCACAATTTTGCCATCATGGAACGTGTCCCACGTTATGTGGACAGCCTGCCCTCTTCAGCCGTCGAGGATGAAGTCGAGAATTTTGAGGGGCCCCCCAGTGAGTCTGGCCAATCTGTTCGAGCCAACCTGATCAGCCAGCATTTTACTTAACTTTTTTCCCTGTCTCACCATTCTGTATGTCTGTGTTATCCTTTTTGTTACATATGTTGTTTTGCCGTAATGTGGCATTACCTCTAAGTAAAACATTTAGACCTTAATTGTTGCCTAATGTATTTCATGTAGTTTCCTTAGCTTTAGCTTTGCATTGTTACACCTCTTCAAACCAAAATTATCTGGTTTAGCCCAAGCTGTTAAAAATGTCTTCCCACTAAAAACGCAACAAGTATTGTAAGTGAATTTTTTGTTTTACTTTGAAAAGGAAAAATTATAGTGCTTAACAGAAATCAGTCCACATACATCTGTGGTAACAAATGGATAACATTAAAAAAAAACATCGAGCACATCTACACCTGGAAGTGAGTGGCACAACCAAACAAGGACACCCAGTCCAAAGGCCAGCCTAGTCCAGTCATTAATATTGCCTGTGCCCAGGGATATTTGGGCATGGCCATAATGTCACACAAACATGTCTGCAAACAGGAGGAGCACCAACCAAATACATAGGTAAAGCCATAAGTGGCCAGATAAACTCCACATAGACCTATGGCATTGGCTAGTGGCCTTAAGCATTACTCTAAGGAGCTATATGGGAGCAAATACAAAACACAACCTGCCAGAGCAACACAAAATGGATTGTTTGAAACCTCAAAGGACAAGTAAATACAGTGGGGGTTAAGAGAAAAGATGTCCCACACACCCATGGCTTAATAGGGTGGCTGCCCATAATACCCAGGTGGAGGTCCAGGTGGAGGTCCATGGGAATGGGACCTAGCCTGGGCCATGGCAGCATTGTGAATTTGAAACTGCTCCACAATGTTTCTCTGCATATTGGTCATCTCAGCCATGGCTGACTGGATGCCATTACTTGCATTGGCCACGTTGCTGTTGAGGGTACGCAACTCCGCGAGGATGCCCTGTAGACTGGTATGGATGTTGACCATGTCGGCATGCCTTTGCTCACGCTCTGTAACGAGCTGGGCGTCATAAGAGTCCCTTTGTTGGGTCCATAATTGAAGCAGGGCACTCTGCCTCCCCTGGGAAATTGTGGGGCGGTGTAATGGCGTCCGCCGCACAATTACCCTGGCTCTTGGGCGTGCCCTGCCGCGTGGTGTCGTACCCTCAACAGCAACCGGCCTGCTTTGCAAATCCTCAGCAGCAGAGTGAACACTGGGGACTGTAGTGTCAGTCTCCCCATGTGCAAGCACAATGGATGGAGATTCACTCTGCTGCTGAGGATTGGCCAGAGAAACATTATGGAGCAGTTCCAAATTGGGACCCAGGGGGAGTTCATCCGACGTGCCCTGTACGGAGACATCATCATCTTCCTCCATGTCCTGGATCTCTTCCATGAGTGTGCGGGTCTGTAGGGACATATCAAAAAAAAAAGGCTAAGTTGGCGTCCAAATTTTGGATTTCAACAGTTTAACACATTCTTAAGCACTTGTTAGTATTTATGCTACTAAATTAACTTACCGAAAATCTCTGATCTGGGCTCCTATGCTGTACGGACCTGGTAGGCATAACCAAACTGGGGGGTGAGTTTACCCTTGCTGAGGGATCATGCTGGGCTGAAGAAGAGAAAAACAAACCACGTAAACACACACACATAACCTTTTTTAGGATAGGTAATCAAATATAGCTCTATTTGTAATATTATTCAACTCTAGAGCAATGGTGACCTTTGTTCAAACACACGCAAGTTTACATAGGTGCAATGTCTCTGAAAAACTGCTAAGTGACCTCAGTTCTAAGTCATGAAGTGTACCCAGTCAGCATACAACTTTCAAGGCACATTTTTGGATTTAGCCTACCATTCGCTAGGTCCGGGGTACTCAAACAATTGTTGGAAACGCCCATTTCAAGGTATGTGGTGAGAGGTGAATGTCTGGCCATGGTGCTGACGCAGGGGGTGTCTAGTTAAAAATAAATACACTGGTGGAGGGGCTGGAGATTTCAAAGTGCCAACTAATAAAGGCTGCTTGCCCTTGCTGGGCTGGATGGGCCAGAGCTGAGGGGACAGGGATTGGATGGCTAAAGGGGGGAGTTAACGTATTGATGGTGATGGGATGGATGGAGCCAATCTGTTACAAATGTATGGGGCTTATGTGGGGGGGGGGCATGGGGGGACTGTGGCAGATGGGCCAGAGCAGGGGCAGCGGGACACGATTGTGGGCAGAGAAATTTTGAAAAAGTTACTGTGTACCTTGCAATGCCACTTCCTGTGCAGTACTTCATATTGCAATGCTATGTTTCAGGGAGCCATGACATTGGGCAGGAGACCAACCACTACATGGCCGATCAAGGGGGCAGCTCTGAGCACGTCAACACAGAAGTAACTGAGTGCAGGGCTGTCTGGGCAGGGGTCCTTGAATGTGGTGCCAAGGTCCGCATTGGGACCCCGGGCCGCCAGTTGAGTCTCGCTGCTCTAGGTCAGATATGTTTGTGGGTGGCTAATTAAATTGTTAACTCAAACACAACTCACACAACCAAAAGGCAACCCATACATAATGATGTGTGTTTTGTGATTGATTCCAAATATCTCACTTATCTTGCGAAACTTCATGACTTTAACAATCCAATTGGACATTTGAACTTTGCCATAATGGCTGTGGGCCTAAATGTGTGATTCCCAGGGACAAAAAGAGGACACAAACAGCCACAGTAGTGCGAGGCCAAGCAAGGCAAACCATAGGGGCATCCCGTTAGCTTGTTACTAGTGAACTGTAGATTATTTAGCAAACAGGCAAACATGCAGATTTAAGAGTACTCACCGTGGGTACGGGTCGGTGAGTCTGTGTCCCTTAGACCAGCATGTCCACCGACCGCGACCGGATGGAGAAGTCCAAGCACAATCTCCTCAGCAGGGGTAAACTCCAATTTAGATGGAAAGCCACCGCCAGTTTTCAGGCTGAAAAGAGAAAATCGTTTGGTACTCAGAAAAGGTGCATACAGTACATCCAAAACATTAGATTTAGCGTAAACATTTAGTTACCTGTAATTATGCCTTTTAATTTCTTTTTGCCGTACAGCATACTTCAGATCAGAGATTTTCTTCTGAATTTGGGACACATCTTTCCTCTCTTCCCCCGCTGCATTTACTTGTCGGAGGATGGTTTCAAACAATTCCATCTTGCGCTGCTTGGTGGTGTGTTTGGATTTGCTCCCATATAGCTCGTCATAGTATAATGTAAGGCCACTAGCCAATGCCATATTTTGGTCATGGGAGAATCTCCCACTCAACTGGCCGCGGCGCAATGTGCGGCCAGATGGTTGGCTTGGCTGCTCCTCCATGTGTGCAGACACATGTGGTGACATTATGGCCTGGGGCTGGGTAGGGGAATGGCCGGATTGGTGGCTTCCCAATGACTGGACTGGACTGGCCAAGGGACTGGGTGTTCTTGCGTGGCTGGCCACCGAACTTCCAGGTGTAGATGTGGTCATGGGGGCAATTCGGGGCCCTCTTGGGGGGCTAGGTTCCCGGCTGGTGCCAGGTCGGGGGCTCTGTTCCCGGCTGGTGCCAGGTCGGGGGCTTCTGGCCCTGGATTGGGTTCGGCGGGCCCTGTAGGGGCTTCTGGCCCTGGATGGTGTTCTTCTGGCCCTGTAGGGGCTTCTGGCCCTGGATTGGGTTCTTCTGGCCCTGTAGGGGCTTCTGGCCCTGGATTGGGTTCGGCGGGCCCTGTCGGGGCTTCTGGCCCTGGATTGGGTTCGGCGGGCCCTGTAGGGGCTTCTGGCCCTGGATGGTGTTCTTCTGGCCCTGTAGGGGCTTCTGGCCCTGGATTGGGTTCGGCGGGCCCTGTAGGGGCTTCTGGCCCTGGATGGTGTTCTTCTGGCCCTGTAGGGGCTTCTGGCCCTGGATTGGGTTCGGCGGGCCCTGTAGGGGCTTCTGGCCCTGGATTGGGATCTGCGGCCTCTGGATGGGCTTCTGGCCCTGGATTGTGTTCGGCGGGCCCTGTAGGGGCTTCTGGCCCTGGTTTGGGATCTGCGGCCTCTGGCTGTGCTTCGGGGCCTGGATGGGGTTCGGGCCCTGGATGGGGTTCGGGCCCTGGCTGGGCTTCTGGCCCTGGATTGGGATCTGCGGCCTCTGGATGGGCTTCTGGCCCTGGATTGTGTTCGGCGGGCCCTGTAGGGGCTTCTGGCCCTGGTTTGGGATCTGCGGCCTCTGGCTGTGCTTCGGGGCCTGGATGGGGTTCGGGCCCTGGATGGGGTTCGGGCCCTGGCTGGGCTTCGTGCCCTGGATTGGGTTCTTCGGCCTCTGGCTGTGCTTCGGGGCCTGGATGGGGTTCGGGCCCTGGATGGGGTTCGGGCCCTGGCTGGGCTTCGTGCCCTGGATTGGGTTCTTCGGCCTCTGGCTGTGCTTCGGGGCCTGGATGGGGTTCGGGCCCTGCTGCGGGGCATGGGTTTCCGAACTGCCCTACTTGAAGGCATGGCCGGTGTGGGCTCACTGGTGCTGCCTGTTCTGGGGGCAGAGGTGGTGGGTGCTGCAGTTGCCAGCTTTTTGGCTGCAGGAGGGGCACGGGGCTTGGGGCCCCTTTTTTTGGTACCTGAGGGTCCAGGGTCCCTTGGTGGGGCCGAGGTGGGAGTCTTGGCTCTCAGTTTTCGGCCAGCTTGCTGGGACCTTGTTGTGGGGCCCTCCGCGGTCTTGCTTGGCTGGGGTCGCTTGCTCATCGCCTTTTTTGGTGCCATCGTACACAAATGCTCAAAGAGAATGAGCTTTGGGTGCAGGGACCTTTAAATAATGAGCCCAGCGTGTGACGCCTATGCGCACGACTACGCGCTCGTACGAACGTACGTTCGAGCGGAACCAGGAAACCGCTGGGGTTTCACTTATCTGCTGCCTGGAAGAAGCATAAAGATGGCGCCCACTATCTTCACCCGTCAACAGGAAGAGATCCTCATGCTGGTAAGTGGCTGCCTGTGCATTTTAATCGAATAGTCAATGATGGCCTAAATGTAAATGATGCGTTTGGAACTAGTTTGGGGTATCTTAATGTTTAATCACTGGCTCCTCACACTTCATCCTCAAGGGCCGAGCCTGGCCACGTTTTCAACTGTCTATGCTGATGTCCTAATTCGGCCAATTGCTCCGGCTTAGCAACAGTTAATTAACCTGTGGAGTAGCGGGGCGAGCTGGCAAACCTGGCCTGTCTCGGACCTTGATGCGGATGTTTGAGGAACACTGTTTTCCTAAGCCATAAAAACACAACGGGAAGCCACACACGTGGTCCAAAAGCCTAAGCATTAGGCTACATCTTGGATGTTTAAACCATCCTAACATGCCATAGATGCAGGTGGCCTGATTCTTGATGTTGGCTATTATCTGTATGTACATGGTGTGTGATACATATAACATAAGACCAGACTGTCAATCACAGTCAACGTCCTCTTTAAGGCACTCCCCAAAAATGGCGGCCACTCGAAATGTGTGTGTTAATGACATTAAATTCTCAACTTGTGATGCAACACATATGGGTCTGTGTGTAAAAGTAAAAGCTCTGTGTCCATTATGTTTTTCAGATCATGCTTCAGCGCCGGTATGACTTCGCGCCCAATGTGTGCGAGAAAAGGGACATCGCCCGGGAGATCATCGCGGAGATCCACCGTGTGACCAGCACCACCTTCACTCACACCCAGATAATGCAGCATTGGTCGGACCTGAAACGTCTGCACATGCCCCGGGTGCGGAGGTATTTTGGGATCCATTTCCCAAGTAAGTACAAAGCAATTGCATGGTATATGTTCCAAATGTCTAAGTTATGCCTTTATTTATAATGACTTTTCTTTGGTAGTGTTGGAAATGGATTTCAGAATTCGCCGCACCCGGAGACGTACAGGCCGACCAGTGCTGCATGACTCTGCATCTGTGAGTGAAGGTGGTGGATCTCCCGGGCGACGGACCTACCCCTCCTCTGTGGCCTCCTCAGACCAGCCCCTGGACCTTACCACAGAGGAGGGGCCAAGGCGCGTGGGCGTGGAGTCATACCTGGCCACGCATGGGGAAGGCTCTGGTATGTCACTCTTCATGTATAGGCACAAAGATATACATGGCAGGCCAAAAACTAAGTTATCCTTTATTATGTATTTGTAGAAGCTTCTGGTGCGGGTGAAATAGTGGAGGAGGAGGCAGCAGAGATGCTGGAAGTCGATCCTGGCGAAGGTGAGTGATGTCAGCCAGACTGGGAGCCAGATATGTTGGGAATAGTGACTCTCTACAAGTACTAACCAAATGTCACATGTTTCTCCAGGGACTTCTTCACAGCAGAGCCAGGACCAAGGGCAGCCTGTTGGCCCCAACCAGCCATCTGTCGGCCACCAACTCCGTAAGTCTCCATGCCATTATTCATATTAATGTTTGCTTAGCTAATAACACACACATAACTAAAGGCGTAGCCAATGTGTAGTTCACACTTTCATGTGGGCACTTCGTTAGCTTAAAGAGGACCCTAACTAGTATTAAGAACCAAAGACTTAGCCATCACACTGTACCTACAGATTAGAAACATGGAAAAACACCCTTCACCCATCTAATGCATGTTATTAGACTGAACAAAACCAATATTGGGGAATATGGAATGCACAATATTTACAGGCAGCATGGGATACAGATTGAAAAAAGGAAGGTGCTGCCATGCATTGTGGGACTGATGACCTTTCCCTCAACCCAGCTATGCTCGGGATTCCCAACGCACCACTGTAACCTACTCCCCTGTACTTTATCCAACTCTCCACTCCTCATTAAGTGTTATGCTTCAGAGTCCAGATGGCGGCGCTGTAATCCCCAAAAAACCCTAAATAACTTTGAGGTGGTGCAGAATCATTTGTGAATAGTTATTGGTTTTCATTAAATAATGTTGAAGGTCCGGTTTAAGGAGTTTAAACACTTACCTGTGGGAAATGCATTAACTGTATCCCTTTGAAGAAGGACATATGTCATGCATTTACATGTATTTGATTAACCCTAAATCTATTTCCAGCATACAAACCGGTCTGGGACTCCTATTTATGTTTCTTTCTCTATTGGTTACAGGGATGATCCCCAAAACCTTGGCGGGAAAAAAAAAAAGAATGAAGGAGTTGGTGGCCGAGCTGCTGGCCATACAGGCGACGTTGGGGCCAACAGATGAAGAAGACGAGGAGGATTAGTGCCCTTGGTCCTGGCTCCTTTCTTAAAGTTGTTTTTAAATTTTTTCAAATTTTAACAATTGTTTTATCGTTTTGGTTAAAAACCAAAAAAAAAAGGTGTTTTACTGTTAAAAAAATACAAAATATTTATATGTGTTTTTCCTTTAAAAAAAAAAAAAAAAGGTTTACAAAAAAAAACCCAAAAAAAAATCAAAGTTTTTACAATTATTCAAAAAAAAACAAAGAAAATATTTGAAATAAATTATATTTTAAGCCTTCCGAAATGTGTCTTTTCTAATATGCACACACCCAAAAAATTACACAAACCAGAAACAACACACTTAGAAACATATAGACATATGTAAATTATGTGATATTCTTACGTTTTATGGACCGAGAAATGAAGTGGGATGCAGCCGCTACGGGGTTTAGGTAAGTTTGAGGGACCGAGAAATGAAGTTGAATGCAGCCGCTAAGGGGTTTAGGTAAGTTTGAGGGACCGAGAAATGAAGTGGGATGCAAGCGCTAAGGGGTTTAGGTAAGTTTGAGGGACCGAGAAATGAAGTTGGATGCAAGCGCTAAGGGGTTTAGGTAAGTTTGAGGGACCGAGAAATGAAGTGGGATGCAGCCGCTAAGGGGTTTAGGTAAGTTTGAGGGACCGAGAAATGAAGTTGGATGCAGCCGCTAAGGGGTTTAGGTAAGTTTGAGGGACCGAGAAATGAAGTGGGATGCAAGCGCTAAGGGGTTTAGGTAAGTTTGAGGGACCGAGAAATGAAGTTGGATGCAAGCGCTAAGGGGTTTAGGTAAGTTTGAGGGACCGAGAAATGAGAGTGGGATGCAGCCGCTAAGGGGTTTAGGTAAGTTTGAGGGACCGATAAATGAAGTTGGATGCAGCCGCTAAGGGGTTTAGGTAAGTTTGAGGGACCGAGAAATGAAGTGGGATGCAAGCGCTAAGGGGTTTAGGTAAGTTTGAGGGACCGAGAAATGAAGTTGGATGCAAGCGCTAAGGGGTTTAGGTAAGTTTGAGGGACCGAGAAATGAAGTGGGATGCAGCCGCTAAGGGGTTTAGGTAAGTTTGAGGGACCGAGAAATGAAGTTGGATGCAGCCGCTAAGGGGTTTAGGTAAGTTTGAGGGACCGAGAAATGAAGTGGGATGCAGCCGCTAAGGGGTTTAGGTAAGTTTGAGGGACTGAGAAATGAAGTTGGATGCAGCCGCTAAGGGGTTTAGGTAAGTTTGAGGGACCGAGAAATGAAGTGGGATGCAAGCGCTAAGGGGTTTAGGTAAGTTTGAGGGACCGAGAAATGAAGTTGGATGCAAGCGCTAAGGGGTTTAGGTAAGTTTGAGGGACCGAGAAATGAAGTGGGATGCAGCCGCTAAGGGGTTTAGGTAAGTTTGAGGGACAGATAAATGAAGTTGGATGCAGCCGCTAAGGGGTTTAGGTAAGTTTGAGGGACCGAGAAATGAAGTTGGATGCAGCCGCTAAGGGGTTTAGGTAAGTTTCTGGTTGAGGGTGCGCATGCGCAAGATCTTATAAACATACGAACGCACGAATCTAAGAGGCCAAAAACCAATGAAAACCAGAGGCAAACGCAAGTAATTGGAAGAGCTTGACGATGGAAGCAGCCGAAAAAACAGGCTGCCGCCGCAACAGGTGAGCACATGAACGTGATTTTTACGATTGGCAACTGACTGAGGCAAGTTCGGGAGATATCATACGAACGGACGTATCTTTTAGGATAGAAACGTATTTGCTTATTGAATCACTCGCAAGTTCATACGAACGCACGAGCGGACGTGAAAAATAGGATGATCGTGAGCCAAATCCAAGCTGTTACATGTTTCTTTGAATCAACCCATATGACTCACAGGAGTCTTTGTACAGGATGGAAGGAGATGGAAGCTGTGCAGGATGGAAGGAGATGGAAGCTGTGCAGGATGGAAGGAGATGGAAGCTGTGCAGGATGGAAGGGGATGGAAGCTGTGCTGGGTGGAAGGGGATGGAAGCTGTGCAGGATGGAAGGGGATGGAAGCTGTGCAGGATGGAAGGGGATGGAAGCTGTGCAGGGTGGAAGGGGATGGAAGCTGTGCAGGATGGAAGGGGATGGAAGCTGTGCAGGATGGAAGGGGATGGAAGCTGTGCAGGATGGAAGGGGATGGAAGCTGTGCAGGATGGAAGGGGATGGAAGCTGTGCAGGGTGGAAGGGGATGGAAGCTGTGCAGGATGGAAGGGGATGGAAGATGTGCAGGATGGAAGGGGATGGAAGCTGTGCAGGATGGAAGGGGATGGAAGCTGTGCTGGATGGAAGGGGATGGAAGCTGTGCAGGATGGAAGGGGATGGAAGCTGTGCAGGATGGAAGGGGATGGAAGCTGTGCAGGATGGAAGGGGATGGAAGCTGTGCAGGATGGAAGGGGATGGAAGCTGTGCAGGATGGAAGGGGATGGAAGCTGTGCAGGATGGAAGGGGATGGAAGCTGTGCAGGATGGAAGGGGATGGAAGCTGTGCAGGATGGAAGGGGATGGAAGCTGTGCAGGATGGAAGGGGATGGAAGCTGTGCAGGATGGAAGGGGATGGAAGCTGTGCAGGATGGAAGGGGATGGAAGCTGTGCAGGATGGAAGGGGATGGAAGCTGTGCAGGATGGAAGGGGATGGAAGCTGTGCAGGATGGAAGGGGATGGAAGCTGTGCAGCATGGAAGGGGATGGAAGATGTGCAGGATGGAAGGGGATGGAAGATGTGCTGGATGGAAGGGGATGGAAGCTGTGCAGGATGGAAGGGGATGGAAGCTGTGCAGGATGGAAGGGGATGGAAGCTGTGCAGCATGGAAGGGGATGGAAGCTGTGCAGGATGGAAGGGGATGGAAGCTGTGCTGGATGGAAGGGGATGGAAGCTGTGCAGGATGGAAGGGGATGGAAGCTGTGCAGGATGGAAGGGGATGGAAGCTGTGCAGGATGGAAGGGGATGGAAGCTGTGCAGGATGGAAGGGGATGGAAGCTGTGCAGGATGGAAGGGGATGGAAGCTGTGCTGGATGGAAGGGGATGGAAGCTGTGCTGGATGGAAGGGGATGGAAGCTGTGCAGCATGGAAGGGGATGGAAGCTGTGCAGGATGGAAGGAGATGGAAGCTGTGCAGGATGGAAGGGGATGGAAGCTGTGCAGGATGGAAGGAGATGGAAGCTGTGCAGGATGGAAGGGGATGGAAGCTGTGCAGGATGGAAGGGGATGGAAGCTGTGCAGGATGGAAGGGGATGGAAGCTGTGCAGGATGGAAGGAGATGGAAGCTGTGCAGGATGGAAGGGGATGGAAGCTGTGCAGGATGGAAGGGGATGGAAGATGTGCAGGATGGAAGGGGATGGAAGCTGTGCAGGATGGAAGGGGATGGAAGCTGTGCAGGATGGAAGGAGATGGAAGCTGTGCAGGATGGAAGGGGATGGAAGCTGTGCAGGATGGAAGGGGATGGAAGATGTGCAGGATGGAGGGGATGGAAGCTGTGCAGGATGGAAGGGGATGGAAGCTGTGCAGGGTGGAAGGGGATGGAAGCTGTGCAGGGTGGAAGGGGATGGAAGCTGTGCAGGATGGAAGGGGATGGAAGCTGTGCAGGGTGGAAGGGGATGGAAGATGTGCAGGATGGAGGGGATGGAAGCTGTGCAGGATGGAAGGGGATGGAAGATGTGCAGGATGGAAGGGGATGGAAGCTGTGCAGGATGGAAGGGGATGGAAGCTGTGCAGGATGGAAGGGGATGGAAGCTGTGCAGGATGGAAGGGGATGGAAGCTGTGCAGGGTGGAAGGGGATGGAAGCTGTGCAGGATGGAAGGGGATGGAAGATGTGCAGGATGGAAGGGGATGGAAGCTGTGCAGGATGGAAGGGGATGGAAGCTGTGCAGGATGGAAGGGGATGGAAGCTGTGCAGGGTGGAAGGGGATGGAAGCTGTGCAGGATGGAAGGGGATGAAAGATGTGCAGAATGGAAGGGAATGGAAGATGTGCAGGGTGGAAGGGGATGGAAGCTGTGCAGGATGGAAGGGGATGGAAGCTGTGCAGGATGGAAGGAGATGGAAGCTGTGCAGGATGGAAGGGGATGGAAGATGTGCAGGATGGAAGGGGATGGAAGATGTACAGGATGGAAGGGGATGGAAGCTGTGCAGGATGGAAGGGGATGGAAGCTGTGCAGGATGGAAGGGGATGAAAGATGTGCAGAATGGAAGGGGATGGAAGCTGTGCAGGATGGAAGGGGATGGAGGCTGTGCAGGATGGAAGGGGATGGAAGCTGTGCAGGATGGAAGGGGATGGAAGCTGTGCTGGATGGAAGGGGATGGAAGATGTGCTGGGTGGAAGGGGATGGAAGCTGTGCAGGATGGAAGGAGATGGAAGCTGTGCAGGGTGGAAGGGGATGGAAGCTGTGCAGGATGGAAGGGGATGGAAGCTGTGCAGGATGGAAGGGGATGGAAGCTGTGCAGGATGGAAGGGGATGGAAGCTGTGCAGGATGGAAGGGGATGGAAGCTGTGCAGGATGGAAGGGGATGGAAGATGTGCTGGGTGGAAGGGGATGGAAGCTGTGCAGGATGGAAGGGGATGGAAGCTGTGCAGGATGGAAGGGGATGGAAGCTGTGCAGGGTGGAAGGGGATGGAAGCTGTGCAGGATGGAAGGGGATGGAAGCTGTGCTGGATGGAAGGGGATGGAAGCTGTGCAGGATGGAAGGGGATGGAAGCTGTGCTGGGTGGAAGGGGATGGAAGCTGTGCAGGATGGAAGGGGATGGAAGCTGTGCAGGATGGAAGGGGATGGAAGCTGTGCAGGGTGGAAGGGGATGGAAGCTGTGCAGGATGGAAGGGGATGGAAGCTGTGCTGGATGGAAGGGGATGGAAGCTGTGCAGGATGGAAGGGGATGGAAGATGTGCAGGATGGAGGGGATGGAAGCTGTGCAGGATGGAAGGGGATGGAAGCTGTGCAGGGTGGAAGGGGATGGAAGCTGTGCAGGGTGGAAGGGGATGGAAGCTGTGCAGGATGGAAGGGGATGGAAGCTGTGCAGGGTGGAAGGGGATGGAAGATGTGCAGGATGGAGGGGATGGAAGCTGTGCAGGATGGAAGGGGATGGAAGATGTGCAGGATGGAAGGGGATGGAAGCTGTGCAGGATGGAAGGGGATGGAAGCTGTGCAGGATGGAAGGGGATGGAAGCTGTGCAGGATGGAAGGGGATGGAAGCTGTGCAGGATGGAAGGGGATGGAAGCTGTGCAGGATGGAAGGGGATGGAAGCTGTGCAGGATGGAAGGGGATGGAAGCTGTGCAGGATGGAAGGGGATGGAAGCTGTGCAGGATGGAAGGAGATGGAAGCTGTGCAGGATGGAAGGGGATGGAAGCTGTGCAGGATGGAAGGGGATGGAAGCTGTGCAGGATGGAAGGAGATGGAAGCTGTGCAGGGTGGAAGGGGATGGAAGCTGTGCAGGATGGAAGGGGATGGAAGCTGTGCAGGATGGAAGGGGATGGAAGCTGTGCAGGATGGAAGGGGATGGAAGCTGTGCAGGATGGAAGGGGATGGAAGCTGTGCAGGATGGAAGGGGATGGAAGCTGTGCAGGGTGGAAGGAGATGGAAGCTGTGCAGGATGGAAGGGGATGGAAGCTGTGCAGGATGGAAGGGGATGGAAGATGTGCAGGATGGAAGGGGATGGAAGCTGTGCAGGATGGAAGGGGATGGAAGCTGTGCAGCATGGAAGGGGATGGAAGCTGTGCAGGGTGGAAGGGGATGGAAGCTGTGCTGGATGGAAGGGGATGGAAGCTGTGCAGGATGGAAGGGGATGGAAGCTGTGCAGGATGGAAGGGGATGGAAGCTGTGCAGGGTGGAAGGGGATGGAAGCTGTGCAGGATGGAAGGGGATGGAAGCTGTGCAGGATGGAAGGGGATGGAAGCTGTGCAGGGTGGAAGGGGATGGAAGATGTGCAGGATGGAGGGGGATGGAAGCTGTGCTGGATGGAAGGGGATGGAAGCTGTGCAGGATGGAAGGGGATGGAAGCTGTGCAGGGTGGAAGGGGATGGAAGCTGTGCAGGATGGAAGGGGATGGAAGCTGTGCAGCATGGAAGGGGATGGAAGATGTGCAGGATGGAAGGGGATGGAAGATGTGCAGGATGGAAGGGGATGGAAGCTGTGCAGGATGGAAGCTGTGCAGGATGGAAGGGGATGGAAGCTGTGCAGGATGGAAGGGGATGGAAGCTGTGCAGGATGGAAGCTGTGCAGGATGGAAGGGGATGGAAGCTGTGCAGGATGGAAGGGGATGGAAGCTGTGCAGGATGGAAGGGGATGGAAGCTGTGCAGGATGGAAGGGGATGGAAGATGTGCAGGATGGAAGGGGATGGAAGCTGTGCAGGATGGAAGGGGATGGAAGCTGTGCAGGATGGAAGGGGATGAAAGATGTGCAGAATGGAAGGGGATGGAAGCTGTGCAGGATGGAAGGGGATGGAGGCTGTGCAGGATGGAAGAGGATGGAAGCTGTGCAGGATGGAAGGGGATGGAAGCTGTGCAGGGTGGAAGGAGATGGCAGGTATATTACTGACTGACATTACAGTGTGACATTACAGATTGGGAGATCTAATGTGACTGATGGAACAGCAGTGGCTAAGCTTAATCATGCCACCATAAGACGCCATTCTTGTGCAATAACGTTTTCAACAGCCAGACGTGCTTATTAGGCCAGCAATGAGCCATGTGTAATTTGTATCTTATGTTCCCCTGAGGAACATTAGAAGCTGAATCATGATTTCCAACAGGTGCAGACGTCAAGCGGGAGTGAAATACTCATTGATAGTGGGGAAAAAAACGATAATTTATTTTGTGAGGAAAAGGAAAGAAAGAGGGTGCGCAGATGGTTTACTGGGAATTGGAAAAAATTGGATAAACAAGACAAGTATAGTACAGAAAAAAAACAAAAACAGGAGAATGAAAAAAATATACAGCACTATAAACTGGTACAAGGAGAAGGTACAGACATAAATGTAAAAAACTACCCCCCCCCCACACTTCCCACATGATACTCTGCTGTTGTAGAATAAGGAAGCAAGCATGTGGCCAGCCAGGTGTCTGCTGTGTGAAGTGAAGGAGAGATACTGAGCACCGGTTCCTGCTTTTTGAGTGGCCATGTCCCCACTTATGAGAATATTGGGTGCAAACCTCTTAACAGTTATTTGCAAGACTTAGTATAGGTTAGTATACAATATATATTTCTGTGTGCTTAGGGGGTGGTGGACAAGTTCAGACAGGCCCACAAAGAAACTGATGAATCCCATGCTGGTCCCCTTTAGGGCCTCTTTTTCACAGGCATTCTGTCTACTGAGTGCCTGGGAACTCAATGGAGGAAATTCCTAACAGAAGAAATGAAGGAGTAGTGTATGGCAAACCATCTGGTGCTCAGCTCCAACAATGTTGATTGTTGACTTCAAGTGAGACCCAACCACCATGCCCGTTTCTGTAATAATCTATGGGGAATTGATCAGGAGGGCCAAGGAGACCAAGTTTTTGGGAGTCACGTTGAAGGACAACCTACACTGGGAGAGCCATATCAAGGTTGTGCTAAGGAAGGCACAGCTGGGTTATTCTACCTCATCTTAAAGGGAATGTCCAGGCAAAACAACAAAAACAGATTTAGTTTTCTAGTACTCCGAGTGACAAGTTATAAAAGTGTGCATACATTCCAGGTTCAGACATGCAGTGTCAGAAAGCTTGCATGTAAAAGAGCTTGAACGATAAGTAGCTTCAGATTAGGGGGTTGTGGAAACAAAAGGAGAAACAGGGGGGATGGGAATGGGAAACGGAGAATATAAATGGGAATATAAATGTATGGAAACCTTAAAATATGGTCTTAACATACATGCAAGGTCTATGATGCCCTATGTCTGAACTGTGCTCAAGTATATAGTACAGTGAACTAAATCGCATGTGGCTTCTTCATGCCTGACAAATTTGCCCTTTAAGGCTTGGCTAATTATAAATACCTAACTAATAGATCTGTAGACTCCAGGGCCTGCGCGCAATGGTTTTCGTCCTATTTAAAAGGCAGGTGGTGTCCTGTATTATGTTTTTCCCTAACTGATTAGTATGAGACTACAAGAAAAAAGTCAAGAACATATTTCAAGCCCATCAGAACCACTGAAACAATTATGGGAGCACCCTTCCCACCAATGGATGACAATATTATGTCAGCTTCTGGGGTGCACTAAAATCAGAAGCACTCTTATTTCCCACGTCGCGGATCAAGTAGATGGTCTATGGACATGTCTATGAGCATGTAGGCATATCTATACCTTTATTATTATTATTATTATTATTATTATTATGTCTTTTATCTGCAATTGCTGTAGGTAATTGTATGTATATGGTCAATATTGAACGTCCAGTATATTACTTATTGTATTTTGCGCTATAAGATGCACCTAGGAATTAGAGCAGGAAAATAAGAAAAAAAATATTCTGAACCAAAAGTTGCGCTAGAACCCCCCCCCCCCCCCCCCAAGGTGCAGATCCCCCAATTACAGGGGGTGTAGCATTCTCTCCCCTCCCATTCCTATATAGGTGGTATGGCATTCACTCCTTCATATTCCCCATAAGCATTGTGGCACTCCTCACTTCCATTCCCTATAGGCAGTGTGGCATTTCCCCTCTCATTCCCCATATGCCGTGTGGCATTCCCCCCCTCACATTCCCCATAGGCAGTGTGGCATTCCCCCCTCCCAATTCCATAGACAGTGTGGCATTCCCCCTCCCATTCCCATAGACAGTGTGGCATTCCCCCTCCCATTCCCATAGACAGTGTGGCATTCCCCCTCCCATTCCCATAGACAGTGTGGCATTCCCCCTCTCATTCCCATAGACAGTGTGGCATTCCCCCTCCCATTCCCATAGACAGTGTGGCATTCCCCCTCCCATTCCCATAGACAGTGTGGCATTCCCCCTCTCATTCCCATAGACAGTGTGGCATTCCCCCCTCCCAATTTCATAGACAGTGTGGCATTCCCCCTCCCATTCCCATAGACAGTGTGGCATTCCCCCTCTCATTCCCATAGACAGTGTGGCATTCCCCTCTCATTCCCATAGACAGTGTGGCATTCCCCCTCCCATTCCCATAGACAGTGTGGCATTCCCCCTCCCATTCCCATAGACAGTGTGGCATTCCCCCTCCCATTCCCATAGACAGTGTGGCATTCTCCCTCTCATTCCCATAGGCAGTGTAGCATTCTCCCTCTCATTCCCATAGACAGTGTGGCATTCCCACTCCCATTCCCATAGACAGTGTGGCATTCCCCCTCTCATTCCCATAGACAGTGTGGCATTCCCCCTCTCATTCCCATAGACAGTGTGGCATTCTCCCTCTCATTCCCATAGGCAGTGTGGCATTCCCCTCTCATTCCCATAGACAGTGTGGCATTCCCACTCCCATTCCCATAGACAGTGTGGCATTCCCCCTCTCATTCCCATAGACAGTGTGGCATTCCCCCTCCCATTCCCATAGACAGTGTGGCATTCCCCCTCCCATTCCCATAGGCAGTGTGGCATTCCCCCTCTCAATCCCATAGACAGTGTGGCATTCCCCCTCCCATTCCCATAGACAGTGTGGCATTCCCCCTCCTCTCATTCCCATAGACAGTGTGGCATTCCCCCTCCCAATCCCATAGGCAGTGTGGCATTCCCCCTCCCATTCCCATAGGCAGTGTGGCATTCCCCCTCTCATTCCCATGGGCAGTGTGGCATTCCCCCTCTCATTCCCATGGGCAGTGTGGCATTCCCCCTCCCGTTCCCTATAGGCAGTGTGGCATTCCCCTCTCCCATTCCCGATAGGCAGTGTGGCATTCCCCCTTCGCCGCTGGCCGGGTTGCCGCTGCCGCTGGGAGGCCAGGAGATCGAGGACCCATGCAGCTGGAGGGCATTGCCTGGACAAGGTCAGTCCAACCTGCTACACAGAGCTGGGTGTTAGTGTGTGCCTGTGCCCTAGACAAAAACAATGGCTGCGGTTAAGCCGCAGGGACAGGGGGCAGACTTCAGTTACCCTGTCTGCCCCCCCACTCCTTGATCATCTGGCCTCCCAGCGGCAGCCTGGCCAGCAGCACTGGAGTGCTGATACATGTGAGTATACTTTTTGTTTTGTTTTGTTTTTTTACATTCGCCCCATAAGACATGCACACATCCCCCCCCCCCCCCCCCCCTCCCTTTTTGGCATCTTATGGGGTGAAAAATACGGTATATGTTGTATAATGTTATTATCTAAAGTACTGCACTTCAACATTTCTGTGTAAACTGCCAAAAATCCCCTTGGGCATCATTGAATCAAATAAAGATGACTGATTTGGAGCAAAATGGTCAGCTGTTTCCCTGTGCAGTTCCAGCACTTAATTAAGACTACACGGATGGCACACTATATAAAAGTAATTCAATTCTATCTATTTTCTATGACTGAAGCAGCAGATAATGTTAGCTGTATGTGTTTTACAGGCGGTGCATGGTTTATGTGCTCTTGGTAGGAATTGGGGCATCATCAGTTATTGTATTAATGAGGGGTAATAGTGTAAAAAATTGTGTGCATAAGCCCTAAAAATAAACAGGTAATAAATCAGGTGAGCTCCCTAAACTGCCATCCCAGTCACCCCAGTCTGACACTGGTGGTGGACAAGTGTAGCTGGGTGATGAGTATGAGTTAAGGTCTGCTTTAAAGTTAGAAAATGTACATAGATATTTGGATCATTGCAGATCATTTTAGATGTGAGTGTAGTTAAATAGTTTGGCCACTTGATGGCAGCATAGAATAAGAAATAAATAGATATTTTCCGACAGTCAGGATATAGCGTGCAACATTAAGATGAGTCATCAGGCTTTCTGATCTGAGGTTGAAGAAATGTAACCAAAGAAATGGATTGAAAATAGAGCTGACTAACCTGTATACCCTGGCCTATGAAGAGAGCTGACAGAGGGAGAGAGTGTTGACAGAGTATTCTAGAGGGAGCATACCAGCCAGCTCACCATGGGAGAAACCTTGGATGTCCAAACGGAGGAGTACCCCCTTAGAAAGGCACATCAGAGAAAGGTAGAGACTGACACACTTACTGTGGCCAGTAGGGGAGGAAACCCATTCTGGAATGGAATCCTGAGGAGCGAAACTGGTAAGGAACAACCGTAGGGCTCGGGTTGTGTAGGGCCCCGTGTGCCAAGGGTCCTGGAAAGTCTACTTTTGCATGCGTCAATAAAAGAGAACCTGTTTTTAACATTTATGGCTGTTGGACCTACAGGGTGACCCGAGTTAGTACCTGCTCCCAGACCTAGCAAATACCCCTTGTGCAGCCCGGGCCAGGCGCCACTTCACACACAATCCCCTAAAACCCCCTTATTAAATAGGGGCATCCCAAAAGTCTTTCCCAAATACTACCCACTCAATGTGTAAGCTTTACATCACACCGCTAAGTTTAGCAATAATATTTTTATAAAAGAGTTAAAGACCAAGTTCAGCAGAGGCAAACTAACACAGCTTTCTCCTCTATTAGGTAAACCGACAGCTAAGTCGTTCTGAAACAGTTAATTGGCAAAATCTGCTTACCATCTGCCTTTAAAATTAAATAGCCACATAAGGTCTTTAGTGGCGGCCAAATCCCAGGGAATTAAGCCTGGCTGTTACAATACAGGAAAAATAGCTCCATCCTTCCTGTGGAGACAGGTACGAGGTTACCTACCCTTTGAGTTATAGGTTTGTCTTCATTTACTTTTACAGCAAGTCCCATGTCTGAAAGACGGCAGTTGCCATTGTCATCTAAAAGAACGTTCTCCGGCTTCATGTCACGGTAAACAATTTTTAAAGAGTGGAGGTGCAGGATGCCACAGCAGATCTGGGCTGAGTAAAATATCACCCTGCTCATTTCCAGTCCTTTCTCTCCAACATTGTAGATATGGTACTTGAGGTCTCCACCATTCATGATGGTCATCACGAGGCACAGGTGACTTTTAGTTTCATATGAATAGGCCAAAGAGACAATGAATGGACTGTGGACCTTCTCCAGGATCTCCTTCTCCAGCAAGGCCATTTTCTCCCCATTCTTCTTCTTGAGACGTTTCTTGTCCAGTTTTTTGCAAGCATACATCTGACCTGTGTTCTTCACTTGTATTGCGCATACCTGCAGTAACACAATAATAGTACTCATAAGATTTCATTTTAACGGAACAGTTTTTTAAAAATATTCTGCATTGAAGTGGACCTCCAATCCACTATTCCCAGAACGAGTTGAGAAACAAAGTCACAGCTCCCCACCAAATGGATAAACTCCAGCACGGAAGGCCCTGGCCGGCCTGTAGTCAGAACAGGGTGAATGCTCCAACAGGTGACGCATTTTGGGGTAACAATATCCCTTAGCCTTACTTGAAGTCGTTACTCCGAAACGCGTTACCTGTTGGTTTAACACTATGCATGATTCTAGGGTACTACTTTATTGTATTACTATTATTATTATGTTTATTTATATAGCGCTATCTTCCATAGCGCTTTACAAGGTATAATTACAGACAAGGTAAAACATACATATGTAAAGGGCCCATTTAAAGTTTAAGTTTTAGCAGCATTCTCCCCACAGCTGGACTTTCTACTCTTGTCACTTTTCCCAGCACGTCCCTTGGGGGTGCTGCATCCCCAATCATTGGGGCATCCTGATTTGGGATGCCAGTTTTATATCTATATCTTCTAATATTTAAACAGCCCTCATGCATAATATAGTGGTCTAAAAGATCAAAAAGCCCCTATAATGGCACAAAGTAAACAGCACTTTCCTACAACAGGTATTTAAATGGCACCAGAGGCCATCTAGGGTCAGAAGTCTACCCGGGAATTAAAAGATCCTGACAGCCCATAAGTGCCCCCAAGAAGTTTTTCAGCTGATGCTATAGCATTGCACAAACAGATCATTGGGAAGGGTGGATACGTGATGGAACTGAAGCTTTAGGATTGTAAGGGCAGATACTGTGGCAGGGATGGGTATGGCCTAGCATTGCAGGGGGGGGGGGAGCATGGACTAAAGATGCTAGAAAATGTGGTATTTCTCAATACATATTGCCACGCTCATGTCCTAATTACCTGCTGATATCCACCTAATTGCCTGCCTACCTAGCAAACTTTATTGATTGCCATTGGAGTGATGAACCTGTGGATGTAGCTACTGTGAGCTCAGACACAAAGACAGATTAGTATTTTGCTCAATTTTCTGACTTCCCAGTATAATTTAAAGAAACCAGCAACTCAAACCAGGGGAACAAATAAAGAATTGCACCCTGGCATGATGGAACTTTAATTACACAGGGGGGCAAGAACAGTGTTCACAAATTAGGTGGGATAAAAAAAAGCCCCTAAAAGTTGAGCTGTATGGAGCCCAGCATTTCCTGATGACCCTGTATATAAATATATAACCTTGGACCACGAGAGGAAATCCATTCCTGGAGCCCACCCAGAAATGATGTCTGACATAAATGCGATAATCATTAACCAAAAAAGTCACCTTCTAAAAAATAAACCAGGAACACAGTTTTTATATTGGATCTACTGTACTGACTGGAAAGTGGATTACGGCAAAAAGTTAGGGATATGTGGCTTTCAGGTGAAATTTACAGGAAACATAGAAAGTTCTTCAGTGATATTGTATCACAAAAGTAGAAGCATGCAATGGTGACTTCCCCATTTCTTGAAACAAAAGCCAACAACAGTATTGGGTATACCCCAACAAAAATAATGTTTTAATAACTTTTCATGTGCTCTTGAGCATCAATCACAGCTTGACAATGACATCACATGCTGTTTACAACTTGACTTATTGTCTGCAAAAGCATGACAACGCACTCTTCTCTAGGGACAGCCCTCAAGTCATTTAGATTGTGAAGTACAAAGTTACGAGCCTCTACATGGCGCCACAGCTTCCCTTTTTTATGGGATTCAGGTCTGGAAAAAAGTGCAGGCCGCTCCATCCGACATACCCGTCTTCAGCAGCCGTTCCCTAATGATGCAACCTTGATGAGCTGGAGCACTCTCCTCCATGAAGGTGAAATTATGTATTCACGTAGTATGAGCTTGTCCCTTTACTATTCACAAAGTTTAGGGAAGTTCTGTATTTACTAGATACATGCCCATACCGTAACACCTCCAAAGGCTCATCTGGTGACAACAGTGGCTGATGCAAAGTGGTCTCCTTGAAGTCACCAACATTGTTGGGGGCCATCATTTCTCAGCATGAATCAACTTTCATTAGTGAACAGCACTGAAGCCCACTGGTCCCTCATTCAGCGTAGATGCTTCCTGGCCAATGAAGGTTGATGACACCTGTACATGGTGGTGTGATCAGATACCCTTGCCGGATGTCTGGCATGCAGACCATGCTTATGTAACTGGTTTTAAAGGGTCTCATATGACACTTGAGTGCCTCCCACCTCCCTTAAATGTTCCTGGAGTTGTGTGGCATTCATCATCAGATTCCACAGGGCACTGCTCATGATAAAACTGCCATTAGTGTGGACTGTGGTGAAATGACGTTCACTTCTATGCCTTTCTGTGCCTGGCCAATGCTCTCTATTGCTGTTACAACGTGCTGATGACAGTCTGTGACACTCAGTTCTGAATGCACCAGGAAATGTATTGGGCGATTCATGGATCAAATGCTAATCTTGCAGTTAAGCTCCTTGTTAGAGAACAGCAAAGTTGTTCAAAACGTACTGATACAGTATGTGCATTCAAAAGTTTAGGGATGGTCACCTGTAAAGGTTAGAGTGTATTAAGGTTCATCCTGAAATTTCACCCTGAAGCCAAATATCTCTGATATATATATATATATATATATATATATATATATATATATATATATATTTTTTTTTTTTTTTATTAATATAGGATGAAACCAGTGAATTTGCATATGCAATCTATTCAAGCAGGTGCATTTTTTTATGGGAGGATTAAAAACCGAGCATGCTGTCTTGGAATCGTATGAGGCAGGCTTTGTATCCCCTAAATAATTTGTGGCTTTAATCTAATTCCAGAGCCATGGGATTGTTCTGGAATGTGGATGCACTGCAGTCACCTCCTAACCCTGGCAATTACTAGCAAATATGCTCCTGTTCACAGCGGGAATGTACTACTACAAGCAGAGGATTAATGGGAATTAAAGGAGGGAGTGGGGACACAAGGAGTCTGGCTTAATTGTATTGATGTACAGCGGATTCAAGGAGAAATGCGTCACCTTGCGGATCCCAGTCCCATCCCTTGCTTCACACAGTGTACATCTGCATTACTGTGATAAATCCTTAATGACTATAGACAGCAGAGCAAAGCAGCTCAAGGAGCCTTGCAGCAATTAAATGCCACTCTCCATATCAGCTAGATACTGTAGTTCCAGCAAATCTTGCTCTGACTTTACTAATACATAAGGCATGGCTGTAAACTGACAATGCTATCAGCATACACCTTATAATTGTTCAGCCTGGGGTCTATAAATCAATGCTATAAAGGAAGCTAAAATGCCATGTAATTAGCCAAATCTTTTTGGCCCGTTTCTCAATTCACTTTCTATTAAAAGTATAGAAGGTTCCATAACAGTTCATCCAATTTTCAGATTATGTAGTCAGGCTCAAAAAGATGCCCGTTCAGATAAATGTCTTGCAATCCCTACATTTCACTAGTCAATGTGAAAAGAAAACATCAAGCCTGAAAAGAACCTATGGAAATCATATAAAATCCTTGAGCCAAAACATTTCCAGAATTTTGTTCAAAAACAACACTTGGGAAATGGATCTAGTTGATTTAAAAAGCCCAACTCTGCACATGAAACATTTTCTATTCTTCATTTTTCTTCTAGTCTTTACCATGATCCATGTATATATGGCCACCAACAAAGTCATTTTTGACAACGGCCCCAGAGCCAGTGGGGCATGTTCCAGAATTTACTCTGTCCTGGTGGTGTGCTGCTGTTTTGAACACCCCCTCCATATGGCCACACTGTACCCCCAGCCATGCACTTGTCCTGCCCCTGCAATACTAGATCCTCAGCATAATGGCTGTTGGAGGCACTGCCCAGTTCTAGCACATTATCTGCCCCAAGCCCCTACAATACTAAAGTTTCAATAACACCACTTTAATAGTGATATACCTGCAATACTACTGTAAATTCCCGGCTGTGGAGAGTGCTTGCTAACTGCCTGGGAACTACTTGGGGCTCAGTGGGGATGTCATGGGCTGGCTGGGGACCAATAAAATTCTGTCCTAATTTTTTTCCCTGTCCACCCCCTATTTGGCACAGGGATAGCAGGTTATGGACTTAAGGCTCGATTCAGAGAGACAAAAAAAAACTTCCGTTTTAGTTCCGTTTTTTTTGGGAAATGTTTCCGTTCTCGTATGAGTGTGCGAGCGATTCTGTGCATGCATTGAAAACCTTCTGTAAGGTTTCCGTCCGTTCGTACGGCAGATTACGAATACGAGGATGTCATTTTCCATCCAGACTTTTCCGTTTCATTTTCACGTTACAACGTAGGCTTTCGTTTTTGCCCTTTTTCCCATCGTATCCTCCAACGAATCCTTTACGTTTCCCGTTCGATTCTGTTTCCCTTTTTCAATAAATATTCGTCCAGACGGAAATCCTTACAATCTTGCGCCTGCGCACTACAAACTTAACTCATTAAAGTGCTCGCCTACATATTTGCCACCCTCACTTCTACTACAATGTTTAGCTAAATCACTTAGCACCTTCCTCCATTTTCCCTTTTGGACCCTTAAAGCTCACCCAAACCACTTCTCGGTTAGGTTCTTCTTCCATTTTAGCCCCCTAAAACTTACCCAAATCACTTCTCGGTCATGTGACTATTCATCTTTAAATATTTCTGGGCCCATTAGTTTTGTGTTAATGTATTTTGTAAATGGAATGACAATGTAACATTTTTTTTTATTCCATCATAAAATATAAAATTTTTAAAATTTTTAAAATTTAAAATTTTTACAACTATAAAAAACAAAATACATAGCAATGGCAGGCCACTGAACATTATTATTCATCTGTGGTCCCCAACGAGTTGCGCAGCTCCTGCATCTCGCCCACCAACTGAAGGACCCTGACACTCAGTTGTGCCACTCTGGCACGTGTGGTCCCTGTTAAAAAACGTAAATTAAAATATTGGTATAAACTTGTTGGGGTCATACTGCAGTGCCCCCCTGTATGGTCCAAACACCTAAATCTGGACTTCAAAAGCCAGAGGGCCCTCACCACGGGCCGGGTTTTGCATAGTGCCCGATTAGAGAAACCCTGGCCCGCATTCTGCAGGCAAAGAACGGGCATCAGGAGCAAGGGCGAGTGGTTGCGGTTCCTGCAACCAAATATAAAATAATTACACAAAGCAAAGGTAACCAACTAAAACAATAACTCCTACAACAAATTAAGATTCAAGTTCAACAATCCAAATATAATTCACAAAGGACATAAGTCTAAAAAAATATAGCAATTATATGGATGTGTGGGAAAATAAATGTTTACATGCTAAGGACTAATTTAGGTCAGCATTAAAATGCATTTATAAGGCATACATGAAATGTATTGATTCAGGTATGCATTGCTATACAATTTATGGCCTCGGCCATGCTGATACATGCAATGCCTTGGTGCTAAAGGCGCGCAGACTCCTCCACATAGCCGCAAAACATGTTCAACAATAGCAATCCGATCGGAAATGAAACGGATTTATAGGGTGGTGATCCGTCGGAAATCAGCTCTCTGAATCAGACGGAATCCCATCCCAGCAACGGAAGTTATCTGAACGAACGGAAAATTTTCGATTTTGTTTGGAAAATGATCCGAACTAACGGCAATGTTCTGATTTTGTTTGGAAAATGATCTGAACTAACGGATATGTTCCGATTTGCTTCCGTTCATCGAAAGCGCATTCCTGAACGTTTGTACGAATGAAAAATGGACGAAAAAAGGCAAAAAAATGACAAACACCCACCAAAACTTTCACAGACAGCTACAGGAGTGCAGACGAATATGTCTCTGAATCAAGCCTTAAGTGCTGTAGTATAGACCCCTGTCTGAGGACAGTGACATTGCTTCTATAAACGTCTATGTGAAGTAGAAAGCCTGGCGTTACCACTAAATGAGCACTGGGAGACATTAGGGTTGATTCTGAGCCCCTTTCTCACCATTTTTTGCATGAAATTTTCAGTTCTTGTCCATTACCCCCCTCATCTAATTCAGCAGAGTCTTTTTTGGCAAGAATTTTTGTTTGGAATATTTTTTTCATTTTTGCGTTATTTTTAATTTGGTAGCAAGACCTCCATAAAAAGGGCAAGAAAGGGACTCTGAATAAACCCTGTTGTCTCGCCCCATGTTCTCAGTCAAGCCAGTTATTGGCACAGGGGCAATAATATTTTCACATTACAGGTCGCTTTTATATGTCCCTTTATTTTTCTTTTATTGTTGACCAGCAGTTTCCCAAGTTTTATTCTCCCTAACTGGACTTTTATTTCCTTGGTATTGGTACAATTTAATGACACTATCTTACCCCTCCCTCTGCCTAACTTTACAGCTGTTCTGCTTTGGAAGTTTGCACTACTTGAGGAGGATGTCAGATAAATTCAGGGCCTCATAAAAAGGTCTGGACAGAGGGCCAAGTATTAAATACAAGAACTTTGTTACCCTAGTGGTCCGAGAAGTCAGGCCTTGGAAACATATTTTACCAAAAGTGGCAAACCTTACAACCGGCCAAACACTGGGCTACAGCCCAGTGCTGACACAAGAAAAACAGATGCGATTTAATGTTTTTAAAAATTCCCAGTCCTTCCCAAATTGGAGATTTACAGTGAAGGTAAACAGTACACCGCTCTGAATGGTGTCTGGGAGGCTGTGGTTCTGCTGCACAAAAAGCTGATCTTCAACAGGTCCATGGATAGAAGGCTTATAGGGTATCAGTTTAACAGATGATAATAAAGTGAAATGTGTCATTTAGTAACGTAATCATTCTGCACTATAATAGTTGCCCAATAATTATTATCCAGTGAGATTAGAGAAGCCAAAAATAACTATGCAAAGAAACTGGGAACATCTTTCTCTTCAGGAAATTCCAGAGCCGTCTTGAATGGACTAAAGGGAAGCTACCAACTACAAACCATCCACCCCCGCAGTCAACAAAAGTAGCTGAGGAATTGAACATTTCTATTGTCAGTTTGAAAAGGACCTTGCAGCTACACATGAGTATGATTGTCCGAGTCCATGTTAAATCATCAACCAACTTGCTGTGAAAGAATCAGATGTGGAACGTCTACTTCTAGGTCTGCATGTCAGGAAGGCACCAGGTTCTGCTTGTAAATCTCCCTCATGCCTCAAAGTTTGATCTTTATTTGAGTGTGCTGTACCCAAATCCCAAACCCTCAACTCATTACGACTTTAGACCGGTGGCGTTGTCCCCAGTCTCTATGAAAGTGTTTGAAAAGCTAGTGATGTCCTACCTGAAGAATGCAACTGAGAGTCACTGGGATCCCCTTCAGTTCGCCTACAGGGCAAATAGATCTGCTGAAGATGTGGTGAACCTACCCCTCAAGTATGCCTTAGATCACCTTAAACAACCTAGGTCATGTCAGAACACGGTTTGGTTTGATGGTATTAAATTGAACAAACAGATGTCCATTCCACCTAGCATGTTTGAGTGGCCAGGAACTTCCTGGTGGACAGAACCCAATGTGTCAGGGTAGGAACCTTTCTTTGCAGCGAACACCACACTAACATAGGTGGCCCCCAGGGGTGTGTACTGTCCCCCCTACTCTTTACCTTATACACTAATGATTGCCCAACTTAATCCTCAAACCTTCAGAAACTGTGGAGATATTGTTTGACTTCAGTAAAGCTCCTCAGAAGGCTCTACCTTTATACATTGATGGAGTGAAGGTGGGAAGAGTGGAACATACCAAATTACTGGGCACAATCATTTTAGGATCTAAAATGGTGCAAGCAAATTGATTCTGTGCTTAAAAAAGCCCAACAGAGGATCTTCTTTCTATGGCAACTAAAGACATTTGGCATACCAAATTACTGGTGACATTCTACACGGCAATCAGTGAGTTTGTCATGTGCAGTTCATTCACAGTCTTGTCTCACATGCTACACCTTCATAGAATTGTGAAGACTGCAGGAAAGATTACTGGTGTCTCATCTTTAGACAATTTATTTATATGCAGAAACTTGAGCAAGTAAAATCATTGACGACCCCCAGCACCCAGGACTAGTCTTCTTTAACCCTTTGCCATCTGGATGCCGATACAGAATTCCTCTGGCTAGAACAGACTCTTTTGCACTAGCCATATGGCAAGTGAACCAGTGACTTTCTGGGAATATTTTGTTATATATATTTATATAGCTAATTGTTGTTTATTGTAAATCTGAGTCCTTTTATCCCTTAAATTTTGTATTAGCATATCACTTGCAAAGAAATCCTGGTCTGTATATTGGTGGAATCAACTAATTACCAAGGAAAGCCCAAAATCTCATTTTTAGTTTCTTGAATTTTCAGGTTCGATGTTTAGTGACACTTTGGTCCTGGAGTCTAAAAGATTCTCTAGACTAGGCACTATGTGAGGCCACCCCGCCAGTTCACCTGAAAGCCCCCATACCTTGTATCAGGCCCTAACCACGTTCGCCAGTTGCCACCACATCCCTGGCATCCCTGCAGCTGTGGGTGCTCCCGTGCCCAGCCCAGCCGAATGAATGCCCAACCGAACCTATCTGAATGCGCTTTTTATTTAAGTGCCCTGCTTTTCAGGATAAGCTGTAGATCCACTATTTTCCAAAAAGATAATAAATTGCCTTATTGCAGGCACAGGTGATTTTGGGGGGAGGGGTGAACATTTTTATTGCACTTGTTTTCTTGTTAAAGTTAAAAGCTCATCAAGATTCAGGCTGAAATTACACCCAAATGTGCACCCAGAATTACACTTCGCTAAATAATTAGCGTGACCACCACTGAGATCTTCTATACAGGTCTATCTCTTAAAGCAGACCAAAACCCACATTTAAAGCAGACCTTCACTCTGAATAAAAGTCTATCTTATATGTTTCCCGAACCCTGTACATACAGATTGCTCACATTAAAAATCATCCTACCTGCATCTACTGCATGTTATGAGCCTTTAACCCTTTAACCGCCAGCCTACCTTGAGATTTTGTTATCCTTTGTTGCCAGACCATTTTGCCCTTTATTTGCGCTCCCCATGTTCAACTGTGATTTTTGAAGGGATTTCCCAGGAAAGTGATGAATTGTTTTTTCAGCAGAGCCTGGGCTTTAACATGAAATGTCTTGCCTGTCATTTTCTAAGTGTATTCTCAATATTTTTGGGTGAAATATGTGCAAAAAAATAAAAAAAAACTATTTTTTACAATTTGTAGTGTTTTTTTGTAATAAAAAATGTAAGTTTATCAATAAAATCTTATTGCGTGTGAAACCCCAATTTCTCCCGCTTACAGCGGTACGACATATGTATTGGTAGACACCCTTTCCTGCCCAGGAGACTCCCCCAAACTGAAACAACGCTTTAGGAGATTTTTAGATAAAATACAACTATGCTATGTAATATGTGCACCTTGCAGTTTTTCAAGAAAAACAACCCTTTACATTTGAAATACCCCCTACAAACTATATATTCCCTAGAAGTATACACCTCAGGCTTTCTAGGTTACCAGGCTTGTTGACATGAGTGCAGTTTTATGGAAGTAATCCCTCAATGTATTCTTTGGTTGCACAGGGTATTCTTTGGTTAAAACCCTTAAAAATTCCCCCAAAAAATGGCATGAGGTCCCCCCTACCCAGCATAACCAGCCTGTGACAAGCTATGGGGGCTTGTAGAATAGAGCGCAGGGGCCAGCTTTAGTGGCCCCTGGCCCTGCAGGCTACAAGCCGGCATAGCCTAGGGCCACGGCTCTTCTGCCCCCCCCCCGGGCTTTGGGGAGGCAGGAAATTTGGGGGGGGCAGGGGTTAATGGCAAGTCACCCGCTAGCCGCAGGTTATGGCCTCCGCCCCCTATCCCCGCCTTTTGTGGGAGGAGCGGGATGACATCATCATATAGTCTCACCGAGCAGATCTGACAGATCTGACAGATGCCGGTGGTGATCGGAGCAGGGCGGGTGAGAGGCGAGGAGGCTCTTCACCTCTCAAGCGCCCTGCGCCGATCACTATTGGCATCTGACAGATGCCGGAGCTGGGTGAGCGGCGTGGGACAGCGGCGAGGGACCCAGGTTCGGAGGTGAGTACAGTAAAAAATAAATAAATAAAATAAAGATCATTTTTTTCTTATGTGTCCATGTCTTTATTTTTTACTTTTAACCCCTTGTGAACTGCTAAGGGGTCCATGAGACCCCTATACCAGTTCACAAGGCTGGGGGATGGCAAGTCACCTGCGGCTAGCGGGTGACTTGCCATTAACCCCCAGCACCCCCATTACCTGCCTCCCCAAAGCCCGGGGGGGGCAGAAGAGCCCATGGCCACGGGCTATGCGGGCTTGCAGCCACAAAAGCTGGCCCCTGCGCCCTGTTCCTACAAGCCCTGCATAGCTGGTCCCGGGCTGGTTGCTTCGGGTAAGGGGGATCCCATGTCATTTTTTTTTTATTTTTAAGGGTTTTTAACCCTTAAAAATCCAAAAAAATGGGGTCCCCCCATGGGAAGGGGGACCCTATGTTGTTTTTTTTTTAATTAACCCCTTATGTTCTGTCACCCAGCAGCTATAAAAAGGCTTCCAGCAGGCGAGCAGAAGCCAGTGATTGCTGAGGGACACAGTGCTCCAGGATGGATGAGAAGTATGTATTAAAAAAAAAAAAAAAAAAAAAAAATTCTCTGTGTATGTGTTTGTGTTTTTTTTTTACATTTAACCCCTTGTGAACTGGTAAGGGGTCGATGAGACCCCTATACCAGTTCACAAGGCTGGGGGATGGCAAGTCACCTGCGGCTAGCGGGTGACTTTCCATTAACCCCCGGAACCCCCATTACCTGCCTCCCCAAAGCCCGGAGGGGCAGAAGAGCCCATGGCCACGGGCTATGCGGGCTTGCAGCCACAAAAGCTGTCCCCTGCGCCCTGTTCCTACAAGCCCTGCATAGCTGGTCCTGGGCTGGTTACTTCGGGTAAGGGGGAGCCCATGCCCTGGAAGGGGGGACCCTATGTAATTTTTTTTCTCGATTTAAAGCTTTGTAGTGTGGATGGTACTTGTATTTTATTTGTAAATGTTATAACGTTTGTTTCAGTTTGGGGGGTCTCCTGGGCAGGAACGGGGGGGGCTACCAATATGTGGTACTGTTCTAATCGGTAGAAATGGGGCTTTCACATGCAATATGGTTTTCTTTAATAAAATACATTTTTTTTATTTAAAATAAAGGAGGCAATTTTCTTTTTTTATTTAAAATAAAGGAGGCACTTTTTTTTACTTAATAATATTGTAAAAAACAGAATAAAATTTACAAACAAGACATTCATGTTAAACTCTGCTGCAAAAAAAATATATATATCATTTTCCTGAAAATTCCAGCAAAAATGGCACTAAACATGGCGCAAAATAGGGAAAAATGACCTGTCAACAGAGGGTGACAAAATCTCAAGTAGGGTGGCAATTAAAAGGGTTAAAAGTAGCTATGCATGTTGGGTATTGTTCTGTTCGGGGGACCTTGCGCTTTCAGACTTAGCTTGTTTTTTCTTGTTTGCATATTTATATTTTAGGAAAAGGTGTTTTTTATTCAGCTTTTTTATAAATTTTTTAAGGAAACCCTGCGCAACCAAAGAATTCTTTGAGGGATTAATACCAGAAAGATGAGCCCACTACAACAAGCTGGGTACGCTTAGAAAGCTTAACATGTGTACATTCCGGGAATATATAGTTTATGGGGGATATTCTGAATGTAAAGGGTTGTTTTGGTTGAAAAATCGCAAGGTGCGCACTTTGTCTGCAGAGCTGAAATTTTCAAGTAAGATTACCGTTACGCACATGCTTTACTTTGGGGTGTTTGGCAACTCTTCCCTTGACAGTAGCTATGCATGCTGGGTATCATTCTGTTCGGGGGATGTTGCTTTTTCAGTTTTTTTAGGAAAATGTGGCTTTCATTCTGCTTTTTTATCCTTTTTTTTTAGGGAAACTCTTTGCAACCAAAGAATACATTGAGGGATTACTTCCAGAAAACTGTGGCCACTTCAACAAGCCTGGTACCCCTAGAAAGCTTGAGGCGTGTACTTCCAGAGAATATATAGTTTGTTGGGGGTATTTCAAATGTAAAGGGTTGTTTTTCTGGAAAAACTGCAAGGTGTGCATAGCGCATATCACAGTTGTATTTTGTCTGAAAATCCTCTAAAGCACTGTTTCAGTTTGGGGGAGTCTCCTGGGGAAAGGGTGTCTACCAATACATATGTGGTACTGCTGTAACCGGGAGAAATTGGGATTTCATGCGCAATAACATTTTATCGACAAACTTAAATTTTTTATTGCAAAAAACACTACAAATTGTAAAAAATCGTTTTTTTTTTTTTTTTTTTTTGCACATATTTCACCCAAAAATATTGAGAATACACCTAAAAAATGACAAACAAGACATTTCATGTTAAAGCCCAGACTATGCTGAAAAAAAACAATATATAATTTTCCTGGGAAATCCCTGGAAATCCCTTCAAAAATCACATTTGAACATGGGGAGTGCAAAATCTGGCAACAAAGGGTGACAAAAACTCCAGGTAGGCTGGCACTTAAAGGGTTAAAGTGGAACAAAACCCAACAGCGGCCAGCCTGGAATCTCAGGCATAAGTCCCGTTATGTGAAACCTTTCAGGACGCCCATAAATACCCATCTTTCTCCACTATCGTTCAATGGCAGCCGCCTGCTATGATTACGTCACTTGACAGGCGGCTGAAGCCGTAGCTAAGTTTTACTATATAATGTAATAATGGTGTTACATTGCACTAGTTGAAGTTTAATTATTTCCACCTCTTAACTTCTTTCTCTTATTTAAATTGGACTTCATTTTATTTCATAACTTATTTCAAAGCATGAATATAATAAGGAAAGTTATCTGATGCAGGGTCTAAATAAAATTAAAGGGCAAATAGCTTTAAATCTGGAGTTATATATTCCATCTAACATGAGAAATACACCAAGTTACTGATGTAATATCTTTTTAAAGAACAATTTAACCTGAGCAATGCACTATATTCACTTATTCAAGCAAATCTCAAGTGTTCCACTCCATATATATTTCATTTGCAGGAATTTGATAATAGCTACAGTATGTGAGTGCTTTAGATTGGGGTTTGGAACTTTCTTATGGTTATTAAAATGAATATTTCTAAGCGCATCCATAGAAAGTGAAGAAATAAGGTGATACCTATTAAGGATGAGTATATATAAATGTAAGCTTTGGATGTAATGTAATTCTCTTTATCAGACAAGGTGTAAAGCTTACCTTAAATATACTGTTAGCCTTAAAATGTATCACCTTAATTCCTTACTTTCTACTGCTTTCAGGGCTAACACAGTAAAACACATTTCTGGAAGCAAGTTCATGAAACTAACAAACAAGATATGCAGATAACAGTTCATGTAACATTATACAGAAATCTTAGAATTTGTGTCACATTTTTAAAAGAAATATTTTTGTGATAGAGTAACTCATCCAGCCCAGCGTGGTACCTACCTCTCCAAAGCCACCTTTTCCCAGCACCCTAAATTCATAGAAAAATTTATGGGTGATTGGTTGTCTTTCAAATGCTTTCCACTGGAGGAATCGGTCAAAGTAGATGCTATTTTGGTAGGCCTCAAATGGCCCTTTTTTGAGATATTCATTTGCTTCTTCCTTGGAAAGCTGAAGCAACGCTGGAACATCAGTGATCTGTGCTTGCTGGAGGCGTTTGAAAAGCTCTGGGCTTAAAAAAGGTAGCTGACCTTCAGAATTCTGTGTGAACCTCTTGCTTATTAGATTTTGTAGTGTTTGATCCTTGGTGGAGTCTTCCTCGAGCTCCCAATCATTTACATCATCCAGGTATTCCTGAACCTGGGCATACTCTGGCACGGATGACAAGAAGTCTCTGAAAAGTCTTCGGCCAATAGGTTGCTCCACACAGATGCTCTGGTATTCCAGGGGAACCTTTTCTTTTATTTCCTTGCGACAAGAGTCAGTTGAAGGCAATGAGAGACTCTTACGCCTCTTCTGCAACTCTCTTAAATCTCCCTCGCTGCTTTTCCTGGCTTGTAAATATGCAGTATTGGCTATAAGATTATCTAGTCCTCCCATGTCACACATGGCTGCTGCTGCTGAGAGTCAGGGAGCTGGAATGAGACCAGGACCAGGCTTCTACCCTGTCTGCAAACCAGTCCCTTCTCCCTCCTCAGCCACTCTGACACACAGGCTGCCAACTTACTAATCATTAAATACCACTGAGGGATTTTCATTAAGGCTGGTACCATTTGTGGAAAGTGACTAGTAAGAGGTTTCTCTGCTGTAAGAAGCTTTGGCAATGCTATCTATAGCTGCCGATTACATACAACAAAGAGCATAACCACTGCCAGCGGGGGGCCAACATTTATGCAAAGTAGAGAAGCACTGCCATGTTAAGTTGTGTACGTAAAGAACCATTAGATTAGACTGTGTCACAGAATGGATTTGCTTTTACACATATCTAAACAGCTGGGGTTTTCTTACAGAAAAACAAAAATAATATACGAATACTTTATTGACCGCCAAGTAAGTACAGGATACATACAAGGAATGCATTTTGGAAGGGAGGTACCCCTTTAGAGCTATAAAAGTATATAGCAGTTGAACAATGAAAGATATATATCTTTGCAGACATTTTATTAATAAAAAATCATCTAGCAGTTCTTTGCATTGTTCTTGTTTATATTTAAAGTGGTCTATAAGATTCCCGGGCCGATCACCTCACTCACCGCGGGACATCCGAGATCGGGATGTCCCGCGGGGTGAAACCCCCCCCAAAAAAACCCAAACTCCTTACCTGATCCGCCGCCTCCCGCGCCGGCCGTCTGTGAATGGCCAGCGCGGGCACGCCGAGAGTGACGCGTGGGAGGCGGCGGCGGACGCGCTGTCTTGGACGCCGCAGTCACCCGCTTGGACGTCGGCGGGGATTGGACAGCGCGGTCACGTGGGAGCGGGGAGAGGTGAGTTTTTTGGGGTTTCTGGGGGGGTTTCAGAGAGCGGGACACACCCGATCGGGGTGCCCCGCCGAAGTGGACCAAAACCCAGGATAGTCAAAATCCTGGGTGTTGGTCCACTTTAAGGCACTGCCTATGTACTTTTTCTGATGTGGCGCCTAAGGCAGAACCAGTCAAGGAAAGAGTCTTTTAGGTTTGGTTGAGCAAACTGCTGACACTTACTGCCTGTACACCCAGTGGCCGCACCCTACACTCTGCACTGTGTGTCTGGAGCTGCCCCTCGCTAATATGGACACATTTTTGGATGTTTTTTCTATTTCACAAGGACAATAGGGGGGTTATTTCTAGGAAGGCCGTGAGCCACAGGACCTAAAGGATCTACTCCAGCAGCAAAATACAGTACCTTTCTCTACAACCCTTGCCCTGTTGGGGTCATTAATAAAATCCTCACTTGGCCCCAGACCATTTTGAATGCAAAACAGCTCTGCTGATGAATATGATTGTGTCAGTCATCTATGGACTTGCTGTGGCTCTGTAGACAATTTGATGCAGCTGGTTGAGTCATGCATTTGCTGCCTTAACTGCCAGGCCTTGCGCCCTCTGCCAGTCCAGCTGTCTAATCATTACACAAAGATATACAGATCTTGTTGATGTCCCTAACCAGAGAAAGATCTGAAAAGACTCCTCGGGGTGGCTTGGGATGATCAAGCAGGTTTCATCCATTGAAGATTCCTCTGGTACCAACTAGACCAAGAATTGCAAGGGCACTCCCTCTAATCTGCCTCCAGTGCCTCTTTCCAGTGCGGGGCAGCCTGTACCTGCTAAAGGCCAGGGTTACCGGCGCAGCAAACTGTAAAAGTGATGTAAATGCGACCTCCAACCTCAGAGGTCTTCTTCTGTGCATGTTCCAGCTTGGTCACCTCTCATACACTCAAACCCGACACCCTGGACTTTATTGTTACTAGAAGAAAACCACAAGCTTGGCAGGAGTTATTCAGTTGGGGTGTATAAGCTACTCCTCCTCTCATTGTCCAACATGTTTATATGGATTTTTAATATTACAGTTTCATAATACAGCTCCTTTAAGCCTTGGGAAAAAAAATCCCAAGTAATGTAGGTCTGCTCTAAATAATATTTACTACTACACTTTTTTAGGCCAGGTCTCCATCCTGAAAAGTAAACACTACAGTTGGCACATCCTGTTGGAGAAGACGGCAGCCACTGTAGTGTGGGAAAGACAGCTTCTGCTCCACTTCAGGCTGAGACGTAGCTTGGAAGATGCACCACTCACTGGGAGGCTGGGGTGGTTTTACACAAAGATCTTCCAGGTATAGTTCCTGCTTTATATAGTGAACCTAGTTTCAGACATTTAATAAATGTGTGTTCAGCGACATGGGTGCAAGTTTAGAGTTGGAAACAACCAGATAAATATGCATGTGATAAATGATTACAGCCTGTCATCTCTGGTCTGGTCTACAGTTTATTCTGCTGTGTTAAAAAAAAAAAAAAGAAGATCTTGATCAAGTCTTCTTCCAGGTTGTAAGGATTTGTCAATTCTAATTTTGAGGTTATAAGCATTTTTGTATTTTATATTACATAATGTAGATCACAGGCTTGGGAAAGAACCCAGTAAAAATCCTAAAGAGGACCTCTAGCCAAAAATATTAGCTTTGTAGCACAAAGGCATCATAGTTTGGGATGTTGCATTGCACATCCAACGCATGTGCAGTTTGAGACCAGGCAGCTGAACTCATTAGGGTTGATGCAGTATCATTTTTATTTCCCCTCAGTGCAATTCAGCACCATATTTACCTGCAGTAATTTCTTTATTGCACAGCTAAATATAGTGCTGAATTGTACCAGCTGAAAAAAAATCATGAGAAAAAGCAATTTCTCTTGAAATACATAAGCACAGTGCTGAATCAACCCTATATCCCGCACATATTCAGAGTGTGGGCATGTGCTGTGGGATTGTGAAGTGGACCAAAATCCGGCTCCTAGAGTCTAAGACTCTAGAGCTGGGCGATTCCCCCCCCAGAGCATCCCAATTCAGGATGCCCTGCTGTGTGAAACTCAGTGGAATCCATGCTGCGCACACTCCAGCAGACTTGGGCATCTGCAGGTGCGAATATGACAAGGATCCTGAATACCCTTAGCGTTCTCGCTTGCGCCCATGACAATCAAGTCTGGGGGGACAAGCACAGCACACACAGCAAGGTAGCTGAGGAGCGTATGAGAGTGACGGAGGAGGGGCGCTAGAAACAAAACGGAAGTTTTTCAGGAGCTTCATGGTTACAGATTCCACATCCATCTGAAATTGTATGGTCAAAAATCCAAGACTGAGCCAAGGCTAAACGGCTTTTAGCTTTAATTCACATCCAAAACACACAGTTAGACTCTGCACCTGCATGACATGGCAATAAGTTATACAGAGGTCTTTTGTTTTTTCATGAGCATAAGGGATTCTTTTTATTAACCCAGTAACGAAAAAATGGAAAATGAATAGTCCTCCTATGAGATCATGCAGAAAAGCCTTCCCCAGTCTGCTGATAAACCACAAACTGATTGTACATAAGTGAAGGTGGTTCTTCTGAAAGAGGCTGGTCTTCTGTACTTCCTCTGGAACTATTTCCCAATTCTCTGCACCACCCAGTCCTGCTGGCATAGTGGACATCGGTTGTTCTGCTTGACCCACAGAGACATACAGCAATTGTGAAATGAGTGATTACATTCTCCCCATACCACTGCAAGAGAGCACAGCAATGTTCCGTTAGTGTGGCAGTCTTATTTACCATCTAAATTAGGTATGATACAAAGACATGTCATGTCACAAGATTTTAATCACTTTCTGCATATGGTGCTCCAAACAGACAGGTGGTCATTGCACCTCTGCTCACAAAGTTGCATTAGGAGAAAAGTCTTTATAATTCAAGGCAGTATTGGATCTCTCCTGCCAGAGTTGCCTTCTCCAATGAGTGATGTTTTTTGCTTCATCAAATGGGACGAGCAGTCTGATCATGTGCACCCATATTTGCCAACAATTGCCCCCCCCCCCCCCCCCCACAGGTGGAAAAGATTTCCCAGAAAGACGCATCGTAACTAAAAATGCCCAACATTGGTCGGAAGAGCACGACCAAGACCCTCATTCCCCAGACTTGAACCCAACTGAGCATCTGTGGGACCACCTTGATTATTTTGTTCATTCTGTGCCCCCCCCAGCAGCTATGGGATACCTGGGACACCTTACCAGCACCTAACAGTGTCTCTCCTGCTTGTGCTGCACAGCGGACATATTAAGGTTACTTAAATGTGTATATATCCAAAGATTACTTAATCCAGTTGTCTCTATTTGGTGGGGACCGGAAGACACCACGTTCCAGTTAACGATGGTCTTTTAACAGCAGTCAGGTGTATCTGTGTGGTAACCCGGCTTCCCGTCCTCTAGGGGAGCTCATGTGCTGCAGATGAGGAGTGAGCCAAACATTTTTTTTTACTGCTCACTGGTCAGAGGCCAATTAACATACTGAAAGGGAAACTCCAAGCAGACTCCGGATCAGAATCACACCACCATAAAGTTACCCAGGCTTATCGGCAGTTGATCTTACGGCATCTATAGCTGTATTTGGGGAGGCCTGGGCATGGGCCAGGAGTTCCCTGCAGTTCCTGCCTCTAGGTAAGGGTGTGTAGTGTACAAGCCCAGACCAAGATGGGCATTAGTCCCTAAGGATGCCTGAGCCTAGCCTCAAACTCATGAACATCAATCCACAGCCCTGATTACAGTGACAGACGCTGTAGGGCCAGATGCAGATAAGCCAGGAAGCCTCATGCTGGACAGAACTGGGGTCGGCTGGGGAAGTTCCAAGCAGCATCCCGGGGACATTGCCTATAATCCTAACCTGACCTGGAGCTGCATATAAACACATATATAATCTTACTTCTTTTAAATTCTTTAAAAAAAGAAAAAAAAAAACTGTCTAGTAGTTTTACAGGGAGCAGAGAGAACAATATCTGTAATATTAGTGCGGCTGCACAGCTTTGACATGTACGGAGCATGCTCTTTTAAGAGACTTAGCTAGCGGTGATAATTCCCTCTTACCAGCTCAAAGAGATTACACATAAAGACCTTGATAATCTTGCTGGTCCCTGACCCCACAACTCTGCTGCTGTGGCAAATCTCATATGCAACACAGGTACAGACTGACCGTGAGGCAACTCTTTTTTTCCCATGCCAAATCAATAGAAAACCATTAATAATAACGTAATAAGTCGCCTACATTGTTTTGATTCTATTATACAAAACTATAGGCTAATCACCTTTCAATAGCAGGTGTATGGCTCACATAAATCTCAGGGAATCATCTTATAAAACGCACAGAAAGCAATAAACATTTTGTGGCATTTTCCCTGTAACTTTAGAGTCTTCACTCAATTGAGCAACTTTAATCTGATCCCACGGCACTCCAGTTTGGGATGCCCATATTCCTACAACACCCTGTGAAGCCCAAAAAAAGACAAACTACTCAACCTTCCGTGACCAATCAGTGGGCATAGTTGCGTCCCCAGCAACCACTGGGCACCAGAGATCACAAAGGATGCTCAAATGGTGCTGGTTTTCCCCTTTTTGGCATTCCTTCAGCTAATCCTAATTTAGGATGCTTGGGGGGGGGGGGGGGGTGCACAGCAGTTCACAAAGGCAACACATGGTTTAATCCTTCTAGTGCCAGCTACGCGAGTCTCACGTAGCTGCCTCTACTCCACTTAAGTGCCAGCTATGTGAGACTCACGTAGCTGACTTGAAACCCCCACAGTAAAAAAGTAAAAAAAAAAAAAAAAAGTAAAATACTCACCTGACCCCTCGTTGGATCCAGCCGTCTCCTCTTTAATTTGGTGCCATCCGATCCCCCCTGGGGATTTTTTTGTTTTTTTATGCAAAAATATTCAAAAAACAGTATAAAAAATACAAACAAGACATTTCACGTTAAAGCCTAAACTCTGCTGCAAAAAATATGTATACAATTTTTCTGGAAATTCCAGCAAAAATCACGGTTAAACATGGCGCAAAATGGGGAAAATGACCTGTCAGAGGGTGACAAAACTTCAAGTAGGCTGGCAATTAAAAGGGTTAATAGTACCTATGCATGTTGGGTATTGTTCTGCTCGGGGGACCTTGCGCTTTTAGATTTAGCTTGTTTTTTCTTGTTTGCATATTGATATTTTAGGAAAACATGGTTTTTATTCTGCTTTTTCATAATTTTTCTTAGGGAAACCCTGTGCAACCTAAGAATTCTTCAATGGATTACTTCCAGAAAGATGAGCCCACTGCAACAAGCTCAGTACGCTTAGAAAGCTTAACATGTGTACTTTCAGGGAATATATGGTTTATGGGGGATATTCCAAATGTAAAGGGTTGTTTTGGTTGAAAAATTGCAAGGTGCGCACTTTGTCAGCAGAGCTGAAAATTTCAAGTACAATTACCGTTATGCGCACGCTTTACTTTGGGGTGTTTGGCAACTCTTCCCTTGACAGTAGCTATGCATGTTGGGTATCGTTCTGTTCGGGGCATGTTGCTTTTTCAGATTTTAATTGTTTTTTTCTTGTTTGCATATAGTTTTTTTTTTTTTTTGGAAAATGTGGCTTTGATTCTTCTTTTTTATTCTTTTTTAGGGAAACTCTGTGCAACAAAAGAATTGATTGAGGGATTACTTCCAGAAAACTGTGCCCATGTCAACAAGCCTGGTACACCTAGAAAGCTTGAGGTGTGTACTTCCAGAGAATATATCATTTGTGGGGGGTATTTCAAATTTAAAGGGTTGTTTTTCTGGAAAAACTGCAAGGTGCGCTTAGCACGTAGCATAGTTGTATTTTATCTGAAAATCTCCTAAAGCGCCATTTCAGTTTGCGGGGAGTCTACTGGGCAGGAAAGGGTGTCTACCAATACATATGTGGTACCGCTGTGAGCAGGAGAAATTGGGGTTTTGCACGCAATAACATTTTATTGACAAACTTACATTTTTTATTACAAAAAACACTACAAATTGCAAAAAATAGTTTTTTTATTTTTTTTCACATATTTCACCCAAAAAAAAGGCCAAACAAGTTATTGCATGTTGAAGCTGAAAAAAACAATATATCATTTTCCTGGAAAATCCCTGGAAATCCCTTCAAAAATCAAGGTTGAACATATGTAGCGCAAAATAGTGAAACGTGGTCTGGCAACAAAGGGTGACAAAAATTCTAGGAAGGCTGGCACTTAAAGGGTTAAAGGCTTTAGACTGGCATAAACATGGATTGTGGCTCTAGGGAATAGTTTCACACAAATGTTTTACAGTAGTAACATAATTCTAGCCCAGTGGACAGCAGCCTGGCATAATTCTTACTTTAAATACTTACAAGACGTGTAATCTTCTGCTCTAAACTTTTTACTATTTGTCGAATTTGAAAAAGCTGAAATAGGGGAGTAAGTAGGAGCTCATATGTCTTCGAACCCGCTGCTGCTGCTGCTGCTGCTGCTACTACTTCTGTCTAATATGCACCTCTTCCTGAGATCAGGTACCACGATTGCTGGATTACCTCTCTCCATTAATCACATGTAAATCTTACCCTAAACCGCATGCCTCTGGGGAAAAGCAGCCAGTTCTTTGATGGCATTAAGGAGGCTGGGGAAGCGCAGTTTACGGTAAGATTTACAGGGTTTTCTGGGGGGTTAATCAACAGGGAGGGGGGGGGGGGACCATGGACCAGCACCCATGTTATGATCTAGTTTAACACTTTAAGTGCCAGCCTTTCTAGAGTTTTTGTCACCCTCTGTTGCCAGACCATGTTTCACTATTTTGTGCTCCACATGTTCAATCTATGAAGGGAGGATTTCCCAGGAAAATTATATATTGTTTTTTTCAGCAGCTTCAACATGAAATGTCTTGTTTGGCCTTTTTTGTATATTCTTAATACTTCTGGGTGAAATACAATTTGTAGTTTTTTTTTGCAATAAAAAAGTACATTTATCAATAAAATGTTATTGCGTGTAAAATCCCAATTTCTCCCGGTTACAACGGTACCACATATGTATTGGTAGACACCCTTTCCTGCCCAGAGCACGCCCCCAAACTGAAACAGCACTTTAGGAGATTTTCAGAAAAAATACAACTATGTTATGCGCTATGCGCACCTTGCAGTTTTTCGACTTTTTACATTTAAAATACCCCCCACAAACTATATATTTTCTGGAAGTACACACATTGATCTTTCTAGGCGTACCAGGCTTGTTGACATGGGCACAGTTTTCTTGAAGTAATCCCTCAATGAATTCTTTAGTTGTGCAGTTTCCCTAAAAAAGAATAAAAAAGAAGAATCAAAGCCACATTTTCCTAAAAAAAACTATATACAAACAAGAAAAAACAAAATGCATCTGAATAAGCAAGCTCCCCCGAACAGAACGATACCCAACATGCATAGCTACTGTCAAGGGAAGAGTTGCCAAACACCCCAAAGTAAAGCATGTGCGTAACGGTCATTTTACTTGAAAATTTCAGCTCTGCTGACAAAGTGCGCACCTTGCGGTTTTTCAACCAAAACAACCCTTTACATTTGGAATATCCCCCATAAACCATATATTCCCTGAAAGTACACATGGTAAGCTTTCTAAACGTACACAGCTTATTGCTGTGGCTTCATCTTTCTGGAAGTAAACCTTCAAAGAATTCTTAGGTTGCACAGGGTTTCCCTAAAAAAATTATAAATAAGCAGAATAAAAGACATGTTTTCCTAAAATAACAATATGCAAACAAGAAAACACAAGCTAAATCTGAAAGCGCAAGGTCCCACGAACAGAACAATACCCAACATGCAGAGGTACTTTCAACCCTTTTAACTGCCAACCTACTTGAGACTTTGTTACTCTCTGTTGGTTATTTTTCACCTTTTTGTGCCATGTTTAACCGTGACTTTTGCAGGAATTTCCAGGAAAATTATATATATATTTTTTTTGCAGCAGAGTTTAGGCTTTAACATTAAATGTCTTGTTTGTATTTTTTCTACAGTTTTTTTAAAGAGCACTTTATAACATTTACTAATTAATTAGGAGTTAATTTAAAAAATAAAAAAATATGACATGGGGTCCCCCTTACCCATCATAACCAGCCCGGGACCAGCTATGGGGGCTTGTAGAAACAGGGTGCAGGGGCCAGCTTTGGTGGCCCCCTGCCCTGCCGGCTACAAGCTCCATGGGCCGGGCTCTTCTGCCCCCCCCCGGACTTTGGGGAGGGAGGTAATTGGGGGTGGCGGGGCTAATGGCAAGTCACCCGCTAGCTGAAGGTGACTTGCCAGCCCCCAGCCTTGTGAACTGGTATAGGGGTCTAATTGATCCCTTACCAGTTCACAAAGGGTTAAGTGTAAAAATTATTTTTTCAATACTTACCTCCCATCCATCCTCGGCCACCTTATCACATGCTGATCACTCTGGCTTATTCTCTCCTGCTGCTGCTGGAAGCCTTTTATAGCTGCTGGGCGAAAGAACATAAGGGGTTAATTTTTTAAAAAAAAAAAACCAACGACCCCATTTTTTTGGGGAATTTTTAGGGGTTAAAAACCCTTAAAAATCCAAAAAACAAATGACATGGGGTTCCCCTAAATACCCATCATAACCCCCCTGCAGCCTACAAGCCCACATACCCTCTGTGGGCCCAGGCTCTTCTGCCCCCCCGCCACCAGGCTTTGGGGAGGCAGGTAATTGGGGTGCTGGGGGTTAATGGCAATGGGTTAATGGGCTTACCAGCCCCCAGCCTTGTGAACTGGTACAGGGGTCTCATGGACCCCTTACCAGTTCCACAAGGGGTTAACAGTAAAAATAAAATCACAGATACAATAAAAAAAAAAGACATTTATTTTTATTTTCTTTACGTACCTCCGATCCTCCTCTGTCCCCCGGCGATCCACGACAGCTGCCGGGTGCTTGGTGAAGGGGGGCTGGGATCACAGCCCTTCCCGACCTCTCTCCTCCAAGCACCCGGCAAGACTGATAGTCTCGGGTGCGGGTGTTAAGCAGCCGGCTGGGCCCAGGGGTGGCAGTCGCGATCTAGGAAGTGAGGGGGGGGGGGGGGGGGTTGGGGGGAGGACGATTTCTCGCCCTCTCCTCACCACAGAAGAGGGGGGAGCCCCCCCAAGCCCCCCCCCCGGTGAAGAAGAGACCCTGCGGGAGGCATGGTGAGTAAATGTCATTTTTACAGGTAGTGGGGGGGGGGGGGTGGCACTATTCCGGGGGTTCTCCTAGAGCCAGACAAGCCTCCAGGGGGGATCGGATGGCACCAAATTAAAGAGGAGACCCGGCCGGATCAATAGATTTTTTTGAAAATTTAACTAGCAGGGGGGGAAAGTCAAGCACGTAACACCACTTAAGGCCCAGACAAGCCAGCACTGCATAAGAGATATACTAATGATCCCTAGTGGCATGCTATCCAATGAAGGACAGAAAATAGGTACACACCCAAGCGGCAGCAGTGCCTCATCAGCAAGGTGGCATTTGGCATTGCAGCCTGCAGGTGTTTCATGTCCCCCAACAAAGCTTCAGGTTTGATTTTGAGTCTCCTAGGCATCTTCATAGCGTGAAGAAAATACGTGTGGGGACCCACCAATCCAGGGGGTGGTGACCCCATTTTTTTTTTTTTTTTTTTTTTTTTTAAGCGTGGGGTCCCCCTTCTCCAGCAAAATCAGCCGGGCACCAGCTATGGGGGCTGGTAGACCAGGGTGTGAAGGGCGATCAGCCGGACCCTGACCCTAAAGGATACTAGCCCACATATCCTACACAGGCACCAGGCTCTTCTGTACCCCTCGGGGCTTTGATTTGCCAAAACCCCCAATGCCCTTACCTACATCCCCACACGCTTGCTGTCCCCTCCTGGTCTACCAGCTATGGGGGCTCGTAGACCCCCCAATGCCCTTACCTGCATCCCCACACGCTTGCTGTCCCCTCCTACCCTCTGACTGGTATAGTGCTGTCGAGGAAGCCGGTAGTGGGCCAGAGATTTTTTGCTTTTTATACTGGTGGAGCGAGCGGATGTCATCTAAATTTTTCGGTATAAAATATCTCTCCCTGCAGCGGAGAGATGTCAGAATCTGCGTGCAGGCCAAAAACAAAATCAGTTTTTTTTGCCCTGCTGAAGCCCCCGGGCGGATGATCGGAACCCGGTGGAAGAGGAGACTCCCAGGGGCTGGATTCTGGATCAAAGTGAACCTTTTGAGTTCTGTCACCCCTAGATCTTATTCCTACCAGAGGAAAAAAACACAAGCTTGGCAGGCTTTTTATTCAGTTTGGGTGTATAAGTGACCCCTCCTCTCATTAGCCGATGTTTTTGTATAGATTTTTAATATTATTTCATTTTTCAATATACCTCCGTTAACTGGTAGGGCACCTCAATTGGGCATACCCTGGGGTCTTAAAAAGAACCTAGGTCATTGCTAACACTGTGGCACCTGCAGTCCGTGCATTCCCCCCTCCACCAGTAATAAATTGGGCTGGACAGGTGGGCATGCATGGCACTCTCCACACCTTATTGGTCACATAGGGAGCAAAGTGGCACAGAAGCAGGGACCATTGAGCATTTCATTCCCATTTCAAGCTGCCTAGTGCAGGTTAAAGCATTCAGTTATAAAGTCATTTTTGACAGGAGGTTAGCTTTAAACCAATCTACATTCCTCATGGTGCCCAAAAAAAGGACAAGATCTTTAATACTGGGTAAGGAGATCTGGAAACCAGGCTTCCAGGGACACCTCTTGCTACCTCTTGTACCCTGGCTAGGAGGTCTTCTAGGAGAACACAACCCCCAGCCATCCTGACAGTGAATGGAACACATTCAATATGTGTAGGGGGGGGGGGTAGGAAGTCAGGGAACACATAGCTCTATCCAATATGTGCAGAGGGGGGATGCCAGGCACTGCTTTGGTGTGAGGTGGCCATGTGAAAACACTGGGACCTGGATCTCCTAAATAGTCAGGTAAAAGTAGATGGAAAAGGCACATGGGAAATACAGTTCCTGTTTTAGCCTTTCCTAGTATTCATTATTGCTATTCATTCTGACTACAGAATCTTGCTATGGGTCCTTCGTAGGTTACCTTTAAATGTGAAATAATAGAATATGGAACAACATACCTACACAGTCCTCCTGTTTGTTCTCAGCTTGGCACCGCAGGCAGGCATCTAGAAAGAAAAATTCAATTTAAAATCTCCCCCAAGTACAAGGTTACATGTCAGCCCCCCACACACAAAACGTGTACAGTAATCACTGCAGGCCGGGCCTCCATCATATTGTCACATCCCTAATCCAACAGTGACTATTCTAGCCCAACCTGACTACAGTAGCTCTGTGGCAGACATGAGGTTATAACTTAATCAATCGATTCATTAGACATTCTGGTGTAGCTGGGAGGGGGTATTATGGTCTGGCCTGCTATACACTTCCACTGATCCCCAAAGCAGAAAAGAATCCTGATTTAGGATCCCCACCTGGCAAGCCCGATATTGGGCAGCCAGTGCTCTCTACTTCCTTAATTTGCAGATTTTTTGGTTCGTTGACTGGGTTTTCGCATCACAGTGCACCTGCCAGTGGCCGTGTTATTGCCCGCCATATTGTAAAAAGAATTGCAGAAATGATTAGTATAGATTATGAGTGGGGATGCACAGCAAGGCATCCCATATCAGAATGCTGCAGAGATCAGTGGAAACCTGGCAGACTTCTCAGCTGCGACTAGACCTTGAATGACAGGTCAGTCATCCAACCCCAGCAGCGTCTGCTTTAGGAATTGTGTGACTGGTCAGTCACTCAAGTTCCCTGCTCACAGATTCCTGGTAAAATAACTGGCCTAGCCAGACTGAAGCAAAATTGTGGTGATAGAGTGTAAGCTCCTGAGTAGCAGGAGCATTGTGGAAATTTGTCAGCGCAATACAGATGTATTATAATAATGAGGATTATGTGGGGGTATAGGGCAAAAGTGTAAGCACCTAAGCTGCAGAAAGCGTCTGGGAGAAAAGTTTAAGTTTCCAAGTTGCAGGAATTGATTTGGAATAGCGAGTGTGCTGTGGAAAGTACGATTATAATGGGGGCAGGGGCACCGTCTGTAGTGTAGTGATCGGGTATGGGGTGGGTATAGTGCTGTGGAGGGTATAATTATAATGGGGACAGGGGTAGCGTTCGTGGTGTAGTGATCGGGTATGGGGTGGGTATAGTGCTGTGGAGGGTATGATTATAATGGGGACAGGGGTAGCGTTTGTGGTGTAGTGATCGGGTATGGGGTGGGTATAGTGCTGTGGAGGGTATGATTATAATGGGGACAGGGGCACCGTCTGTAGGGTAGTGATCGAGTATGGGGTGGGTATAGTGCTGTGGAGGGTATGATTATAATGGGGACAGGGGCAGCGTTTGTGGTGTAGTGATCGGGTATGGGGTGGGTATAGTGCTGTGGAGGGTATAATTATAATGGGGACAGGGGTAGCGTTTGTGGTGTAGTGACCGGGTATGGGGTGGGTATAGTGCTGTGGAGGGTATGATTATAATGGGGACAGGGGCACCGTCTGTAGGGTAGTGATCGGGTATGGGGTGGGTATAGTGCTGTGGAGGGTATGATTATAATGGGGACAGGGGCACCGTCTGTAGGGTAGTGATCGGGTATGGGGTGGGTATAGTGCTGTGGAGGGTATGATTATAATGGGGACAGGGGCACCGTCTGTAGGGTAGTGATCGGGTATGGGGTGGGTATAGTGCTGTGGAGGGTATGAATATAATGGGGACAGGGGCAGCGTTTGTGGTGTAGTGATCGGGTATGGGTATGGGGATAGTGCTGTGGAAGTTATGATTATAATGGGGGCAGCATCTTTGGCGCAATGATCAGGTATGGGGTGGGTATAGTGCTGTGGAGTGTATGATTATAATGGGGACAGGGGCACCGTCTGTAGGGTAGTGATCGGGTATGGGGTGGGTATAGTGCTGTGGAGTGTATGATTATAATGGGGACAGGGGCACCGTCTGTAGGGTAGTGATCGGGTATGGGGTGGGTATAGTGTTGTGGAGTATGATTATAATGGGGACAGGGGCACCGTCTGTAGGGTAGTGATCGGGTATGGGCTGGGTATAGTGCTGTGGAGTGTATGATTATAATGGGGACAGGGGCAGCGTTTGTGGTGTAGTGATCGGGTATGGGTATGGGGATAGTGCTGTGGAAGTTATGATTATAATGGGGGCAGCATCTTTGGCGCAATGATCAGGTATGGGGTGGGTATAGTGCTATGGAAGTTATGATTATAATGGGGGTGGGGGCAGCGCCTGTGGTGTGGTGACCAAGTATGGGGTGGGTATAGTGCTGTGGAAAGTATGATTATCATGGGGTCGGCGTCTGTGGTGTAGTGATTGGGTATGGGGTAGGTATAGTGTTGTGCAATGTATGAATATAATGGGGGTAAAGCAGGTGAGGGAAGAGTGTAAGCTCTTGGGGCCAGGAATGGCACGGCACACTCCCCACATGGCTGTGCAATAGAGTAATATAAATGTATCATGGTGACAGTATAATGGGGCACAGTATAGAGTGTAAGCTCTTGGGGCCAGGAATGGCACGGCACACTCCCCACATGGCTGTGCAATAGAGTAATATAAATGTATCATGGTGACAGTATAATGGGGCACAGTATAGAGTGTAAGCTCTTGGGGCCAGGAATGGCACGGCACACTCCCCACATGGCTGTGCAATAGAGTAATATAAATGTATCATGGTGACAGTATAATGGGGCACAGTATAGAGTGTAAGCTCTTGGGGCCAGGAATGGCACGGCACACTCCCCACATGGCTGTGCAATAGAGTAATATAAATGTATCATGGTGACAGTATAATGGGGCACAGTATAGAGTGTAAGCTCTTGGGGCCAGGAATGGCACGGCACACTCCCCACATGGCTGTGCAATAGAGTAATATAAATGTATCATGGTGACAGTATAATGGGGCACAGTATAGAGTGTAAGCTCTTGGGGCCAGGAATGGCACTGCACACTCCCCACATGGCTGTGCAATAGAGTAATATAAATGTATCATGGTGACAATATAATGGGGCACAGTATAGAGTGTAAGCTCTTGGGGCCAGGAATGGCACAGCACACTCCCCACATGGCTGTGCAATAGAGCAGAGTAAGGTAAATGTATCATGGTGACAGTATAATGGGGCACAGTATAGAGTGTAAGCTCTTGGGGCCAGGAATGGCACGGCACACTCCCCACATGGCTGTGCAATAGAGTAATATAAATGTATCATGGTGACAGTATAATGGGGCACAGTATAGAGTGTAAGCTCTTGGGGCCAGGAATGGCACGGCACACTCCCCACATGGCTGTGCAATAGAGCAGAGTAATATAAATGTATCATGGTGACAGTATAATGGGGCACAGTATAGAGTGTAAGCTCTTGGGGCCAGGAATGGCACTGCACACTCCCCACATGGCTGTGTAATAGAGCAGAGTAATGTAAATGTATCATGGTGACAGTATAATGGGGCACAGTATAGAGTGTAAGCTCTTGGGGCCAGGAATGGCACAGCGCACTCCCCACATGGCTGTGCAATAGAGCAGAGTAATATAAATGTATCATGGTGACAGTATAATGGGGCACAGTATAGAGTGTAAGCTCTTGGGGCCAGGAATGGCACAGCACACTCCCCACATGGCTGTGCAATAGAGTAATGTAAATGTATCATGGTGACAGTATAATGGGGCACAGTATAGAGTGTAAGCTCTTGGGGCCAGGAATGGCACAGCACACTCCCCACATGGCTGTGCAATAGAGTAATATAAATGTATTATGGTGACAGTATAATGGGGCACAGTATAGAGTGTAAGCTCTTGGGGCCAGGAATGGCACGGCACACTCCCCACATGGCTGTGCAATAGAGTAATATAAATGTATTATGGTGACAGTATAATGGGGCACAGTATAGAGTGTAAGCTCTTGGGGCCAGGAATGGCACAGCACACTCCCCACATGGCTGTGCAATAGAGCAGAGTAATATAAATGTATCATGGTGACAGTATAATGGAGCACAGTATAGAGTGTAAGCTCTTGGGGCCAGGAATGGCACAGCACACTCCCCACATGGCTGTGCAATAGAGCAGAGTAAGGTAAATGTATAATGGTGACAGTATAATGGGGCACAGTATAGAATATAAGCTATTGGGTTCACAGTACAGTCTCGCAGGGTGGCAGTAGTCAGGGGGTGAGTCAGGGGACAGGAATTGCCGCACACACACACACTGAGGGGTCGCCTCACCCATGACCTGCACCCTGCAGATGGCGCACGTGTCGCACTCCACATCCCAGCTCCACATCGCCACCGCGTTCCATTTCTTCAGAGAGAACATCTTCCCTCGCCGTCCCGGAACGGAACCCGCACAGCTGCTCCTAGGCCGGGTGTGACGTTCCAGTCAGCTGACCAGCCGGTCACATGATGTGTTTATTGGACGATACAGCGCAAAGCGGTGGCCACACGGTGGCGCTGCAGTGCTGTAGGCTTAGTATAAAGAAAGGGTCAGATGGCGCTCATTCCCATGTCTCATATGTTATAGCAGAGCTCATGTTATAAATGATAGTTGGTAACTATTGCCCTGATATGGCGCACTTGTATTGTGCAGGTATCCCAGATCAGGGCAAAGGTTGAAACTAATATCTTTCACTGACTCAAGAATTACATACTTCCAGCAAATGCTGAATATTTTTTTGCAACCAAGCCAGGTATCTGACCACACCAAATATGGTTGGGGTGGAGGGGAGGGGTTAGTTGTGCAGTAGAGTGCAGCTGCAGGGGGTCAAGGGGTTAGGTGAGTTCTAGAGGACAGGGGCTGGAGGGGTTAGGTGAGTGCTAGAGGACAGTGTCAGGGGCTGGAGGGGTTAGGTGAGTGCTAGAGGACAGTGTCAGGGGCTGGAGGGATTAGGTGATTTATAGAGAACAGTGTCAGGGGCTGGAGGGGTTAGGTGATTTATAGAGAACGGGCTGGAGGGGTTAGGTGAGTTGTAGAGGACAGTGTCAGGGGCTGGAGGGGTTAGGTGAGTTGTAGAGGACAGTGTCAGGGGCTGGAGGGGTTAGGTGTGTTGTAGAGGACAGTGTCAGGGGCTGGAGGGGTTAGGTGACTGTTAGAGGACAGTGTCAGGGGCTGGAGGGGTTAGGTGAGTTGTAGAGGACAGGGGCTGGAGGGGTTAGGTGAGTTGTAGAGGACAGTGTCAGGGGCTGGAGGGGTTAGGTGAGTTGTAGAGGACAGTGTCAGGGGCTGGAGGGGTTAGGTGAGTTGTAGAGGACAGTGTCAGGGGCTGGAGGGGTTAGGTGAGTTCTAGAGGACAGCGTCAGGGGCTGGAGGGGTTAGGTGTGTTGTAGAGGACAGTGTCAGGGGCTGGAGGGGTTAGGTGTGTTGTAGAGGACAGTGTCAGGGGCTGGAGGGGTTAGGTGTGTTGTAGAGGACAGTGTCAGGGGCTGGAGGGGTTAGATGAGTGTTAGAGGACAGTGTCAGGGGCTGGAGGGATTAGATGAGTTGTAGAGGACAGTGTCAGGGGCTGGAGGTGTTAGGTGAGTTGTAGAGGACAGTGTCGGGTGCTGGAGGGGGTAGGTGAGTTGTAGAGGACAGTGTCAGGGGCTGGAGGGGTTAGGTGAGTTGTAGAGGACAGTGTCAGGGGCTGGAGGGATTAGGTGAGTTGTAGAGGACAGTGTCAGGGGCTGGAGGGGTTAGGTGAGTGGTAGAGGACAGTGTCAGGGGCTGGAGGGGTTGGGTGAGTTGTAGAGGACAGTGTCAGGGGCTGGAGGGGTTAGGTGAGTTGTAGAGGACAGTGTCAGGGGCTGGAGGTGTTAGGTGAGTTGTAGAGGACAGTGTCGGGTGCTGGAGGGGGTAGGTGAGTTGTAGAGGACAGTGTCAGGGGCTGGAGGGGTTAGGTGAGTTGTAGAGGACAGTGTCAGGGGCTGGAGGGATTAGGTGAGTTGTAGAGGACAGTGTCAGGGGCTGGAGGGGTTAGGTGAGTGGTAGAGGACAGTGTCAGGGGCTGGAGGGGTTGGGTGAGTTGTAGAGGACAGTGTCAGGGGCTGGAGGGGTTAGGTGAGTTGTAGAGGACAGTGTCAGGGGCTGGAGGTGTTAGGTGAGTTGTAGAGGACAGTGTCGGGTGCTGGAGGGGGTAGGTGAGTTGTAGAGGACAGTGTCAGGGGCTGGAGGGGTTAGGTGAGTTGTAGAGGACAGTGTCAGGGGCTGGAGGGGTTAGGTGTGTTGTAGAGGACAGTGTCAGGGGCTGGAGGGGTTAGATGAGTTGTAGAGGACAGTGTCAGGGGTAGGAGGGGTTAGGTGTGTTGTAGAGGACAGTGTCAGGGGCTGGAGGGGTTAGGTGAGTGTTAGAGGACAGTGTCAGGGGCTGGAGGGGTTAGGTGAGTTGTAGAGGACAGTGTCAGGGGCTGGAGGGGTTAGGTGAGTTGTAGAGGACAGTGTCAGGGGCTGGAGGGGTTAGGTGAGTGTTAGAGGACAGTGTCAGGGGCTGGAGGGGTTAGATGAGTTGTAGAGGACAGTGTCAGGGGCTGGAGGGATTAGGTGAGTGTTAGAGGACAGTGTCAGGGGATGGAGGGGTTAGGTGAGTTGTAGAGGACAGTGTCAAGGGCTGGAGGGGTTAGGTGTGTTGTAGAGGACAGTGTCAGGGACTGGAGGGGTTAGGTGAGTGTTAGAGGACAGTGTCAGGGGCTGGAGGGGTTAGGTGTGTTGTAGAGGACAGTGTCAGGGACTGGAGGGGTTAGGTGAGTGTTAGAGGACAGTGTCAGGGGCTGGAGGGGTTAGGTGAGTTGTAGAGGACAGTGTCAGGGGCTGGAGGGGTTAGGTGAGTTGTAGAGGACAGTGTCAGGGGCTGGAGGGGTTAGGTGAGTTGTAGAGGACAGTGTCAGGGGCTGGAGGGGTTAGGTGAGTTGTAGAGGACAGGGGCTGGAGGGGTTAGGTGAGTTGTAGAGGACAGTGTCAGGGGCTGGAGGGGTTAGATGAGTGTTAGAGGACAGTGTCAGTGGCTGGAGGGGTTAGGTGAGTTGTAGAGGACAGTGTCAGGGGCTGGAGGGGTTAGGTGTGTTGGATGCGGGCCATCCTTGGAATCTTAAAGACTCTAGCGCTGGCAGCTAGCCTGCCCGGGCATCCAATAGTGGGTTCGCCGGTAAACCCAGCACGCTCAAATAGAAAGCTGGGGACACCGGCCTGTGGCATCCGGCAGTCTTGAGATCAGACAATTCTCAATCAATTGCCAAGTGGGAGTGTCTTCTGGTGGAAAACCATGTTTTTTTGTTTTATTTTAAACAGGGCCACTGTTGAGCCAGCAACATCACTTGAGGTACTTGCATACTTTCCAACTTGTTAAATTAACCCCCTCATTGACACTGTGAATAGACAAATGAATCATTTATTGATGCAGATCTGCATCTGTTACACCTTAAAGAGGGACAAATGAAAACAAAGATGGACAGGGGGACATAATCTCAAAAGAGGGACAGTCCCTCCAAATGAGGTACACTTGGGATGTATGGTACTTGGGGCTCACAGGATTCCCCAGAAGTGGCCCTCAAACTGGCCGTTTTTTATGCCATAGCCACTCCCAACTGGCAGATTTGAGAACACCGATTGGCTGATCTCAATTGTGCCGACTTACGTGAAGAGCCTGTCAGCCACATCCCCAGCTTCCCTCAAGTCTGAGGTGGGTTCCGGTCCCAAGCCTATCTGAATGGCTGGGCAATGGAGAGTGCCTCAACTACAGCGAAGCTGGGAATGTGGCTGGCAGCTTGTCGCATAAACTTTCTGCCTATTAACTGACTTCCTTTTATCTACGGTAGGCTTCTTACTCCTAATCGATTCCTAACACTAGTCTTATTTGTAGTCTTATACTATAGTGGAAAATGAAAGCTACTACAACTGATTCTCTACAATTGTATTAAAACCTCTTCCCTGACCTATTTAACTCATTCACAGGAAGGTATTCTCTTATTACAGGTCCCAATGTCACGACCGATACAGGTTCTATATAGGTCCTCTTCAATAATGCCCCCTATAATGTGTGTCCTCTCCTATAATGTGCGTCCTCTCCTATAATGTGTGTGCTCTCCTATAATGTGCATCCTCTCCTATAATGTGTGTCCTCTCCTATAATGTGTGTCCTCTCCTATAATGTGCGTCCTCTCCTATAATGTGTGTCCTCTCCTATAATGTGCGTCCTCTCCTATAATGTGTGTGCTCTCCTATAATCTGCGTCCTCTCCTATAATGTGTGTGCTCTCCTATAATGTGCGTCCTCTCCTATAATGTGCGTCCTCTCCTATAATGTGCGTCCTCTCCTATAATGTGTGTCCTCTCCTATAATGTGCGTCCTCTCCTATAATGTGTGTGCTCTCCTATAATCTGCGTCCTCTCCTATAATGTGTGTGCTCTCCTATAATGTGCGTCCTCTCCTATAATGTGCGTCCTCTCCTATAATGTGCGTCCTCTCCTATAATGTGCATCCACTCCTATAATGTGTGTCCTCTCCTATAATGTGTGTCCTCTACTATAATGTGTGTGCTCTCCTATAATCTGCGTCCTCTCCTATAATGTGTGTCCTCTCCTATAATGTGCGTCCTCTCCTATAATGTGTGTCCTCTCCTATAATGTGTGTCCTCTCCTATAATGTGTGTCCTCTCCTATAATGTGTGTCCTCTACTATAATGTGTGTGCTCTCCTATAATCTGCGTCCTCTCCTATAATGTGTGTCCTCTCCTATAATGTGTGTCCTCTCCTATAATGTGTGTGCTCTCCTATAATGTGTGTGCTCTCCTATAATGTGTGTCCTCTCCTATAATGTGTGTGCTCTCCTATAATGTGTGTGCTCTCCTATAATGTGCATCCACTCCTATAATGTGTGTCCTCTGCTATAATGTGTGTCCTCTACTATAATGTGTGTCCTCTCCTATAATGTGTGTCCTCTCCTATAATGTGTGTCCTCTACTATAATGTGTGTGCTCTCCTATAATCTGCGTCCTCTCCTATAATGTGTGTCCTCTCCTATTATGTGTGTCCTCTCCTATAATGTGTGTGCTCTCCTATAATGTGTGTGCTCTCCTATAATGTGTGTCCTCTCCTATAATGTGTGTGCTCTCCTATAATGTGTGTGCTCTCCTATAATGTGCATCCACTCCTATAATGTGCGTCCTCTCCTATAATGTGTGTCCTCTCCTATAATGTGTGTGCTCTCCTATAATGTGTGTGCTCTCCTATAATGTGCATCCACTCCTATAATGTGTGTCCTCTGCTATAATGTGTGTCCTCTACTATAATGTGTGTCCTCTCCTATAATGTGCGTCCTCTACTATAATGTGCGTCCTCTCCTATAATGTGTGTCCTCTCCTATAATGTGCGTCCTCTCCTATAATGTGTGTGCTCTCCTATAATCTGCGTCCTCTCCTATAATGTGTGTCCTCTCCTATAATGTGCGTCCTCTCCTATAATGTGCGTCCTCTCCTATAATGTGCGTCCTCTCCTATAATGTGTGTCCTCTCCTATAATGTACGTCCTCTCCTATAATGTGTGTCCTCTCCTATAATGTGCGTCCTCTCCTATAATGTGTGTCCTCTCCTATAATGTGCGTCCTCTACTATAATGTGCGTCCTCTCCTATAATGTGCGTCCTCTACTATAATGTGCGTCCTCTACTATAATGTGCGTCCTCTCCTATAATGTGTGTCCTCTCCTATAATGTGCGTCCTCTCCTATAATGTGTGTCCTCTCCTATAATCTGCGTCCTCTCCTATAATGTGCGTCCTCTACTATAATGTGCGTCCTCTACTATAATGTGCGTCCTCTCCTATAATGTGCATCCTCTACTATAATGTGTGTCCTCTCCTATAATGTGTTTCCTCTCCTATAATCTGCGTCCTCTCCTATAATCTGCGTCCTCTCCTATAATGTGCGTCCTCTACTATAATGTGCGTCCTCTCCTATAATGTGTGTCCTCTCCTATAATGTGCGTCCTCTCCTATAATGTGTGTGCTCTCCTATAATCTGCGTCCTCTCCTATAATGTGTGTCCTCTCCTATAATGTGTGTCCTCTCCTATAATGTGTGTGCTCTCCTATAACCTGCGTCCTCTCCTATAATGTGTGTCCTCTCCTATAATGTGCGTCCTCTCCTATAATGTGTGTCCTCTCCTATAATGTGTGTGCTCTCCTATAATGTGTGTGCTCTCCTATAATCTGCGTCCTCTCCTATAATGTGTGTCCTCTCCTATAATGTGTGTGCTCTCCTATAATCTGCGTCCTCTCCTATAATGTGTGTCCTCTCCTATAATGTGTGTGCTCTCCTATAATCTGCGTCCTCTCCTATAATGTGTGTCCTCTCCTATAATGTGCGTCCTCTCCTATAATGTGTGTCCTCTCCTATAATGTGTGTCCTCTCCTATAATGTGTGTGCTCTCCTATAATGTGCGTCCTCTCCTATAATGTGCGTCCTCTCCTATAATGTGTGTGCTCTCCTATAATGTGCGTCCTCTCCTATAATGTGCGTCCTCTCCTATAATGTGTGTCCTCTCCTATAACGTGCGTCCTCTCCTATAATGTGTGTCCTCTCCTATAATGTGCGTCCTCTACTATAATGTGTGTCCTCTCCTATAATGTGCGTCCTCTACTATAATGTGCGTCCTCTCCTATAATGTGTGTCCTCTCCTATAATGTGCGTCCTCTCCTATAATGTGTGTCCTCTCCTATAATCTGCGTCCTCTCCTATAATGTGTGTCCTCTCCTATAATGTGCGTCCTCTACTATAATGTGCGTCCTCTCCTATAATGTGCGTCCTCTACTATAATGTGTGTCCTCTCCTATAATGTGTGTCCTCTCCTATAATCTGCGTCCTCTCCTATAATCTGCGTCCTCTCCTATAATGTGCGTCCTCTACTATAATGTGTGTCCTCTCCTATAATGTGTGTCCTCTCCTATAATCTGCGTCCTCTCCTATAATCTGCGTCCTCTCCTATAATGTGTGTCCTCTCCTATAATGTGTGTCCTCTCCTATAATGTGTGTCCTCTCCTATAATGTGCGTCCTCTCCTATAATGTGTGTGCTCTCCTATAATCTGCGTCCTCTCCTATAATGTGTGTCCTCTCCTATAATGTGTGTCCTCTCCTATAATGTGTGTGCTCTCCTATAACCTGCGTCCTCTCCTATAATGTGCGTCCTCTCCTATAATGTGTGTCCTCTCCTATAATGTGTGTGCTCTCCTATAATGTGTGTGCTCTCCTATAACCTGCGTCCTCTCCTATAATGTGCGTCCTCTCCTATAATGTGTGTCCTCTCCTATAATGTGTGTGCTCTCCTATAATGTGTGTCCTCTCCTATAATGTGCGTCCTCTCCTATAATGTGTGTCCTCTCCTATAATGTGTGTGCTCTCCTATAATGTGTGTGCTCTCCTATAATCTGCGTCCTCTCCTATAATGTGTGTCCTCTCCAATAATGTGTGTGCTCTCCTATAATCTGCGTCCTCTCCTATAATGTGTGTCCTCTCCTATAATGTGTGTCCTCTCCTATAATGTGTGTGCTCTCCTATAATCTGCGTCCTCTCCTATAATGTGTGTCCTCTCCTATAATGTGCGTCCTCTCCTATAATGTGTGTCCTCTCCTATAATGTGTGTCCTCTCCTATAATGTGTGTGCTCTCCTATAATGTGCGTCCTCTCCAATAATGTGCGTCCTCTCCTATAACGTGCGTCCTCTCGTATAACGTGCGTCCTCTCCTATAATGTGCGTCCTCTCCTATAATGTGCATCCTCTCCTATAACGTGCGTCCTCTCCTATAATGTGCGTCCTCTCCTATAATGTGCGTCCTCTCCTATAATGTGTGTCCTCTCCTATAATGTGCGTCCTCTACTATAATGTGTGTCCTCTCCTATAATGTGCGTCCTCTACTATAATGTGCGTCCTCTCCTATAATGTGTGTCCTCTCCTATAATGTGTGTCCTCTACTATAATGTGTGTGCTCTCCTATAATCTGCGTCCTCTCCTATAATGTGTGTCCTCTCCTATAATGTGTGTCCTCTCCTATAATGTGCGTCCTCTCCTATAATGTGTGTCCTCTCCTATAATGTGTGTGCTCTCCTATAATGTGTGTGCTCTCCTATAATGTGCATCCACTCCTATAATGTGTGCCCTCTCCTATAATGTGTGTCCTCTACTATAATGTGTGTCCTCTCCTATAATGTGCGTCCTCTACTATAATGTGCGTCCTCTCCTATAATGTGTGTCCTCTCCTATAATGTGCGTCCTCTCCTATAATGTGTGTCCTCTACTATAATGTGTGTGCTCTCCTATAATCTGCGTCCTCTCCTATAATGTGTGTCCTCTCCTATAATGTGCGTCCTCTCCTATAATGTGTGTCCTCTCCTATAATGTGTGTGCTCTCCTATAATGTGTGTGCTCTCCTATAATGTGCATCCACTCCTATAATGTGTGCCCTCTCCTATAATGTGTGTCCTCTACTATAATGTGTGTCCTCTCCTATAATGTGCGTCCTCTACTATAATGTGCGTCCTCTCCTATAATGTGTGTCCTCTCCTATAATGTGCGTCCTCTCCTATAATGTGTGTGCTCTCCTATAATGTGCGTCCTCTCCTATAATGTGCGTCCTCTCCTATAATGTGCGTCCTCTCCTATAATGTGCGTCCTCTCCTATAATGTGCGTCCTCTCCTATAATGTGCGTCCTCTCCTATAATGTGTGTCCTCTCCTATAATGTACGTCCTCTCCTATAATGTGCGTCCTCTCCTATAATGTGCGTCCTCTCCTATAATGTGTGTCCTCTCCTATAATGTGCGTCCTCTACTATAATGTGCGTCCTCTCCTATAATGTGCGTCCTCTACTATAATGTGCGTCCTCTCCTATAATGTGTGTCCTCTCCTATAATGTGCGTCCTCTCCTATAATGTGTGTCCTCTCCTATAATCTGCGTCCTCTCCTATAATGTGTGTCCTCTCCTATAATGTGCGTCCTCTACTATAATGTGCGTCCTCTCCTATAATGTGCGTCCTCTCCTATAATGTGCGTCCTCTACTATAATGTGTGTCCTCTCCTATAATGTGTGTCCTCTCCTATAATGTGTGTCCTCTCCTATAATCTGCGTCCTCTCCTATAATGTGCGTCCTCTACTATAATGTGCGTCCTCTCCTATAATGTGTGTCCTCTCCTATAATGTGCGTCCTCTCCTATAATGTGCGTCCTCTCCTATAATGTGTGTGCTCTCCTATAATCTGCGTCCTCTCCTATAATGTGTGTCCTCTCCTATAATGTGTGTCCTCTCCTATAACGTGTGTGCTCTCCTATAACCTGCGTCCTCTCCTATAATGTGTGTCCTCTCCTATAATGTGCGTCCTCTCCTATAATGTGTGTCCTCTCCTATAATGTGTGTGCTCTCCTATAATGTGTGTGCTCTCCTATAATCTGCGTCCTCTCCTATAATGTGTGTCCTCTCCTATAATGTGTGTGCTCTCCTATAATCTGCGTCCTCTCCTATAATGTGTGTCCTCTCCTATAATGTGTGTGCTCTCCTATAATCTGCGTCCTCTCCTATAATGTGCGTCCTCTCCTATAATGTGCGTCCTCTCCTATAATGTGTGTCCTCTCCTATAATGTGTGTCCTCTCCTATAATGTGTGTGCTCTCCTATAATGTGCGTCCTCTCCTATAATGTGCGTCCTCTCCTATAACGTGCGTCCTCTCGTATAACGTGCGTCCTCTCCTATAATGTGCGTCCTCTCCTATAATGTGCGTCCTCTCCTATAACGTGCGTCCTCTCCTATAATGTGTGTCCTCTCCTATAATGTGCGTCCTCTACTATAATGTGTGTCCTCTCCTATAATGTGCGTCCTCTACTATAATGTGCGTCCTCTCCTATAATGTGCGTCCTCTCCTATAATGTGCGTCCTCTCCTATAATGTGTGTCCTCTCCTATAATCTGCGTCCTCTCCTATAATGTGTGTCCTCTCCTATAATGTGCGTCCTCTCCTATAATGTGCGTCCTCTCCTATAATGTGTGTCCTCTCCTATAATCTGCGTCCTCTCCTATAATGTGTGTCCTCTCCTATAATGTGCGTCCTCTACTATAATGTGCGTCCTCTCCTATAATGTGCGTCCTCTACTATAATGTGTGTCCTCTCCTATAATGTGTGTCCTCTCCTATAATCTGCGTCCTCTCCTATAATCTGCGTCCTCTCCTATAATGTGCGTCCTCTACTATAATGTGCGTCCTCTCCTATAATGTGTGTCCTCTCCTATAATGTGCGTCCTCTCCTATAATGTGTGTGCTCTCCTATAATCTGCGTCCTCTCCTATAATGTGTGTCCTCTCCTATAATGTGTGTCCTCTCCTATAATGTGTGTGCTCTCCTATAACCTGCGTCCTCTCCTATAATGTGTGTCCTCTCCTATAATGTGCGTCCTCTCCTATAATGTGTGTCCTCTCCTATAATGTGTGTCCTCTCCTATAATGTGTGTCCTCTCCTATAATGTGTGTGCTCTCCTATAATGTGTGTGCTCTCCTATAATGTGCGTGCTCTCCTATAATCTGCGTCCTCTCCTATAATGTGTGTCCTCTCCTATAATGTGTGTGCTCTCCTATAATCTGCGTCCTCTCCTATAATGTGTGTCCTCTCCTATAATGTGTTGCTCTCCTATAATCTGCGTCCTCTCCTATAATGTGTGTCCTCTCCTATAATGTGTGTCCTCTCCTATAATGTGTGTCCTCTCCTATAATGTGCGTGCTCTCCTATAATGTGCGTCCTCTCCTATAATGTGCGTCCTCTCCTATAACGTGCGTCCTCTCGTATAACGTGCGTCCTCTCCTATAATGTGCATCCTCTCCTATAACGTGCGTCCTCTCCTATAATGTGCGTCCTCTCCTATAATGTGCGTCCTCTCCTATAATGTGCGTCCTCTCCTATAATGTGTGTCCTCTCCTATAATGTGTGTACTCTCCTATAATGAGCGTCCTCTCCTATAATGTGTGTCCTCTCCTATAATGTGCGTCCTCTCCTATAATGTGCGTCCTCTCCTATAATGTGTGTACTCTCCTATAATGTGCGTCCTCTCCTATAATGTGTGTACTCTCCTATAATGTGTGTGCTCTCCTATAATGTGTGTCCTCTCCTATAATGTGTGGGTTCTCCTATAATGAGTGTCCTCTCCTATAATGTGTGTCCTCTCCTATAATGTGTGTCCTCTCCTATAATGTGTGTACTCTCCTATAATGTGCGTCCTCTCCTATAATGTTTGTCCTCTCCTATAATGTGCGTCCTCTCCTATAATGTGTGTGCTCTCCTATAATCTGCGTCCTCTCCTATAATGTGTGTCCTCTCCTATAATCTGCGTCCTCTCCTATAATGTGCGTCCTCTCCTATAATGTGTGGGTTCTCCTATAATGTGCGTCCTCTCCTATAATGTGTGTCCTCTCCTATAATGTGTGTACTCTCCTATAATGTGCGTCCTCTCCTATAATGTGTGTACTCTCCTATAATGTGCGTCCTCTCCTATAATGTGCGTGCTCTCCTATAATGTGCGTCCTCTCCTATAATGTGTGTCCTCTCCTATAATGTGTGTGCTCTCCTATAATGTGTGTCCTCTCCTATAATGTGTGTCCTCTCCTATAATGTGTGTCCTCTCCTATAATGTGTGTACTCTCCTATAATGTGCGTCCTCTCCTATAATGTGTGTGCTCTCCTATAATGTGCGTCCTCTCCTATAATGTGCGTCCTCTCCTATAATGTGCGTCCTCTCCTATAATGTGCGTCCTCTCCTATAATGTGCGTCCTCTCCTATAATGTGCGTCCTCTCCTATAATGTGCGTCCTCTCCTATAATGTGCGTGCTCTCCTATAATGTGCGTCCTCTCCTATAATGTGCGTGCTCTCCTATAATGTGCGTCCTCTCCTATAATGTGCGTCCTGTCCTATAATGTGCGTCCTGTCCTATAATGTGTGTCCTCTCCTATAATGTGTGTCCTCTCCTATAATGTGTGTGCTCTCCTATAATGTGTGTCCTCTCCTATAATGTGTGTGCTCTCCTATAATGTGTGTCCTCTCCTATAATGTGCGTCCTCTCCTATAATGTGCGTCCTCTCCTATAATGTGCGTGCTCTCCTATAATGTGTGTGTTCTCCTATAATGTGTGTGCTCTCCTATAATGTGTGTGCTCTCCTATTATGTGCGTGCTCTCCTATAATGTGTGTCCTCTCCTATAATGTGCATCCTCTCCTATAATGTGTGTCCTCTCCTATAATGTGTGTCCTCTCCTATAATGTGTGTGTTCTCCTATAATGTGTGTGCTCTCCTATAATGTGTGTCCTCTCCTATAATGTGCGTCCTCTCCTATAATGTGTGTGCTCTCCTATAATGTGTGTCCTCTCCTATAATGTGTGTCCTCTCCTATAATGTGTGTCCTCTCCTATAATGTGTGTCCTCTCCTATAATGTGCGTCCTCTCCTATAATGTGCGTGCTCTCCTATAATGTGTGTCCTCTCCTATAATGTGCGTGCTCTCCTATAATGTGCGTGCTCTCCTATAATGTGCGTCCTCTCCTATAATGTGTGTCCTCTCCTATAATGTGTGTCCTCTCCTATAATGTGCGTCCTCTCCTATAATGTGCGTCCTCTCCTATAATGTGTGTCCTCTCCTATAATGTGTGTCCTCTCCTATAATGTGTGTCCTCTCCTATAATGTGTGTCCTCTCCTATAATGTGTGTGCTCTCCTATAATGTGTGTCCTCTCCTATAATGTGTGTCCTCTCCTATAATGTGTGTCCTCTCCTATAATGTGCGTGCTCTCCTATAATGTGCGTCCTCTCCTATAATGTGTGTCCTCTCCTATAATGTGTGTCCTCTCCTATAATGTGTGTCCTCTCCTATAATGTGCGTCCTCTCCTATAATGTGTGTCCTCTCCTATAATGTGTGTCCTCTCCTATAATGTGTGTCCTCTCCTATAATGTGTGTCCTCTCCTATAATGTGTGTCCTCTCCTATAATGTGTGTCCTCTCCTATAATGTGTGTCCTCTCCTATAATGTGTGTGCTCTCCTATAATGTGTGTCCTCTCCTATAATGTGTGTGCTCTCCTATAATGTGTGTACTCTCCTATAATGTGTGTACTCTCCTATAATGTGCGTCCTCTCCTATAATGTGCGTCCTCTCCTATAATGTGCGTCCTCTCCTATAATGTGCGTCCTCTCCTATAATGTGCGTCCTCTCCTATAATGTGCGTCCTCTCCTATAATGTGCGTCCTCTCCTATAATGTGCGTCCTCTCCTATAATGTGCGTCCTCTCCTATAATGTGCGTCCTCTCCTATAATGTGCGTCCTCTCCTATAATGTGCGTCCTCTCCTATAATGTGCGTCCTCTCCTATAATGTGTGTCCTCTCCTATAATGTGTGTCCTCTCCTATAATGTGTGCTCTCCTTTTAAAAAGTTCAAAACTTCAGTGCTCTGGAGTGTAAAAAGAATCCAGGGCTGTCCGAGTCCCACTGCCTCTAGCATCCTGAATTAGGATACCCCACTGTGTAAAACCTCCAAGGTAGCCCTAAACCCTTACCTCTTCCTGAGCCCTCCATGCATTCCAGCGCTGTGGCTGCATCCACAGCATTCCTCTAGCTGTGCATGTACTCGCGCCAGGTGCATGTTTCCCACACCCTGTACATACAGATTGCTCACATTAAAAATCATCCTGTCTGCATCTACTGCATGTTATGAGCCTTTAAACATCCAAGATGGCAGCTTATGGAACATCAGGCAGCCTGCAAACAGGAAGTGCCTTCTGACTGTGCTACTCTGCTTTCTGGGACTGCTGACCTTTTCCTGACCCCAGCTCTGCTCTGTCTGAGCAAAGCACAGCTATAACCCGCCCCCTGTACATTATCCCACTCTCCTCTCCTCAGTAAGTATAATGCTGTCAAGATGGCGGCGCCCGTATCCAAAAGTCCTGAACAGAGTTGCAGCCCAGTGGGGGAAAAAATAATAAGTGACTAAAAACTTAAAATATATTAATTTTAGATGCTGGGGAATCGTTTTTTAAGGGTTTGGGCTTTTCAATAAATCATGGTGAAGGTCTGGTTTAATTCCCCCTGTAATGTCCTTTTGTGTAGCACCTCCGGTAACATGTGTTCAAGTAATGCAATAGTAATCACCACAAATAAGCAAAAAAGAATTACATAAAGATTATAATAATAAAAAGTGCAGGTGTGTGATGGAATTCAGTCCTGCCCGTTGAACCTGCTGGCATATTAGGATCTGTAGTCGGTGCCGCCTTTCTGGAAGGACACGGTAGTAGATTTCGCTGTAAGAGGGTGGAATTGGTCGACGGCACAGTGGGCAGCTGGGGTTGTTGCTTTGCCAGTTGCTGAGGCATCTCTGGTGGAAAACATGGCCACAGGGTCCTGATGCTCGCCGATCTCCTTGACCATATTCCTCCAGGCAGATTCTGCAAGTGTCTGGAGCTTCATCATTGTTGCATCGGTGGTTTGGAGACCGACTCCTTTCCTGCTGATGTTCAGGCTGCTCCGCTCTGGGTCTGGGGTGTTCCCTTGCTGGATGTGAAGCCATAAGGAAAAGAAGATATATTAGAAACCTATCTTTTAATTCGTTATTATTATTAATTTTGCCCCTCTTGGGGGAATGAGAGCGCTGGTATGCGGCTATACAGTATATGCACCATCATTTGATCAGAAGGTGATCCCACTTAATGATCAAATTAAAACCAAAATGAAATACTTTAATCTTGTCACTCTGTAAGATGCATCTAGGGTTTAGAGGACTATAACCTAAAACAGGCAGTGTACAAAAAAACCTGCTCCCCCAAAACCCAGATAATAGGCAGTGTGCAGAATGCCCCCCATCACCCCATTACAGGCAGTGTGCAGAAACACCCAATACCTTGATAATAGGCAGTGTGCAGAATGCCCCCCATCACCCCATCACAGGCAGTGTGCAGAAACACCCAATACCTCGATAATAGGCAGTGTGCAGAATGCCCCCAATCACCCCATCACAGGCAGTGTGCAGAAACACCCAATACCTTGATAATAGGCAGTGTGCAGAATGCCCCCCATCACCCCATCACAGGCAGTGTGCAGAAACACCCAATACCTCGATAATAGGCAGTGTGCAGAATGCCCCCAATCACCCCATCACAGGCAGTGTGCAGAAACACCCAATACCTCGATAATAGGCAGTGTGCAGAATGCCCCCAATCACCCCATCACAGGCAGTGTGCAGAAACACCCAATACCTCGATAACAGGCAGCATGCAGACTCCCCTCCAATCCCTCCATAATAGGCAGTGTACAGAATACCCTCAATCCCTCCATCCTGGGCAAAACAAGTCTGCATCTGTCCTGGGCAAATGATGCAATGTTGCCCTCTGAGTTTGACACCCTTGCTTTAGGCAAATCAAAACCCTGGTAACCTGCCTTTAGAGTGACAAAGACTCCAGGGCTGCAGTTGCAACTTGCCCCTGATTTGTGATGCCTTGCTGTGTGAAACTGGTCGTCATTAAAATACCAGGGGAACAATGCAACAGAAAATCAGCACCAGTAGAAAAGTAAGCTTATAAGCAATATTTGCAGTGAATCCCTATCACCTCTGGTGTTTCAATCACATCCTTTGTCTGGGGGGGGGACTTAGGCACTTTTAGTGCTCACGCCCCCCCCCATTTATCCTGATATGCATACTTACCTAAAAATACCCCCCCCCCCCATTCTACACCTACAGTCCTTTCCCTGGATAGAAGCCTATTCATGCAGATGAAGGCAGTGATTGAGAGAGAAAAGTGTCACTACATCCCACCAATGCATTGGAAGATACAGGCCTGGGCTTCTACGGAGGAAAGGATTTCAGGAATGGACCAGGCAGAGGTAGATTTGTAAGATAAATATGTAAATGTTTTTTTAATCGGTTTCAGGAAGGCTCTAACTTGGGTGGAGTTGGCTAGATACTCATTAAGGTGTAATAAAGTTTGAATGTAGAAAAACAAAACTTAAATAAAGGTGGGAAAAGGCAACAAGACAATATGGAAAAGAGAAAGATGGGGGAAGTTTAAATGAGGAATATGTAGAAAAGGTGACATGAGATGGAGGGATGTAGAAAAGAAAGTGATGAAGGGAAGGTAAAAAGAGCGAAAGGCATAGGGAATGTGCGTAATAAAACTTGTGCAAAAAAGAGAGAGCGAGCAATGCCTGCTGATCCAGAGCTTTGCTTGTGAAGGGGTGTGTGAATATTATCTCCTGGCACCCCTTTATATATATCTGTTCACCTAGCGAACCTGATTGGCTTTTGACAGTCATGTGGGGCCAAGGCATGCAGAAAAAATAAGAGGCATGGTTATACCTGGGGTATATGTGGCATCCCACATCGGTATGTCTCCCCACTCAGGGCCACACTAGACACCTTTGAGTACTTGATGTTCACACTGGGACAGCTGGGGCTTGTAGTTACCCAGGTCATAGAGAGGAAGGTCCTCTACATCATAGAGAACAAAAATACCATTTTGTGAGTACTCACCTGAAAAATGGATATTGTTGGTGTGCCACACACCCCGCTTCACCTTTAATATTCTTCACGATTGGGTTAACTCACCGCCAGATGACGCTGTGCAGAGAGGAAGTCTTGTAACGAGCCCCCTTCCGGCCTATATATACCTGGTACCTCCCATTTATCACCAGTATATTAAAAAGCAGAAAGACAAGGTACCAGTAAATTAACGGTAACCTCAAAATAAATCAATATAAATAAAAGCTTCACCATATAAAGGATTCGGAAATACCGAAAAGGGTGGGAGTGAAGCGGGGTGGGTGGCACACCAACAATATCCATTTTTCAGGTGAGTACTCACAAAATGGTATTATTCTTGGTGTGCCACACACCCCGCTTCACCTTTAATATTCTTCACGATTGGGACATCCAAAAGCAGTGTCCACAAGGGATGGGCAACTCAAGGCCAGGTGAAGCATAACTTAAATGACTGCAGTCTGCAGAACTTTGCGGCCAAAAACAGCATCCGCTGAGGCTCGCACATCAACTTTGTAAAACTTAGAAAAAGTATGAACAGAAGACCAAGTGGCGGCCTTACAAACTTGTTCAACAGAAGCTTGGTGCTGAAAAGCCCAAGACGCCCCAATGGCGCGAGTAGAATGAGCAGTGATACGAAAAGGGGGAACTTTCCCCTTAGCAGAATAGGCCGCAGTAACGGCCTGACGTATCCACTTGCTAATGGCAGATTTGGCTGGTGCCAAACCCTTCTTAGGCCCATAGGGCACAACAAAAAAGGAATCCGTCTTACGAAAAGGAGACGTGATAATCAAGTAGTACTTAACACAGCGTACTACATCCAAACAATGCAAAACCCTCTCTTTGTCATTCTTAGGATTAGGACACAAGGAGGGAAGAACAATATCTTGGTTCAAATGAAAAGCAGAAACAACCTTAGGAAGAAAGTCTGGCTTGAACCGAAAGACCACTTTATCCTGATGCCTCTCAAAGTAAGGCGCCTGGATAGACAAGGCCGCCAATTCCGAGACACGCCGGACCGAAGTGATCGCTACCAAGAAGACAATCTTCTGAGTCAGGGTAGACAAAGCAATATCTTGCAAAGGCTCAAAAGGAGGAGCCTGAAGAGCAGAAAGAACCAAATTCAAATCCCAAACCGGGAGTAATGGTTTCCTGGGAGGCCGCACATGCGTAACCCCCTGGAAAAAAGTTTTAACCAAAGGCTGAAGCGCAACACGATTCTGAAAAAAGATAGATAAGGCAGAAACTTGCCCTTTCAACGTACTTAGCTGAAGACCAGAGTCCAGCCCAGATTGTAAAAACTCCAGAATCCTGGAGACCGAAAAGACCCTACAAGGAAAAGATCTCATCTCACACCAAGTGATGTAGGCTTTCCAAGTCCTATAGTAGATGATCGAAGAAGACCTCTTCCGGGCACTGATCAGAGTCTTGACAACTGAGTCAGAAAGACCCTCCTCCTTCAAGATGGAGGTTTCAGCAGCCAGGCCGTCAAACCCAGCGCTGGTAAATTGGGGTAACACAACCGACCCTGAGTGAGCAGATCGGGCCGAAGAGGCAGGGCGAACTGGTCCACTGCCAGCCGAACGATGTCTGCGAACCACACTCGCCTTGAGAACGGCGGACACCCTTTCCAGAGCCAACTTCCGAAGCACCCTGCCCAGCATGGGTATCGGAGGAAACAGGTATAGAAATCCCAGGTCCCCCCAGCTCAGGGACATGGCGTCCACTGCCAGAGCCAGAGGATCCTGGGAGAGCGACACGAAGTTCGGGAGCCTGTGATTGTGACGAGAGGCAAACAGGTCCACCTCTGGTGTCCCCCATCGGAGACACAGTGAGCGAAACACCCGAGGATGGAGAGCCCATTCTCCCAGACGGGGAGAGCCCCTGCTCAACCGGTCCGCTTCCTGGTTCTCCACTCCTGGAATGTATACCGCCGAGAGACAAGGAACATGGGCCTCTGCCCAGGTCAGGATCAGGGACACCTCTCTGAGAGCACTCAGACTGCGAGTCCCTCCCTGATGATTGATGTAAGCAACCGCTGTTCGATTGTCTGAACGCACCTGGACCGGAAGGCCCAAAACGTGCTGAGTCAGGAGAGCAAGCACCCGACGGATGGCTCTCAGTTCCAGAACATTGATGGGTAAGTGGGCCTCTTGAGGTCCCCACTGCCCCTGGAACTGCAGCTCCTTCCAAAATCCGCCCCAACCCGACAGACTGGCGTCCGTGGTGACAATTTCCCAAAGAGGGGTCAGGAAAGACCTGCCCTTCACAAGATTGGTCGAGACCAACCACCACTGGAGGGACTGCCGGACCCGGGAGGACAACTGGAAGGGCTGATCCAGCGACCGAGGCTGCCGGTCCCAGGACGCCAACAGATAAAGCTGAAGCGTCCTCGTGTGAAATTGAGCAAAAGGAACTGCCTCGAAAGAGGCGACCATCAACCCTATCAGCCTCATCCCCAGACGGATGGACGGCCGATGATTGGAAAGTAGGACCCGAGCCAACTCCTGGATCAGATGAATTTTGGACTGGGGGAGAAACACTCTGTGTTGAAGAGAGTCCAACTGCATCCCCAGAAAGGACACCACCCTGGCCGGAGCGAGGGAGGACTTGGGGAAGTTGATCACCCAACCAAAGCTTTCCAGCGTGGAGACCACCAACCTGGTGTCTGTCTCCGATTGATTGAGCGACGGAGCCATGATGAGAAGGTCGTCCAAATAAGGTACGACATGAATGCCCCGAGATCTGAAAATGGCCATGACCCCTGCCAGCACCTTGGTGAACACTCTTGGAGCTGAGGTAAGGCCAAAACGCAAGTGCCATGAATTGATAATGCTGATTTTCCATCACGTATCGAAGAAAACGTTGATGAGCGTGGCAGATGGGAACATGAAGATAAGCATCCTTGATGTCTATGGACGTCATGAAGTCCCCTTGCCGAAGGGAACCGACGGCCGTACACAAGGTTTCCATGCGAAACTTCCGAACACGGATGAACCTGTTGAGTAATTTCAGGTCCAGGACGGGACGGACTGACCCGTCTTTCTTGGGGACTGCGAAAAGATTGGAATAAAACCCGAGGCCCATCTCTAAGCGCGTTACCGGCCGGATGACCGTGGTCTCAGCAGACTGTACCATAGCCGTGCTGGAGAGCCCTAGCACAGGGGTATCGACGTCAGGAGGGACGGACCAGAGTTTCACCAATTCTGGCGGAAAAGGATAACGCTTTTCCCAACTGGAAGGGATTCCAGATAACCGCGTGGGATGTTCCCATTCCTTAAGGACCACCCTCTGAAAGTGGTGTTGTCTGGGAAAAACCCAACGCGGCTGAGGCTCTTTAAACAACTGGCCCTTTGGCCGGGTGACAGCCTCAGGCGGATCTAAATTCAGAATTTCAAACATCTGAGCCAGAATGGAGGGGGTGTCAAGGGAAACACCCGCCGACCAATCGCCAATAGCATCAGCCTCAAGCTGATCTGCAGGCTCATCTGACTCCAACAGGAAATCTCCCTCGTCCGGGGAGCCATCGGACCATTCCACAGGCTCACATACCTCATCCTGTGAAGCCGAAGGTATCGGAGTCAGGTGCTTCCGTTTTGCAGTGGCTTTTGACCCTGCTTTAACGGGCACTATTTTCCGGAGGCTGGCCAATCGCGCCGCCACCTCGGATTGCGAATCCCCACTCTTGACAGTGTCATGCGGGGAGGGAGAGGTAGGAGATGATGGAAGATGCGACGGGCCAGCAGCCGAAGCGATGGACTGACGCGCAATACCCTGCCTTGCACAAGGAATGCATACAAAGACATCATCATCTGGGAGCGGAGTCCCACATCTTGCGCACCCCCTAGATGGCCCAGAAGAACCATTTCTGGTAATAACGGAAGCCTCCATATGGTGATTTATGGTATTCGCAATTCTTTTGGGTTTTAAGGCATAAGCCGACCCGGGATGCCCCCTTATTGTAAATGTCCCAGAAGGGAGGATTTAATTCAAAAAGAAGATCCCCTTAATAATCTATATATAAATATAGATTATATATATATATATATATATTTTTTTTTTTATGTTATATATATATATATATATATATATATATATATATATATATTATATATAAAAATGTCCCAATTTTCCTTTCCTTTTATTTTTTATTTATTTATTTTTTTTAAAAAAGAAAGACTAGCCAAGTAATATAGAGCCGGGAGGCCGCTTTAATCAGGGGTTCCCAGGATCTGTAGGGGAAGAAAAAACCAACAGTCAGATCCCCAAACATGTAGCAACATGCAAACATACTAATGCATGGCACCAAGGTGCCTTTAAATAAACAAAGGAAAAACCCTTGCCCTCAATAATGATGAATCCCCTTATAGATCTCTCCCCCCCATGTCTAAAAACACTATACACACAAGGTGGGGCCGTTTACCTGCAAGGAACCGAGGGCGGCCGCAGCAATAGTATGGACGACGCAGCAGCCAGCAGCAGCAGCAATAGCAGTAGCAGCCAGAAGTAAACAAAACCATGTGTGGCAGCGAGCCCCCCCCCCCCCCCCACGTGACTTCCTTTAAGCCAGGAAGGAAGGAAGTGAGGCTGGGGCCGGTCACAATACGCTGCCGCCGGTGCCACGCCCCCGTTTCCACATCACCGGAGCCCGCCCCCCTCAAGCCCGGATCAGTGCGCCCATTCATCAAGGGATTACTACCAGATGAGCCACTACAACGGGACCAAACAAAAAGGCAGGAGGAGGGGGGAGGAGGAGGGAGGGAAGGAAAGACTCAGCGCAGCCGACGCTGACAATGCGGCGGCGAACGGCAAGGAGACCAGCGGGGGAGGGGGGAGGGAGGCTGCTATAGCAAAGGCTCAGGCAGCAAGCCAGCCTGCAATCAGCGCGGCCAAACCCCAGCTGCCCCCTAAAGCAGACCTAAACGCTGGCCAAGCCGGCCAGTACTTATCTTGCAAGACCTGCCCAAGGAAAGCCCTTTTAAGAGAAAAAATAAGAGGACAATCAGACCGAGTGCACACTTGCGGTGCAGTCTGCTAAGTGCATGAAAGTAAAACACACATGTTACAAAAAGTCATACAGTGAAATACACACACACAATACACAACCCTCTATCCCCCCCCCATAGTGAAGGGAAAAGGGACCGTAACGGGAGAGTAAGGGGCTAAGGGGACCCTCGGGACAGGAGCATCCCATTTCCGGATCACCATGCCGGATAGCCGCATTGCCCCCAAAAGAGGGGGTCGAGCGTAGGAGATAAGCTCCTAGGCACCTATAGTGCCGTCTACCAATTGCCCAGTGAGCAGCCTAGGCTGGGAGGCTTCCAATCCACCATAAAGGTATAAACAATCAAAACCGGGCAGAAATAGACCAAGGGGGGGGGGGGGTTACAGGAGACTTCAATCTTCTGTCTTGTCGTCAAGCAGAGAGACAAATACTGGTGATAAATGGGAGGTACCAGGTATATATAGGCCGGAAGGGGGTTCGTTACAGGACTTCCTCTCTGCACAGCGTCACCTGGCGGTGAGTTAACCCAATCGTGAAGAATATTAAAGGTGAAGCGGGGTGTGTGGCACACCAAGAATACCCCAACAGCTGATTCCCCTCTGCAGGTCTGGGTAACTACAAGCCCCAGCTACCCCAACAACAACAAGGTCCAGATGCCTCAGGAGGAGCAACAAGGCCCAGATGCCTCTGGAGGAACTACAAGGCCAAGCTGCCCCAGGAAGAACTACAAGGCCCAGCTGCCCCTGGAGGAACTACAAGGCCCAGTTGCTTCCCCTCCCCAGCCCTGGGGAACTACAAGACTCAGCTGCCCCCAGGGTACCAAAGACCCAGCTGCTACTCCTGCCCAACCCTGGAGAACTACATGGCCCAGCTGATCACCATCTTTAGGCTTGGAGAACTGCAAACTTCAGTTTGGCAGACGCCCCCCTGCCATAAAAAAAGTTTAGTGAAGACAGACAGAAACCTCCCAAGTGTCCCGGATTTGCAGGGACTGCCCCTCTTTTGAGTCCATGTCCTCCTGTCCCTCGTTGTTCTCCTTTGCTTCCCTTTGAGGTTTAACATGCAGATCTGCAGCAATAAATGCTTCATTTGACTTTTTAAGTGTTTCTATTGTTATAACTGTTACACCCTATCTTTTATCCTTCCATTTAATGAGGGGCATGGCCTAATTTAACAAATGTCCCTCTTTCACACCCTGAGAAGTTGTTAGGTTTGCAGATGGAAGGACAGAGAGACCAGCAGTCACGTGGAGGCCAAGTTGATAATGTCCTTCCTGGCTAGGCTCTCTTACTTGTAAGGTTGCATCACTGCCCCCCAGTGGTGAAAAGACAAAACTGCAGGCTGTAAGCAGCCTCTGTGAAATGTGATCAACCCAGCACCTTACCAGCCCTGTTCTCATTTATTTTACAATTTAAAAATGTGCCCCTAGGCACACTATGACCTTTTTGTGTCAGTTTAACTGGGATGCGGCAAAGGTCCGGGTAGGAAAGGCAAATGCGTGTGTGTGTGTGTGTGTGTCACAGGGACATCTTTAATATTGTAAGCTCTTCCTTGCTACTGCATCCTCCGCTGCCAACCAGCTGAGGTTTGTTTTAATATGTGCTTCGGGTCCCAGTAAGGGGTGCTGCCTATCTAAGCCATCTTGAAGCAGACCAAAACCAAGTTATTTCACACTCTCCTGTGTTTTTGCCTGCTTAACTGGGGCATCCCAGTTTGACTTTTGGTCCCGTTTTAATGATCCCAAAGGGGCATCACAATATATCTGTCTAACCTCAGTCTGAGCACCTGCACATACCAAGCCACAAACCAACATGGCATCCCCTCCTCCCCTGCTGTGCATGTCCATAGTCTTCCAAGCATGGGTGCACACAGCAGAGAATCAGGGGATGCCGCTGCATGCACTTCATGTGCAGCATTTAAAAACAGCACTAGAATGCAGCTTGGTAGGTGCAGGTGCTTGAGCTGGGGTTAAACAGCAATTCTGACAAATCAGGATGCCCCCTAAGAATCATCAATACCAGACCTAAAGTTAAATATGACTTGAAAGTCTCCAGCATATTGTGGCAGGGGATCAGGTGAACTGGAGGTTTTCACATAGTGGTATATCCAAAATCGGGATGGCCCAAGCACTGGGAACTGCCTGACCCCGGAGTATTCCAGATAACATGACTAGGGATTTAGTTTGCTTTAATTGTGGCCCCTCTGGGCCTGTGATCTGGGAGCGGGAAATGGAATGGAGCAGCGTGGGTCCCGCAAGTAAGCCGCTGCTAAGGACGGCCTCGTGTCACCAGCCAGTAGTCTGCAGTGGATTCCGCCTCTCCATAAACCTGCTATTGGCTTGCAGAAGCAGCCACACAGCCGGCTGTGTGACTGCAGGGACACCCGGACCTGCGCCGGAAAGGTAAGTCCTCTGAGCACTTAGATATTTCTGCTTTTATTTTATTCAGGCCTCAAATACATTTGCATTAATGTCCCTAAAGACTCCCATCAGCCTATTAATTTCAGTAGGGGTTTACTGAAGCCTCCAACTGTCATTCTGAGCCTTTCTGGTGACAAAGTTACCTACCTTGGTGATCCTGGCGATAAGAATTATCCATTATGCATTGCTGTAGGAAACGTGAAGAAAATTAGAGAAGAGTAACTTCTGCTGTAGACCTATCTCTGGCAGCCAGGGGCAGCAAGGTAAGTGACCAAATGCAGCCTGCAACAGGCTCTGGATGACAGTTAGGGCGGGCAGGGGCACAGACAACAGCAGTTAGGCAGTGAATGTGCAGCGGTCTGAATTTTTATGCATTCTTTTCATGTGAAAGAGTGAGGCCTTATATAAAAAAAAGAAATTAAAAGCAAAACCTAAGCACTGTACCATTCTACCCCCTTCCCATCTCATGCTCCAAATGTGCTCCTGATACTACTTCCGGTATGCCCCGAGTACCTGCTCTATCCAAAACCCCAAATTAGGTTTTGCCTAAAGTTGAAGGACCAAAACTCTTATCGTCTGGCCCTGGAGTCTTTTTAGGACTCCTTGGTGAATCCTGATTTGAGTTACCCTGCTGTGTGAACCCCCCCCCCCCCGGATCACCGTAAATCTTACCGTTCCAGCAATCCCATGGCTAATGCACAGCCTGCAGCCTCATCCCTGACAACTTGTGGGTAATGTGCGCTTCGACACCCAGCTATTACCTGGATAGGCTGGGGCAGGAGCACCCTTCAGACCGGAGGGAAACTTCTGATGTGGCCACTCCCTGCCCTTTATGCCGGGTTTCGTTGTCAAACAGAGCTCTAAGCCAGGTATATTTGCATATACATGCATCGAGCGCTGATTGCATGACAGCCCATACACACGCCATGGGGATAGCTGGTGAGGTGAGTTTACCAGCCAACCCAGGGAGTTTCACAGTGGACAAAACCTGGGATGGTTAAAATCCCGGGTTTTGGTCCACTATAAAGAGACCCTTTAGTGTAATTTGATGCCCCCCTGCTCACTCCCTGGTAGTGATGAGTGAACTTCGGTTTTGACAAGGTCGTCAGAACTTGCAGCAAAAGTTTGGTTCAGGACCCTGGACTCGACCCTAACCCCATTGAAGTCAAAGGGGATCTGAATTTGGTGGCTGTAAAATAGGACTAGTGAGACCTAGAGGGCTGCAAATCGGAGGGAACACCAGGGTGATTACCCTGCACAAAATGGGCTTGGAAAGTAACAATAACAGAAAACAAAAAAGAAAAGAAAAAAATAAGAAAAATGTAAATATTAGTTTTTTTACAGGTGTCAAAGACTAAACCTGAGCCATTATCCTGCACAAAAAAGGGGTAGGAAAGGTACCGTATATACTCGAGTATAGGTCGACCCGAATATAAGCCGAGGCACCTAATTTTACCACAAAAAATGGAAAAGTTATTGACTCGAGTATAAGCCTGGGGTGGGAAATGCAGCAGCTACCGGTAAATTTCAAAAATAAAAATAGATACCAATAATGTTTTTAAATACCGTATTTACCACATTAAATATACAGCCTGCCTGTGTCCATGAAATATACCGTACAGCCTGCCTGTGTCCATTAAATATAATGCCTGTCTGTGTCCATTAAAGGAAAACTGTCACATACGGTAAGCATAACCGCACTAACCAGTGGCCCAGGCTGGTAGTGCGGTTTATGCTGAGTAAATACCTGGCTCCTGCCGTTTGATTGCCCGATCCGTTCTGCTGTTATACCGGTAGTTGATTGCCGCCTTCCTCTTCAGCGCGCCGGCTCCCTCTATACACCCGGAAGCGGCCGCTCGCCAGGCTGGACTGAAGCTGCGCCGGCTGCTTCTGGGTGTACGCAGGAAGCGGCCGCGCACGCGCAGTCTGGAGCCGGCGCGCTGAAGAGGAAGGGGAGGACGGCGGATCACTGTACCAGAGGAGGCGGGACATCACTCCCGCAGCTGCACGGGACATCAGCATCATGAGGGAAGGGGAGGACGGCGGATCACTGTACCAGAGGAGGATCACTGTACCAGAGGAGGCGGGACATCGCTCCCGCGGCTGCACGGGACATCAGCATCATGAGGCCATTCACGAGCGTCACCCAGCGGTATGGCCCTGCCCCTTTTTCTCCTCCATTTCGGCCAAAATTTTCACTGACTCGAGTATAAGCCGAGGCGGCTTTTTTCAGCCCAAAAAGTGGGCTGAAAAACTCGGCTTATACTCGAGTATATACGGTACTCAAAATAATAACATAGATAAAACAACAAAATTAAAGAAATACATACAAATACATTAAGAATAAAACATTATTAATCACAGCATAGACAAGGATTCCAGGACTAGGCCCCAGCATACCCACCACACCTCAAGTTTGATTTAAAACTATCTTTAAAAACTGTGATCAGAGATCACTCAAATCCGTTTTGTGTTACAATCATATAAAAGACACCGTATCTACGTTGTTAGGTCATCTAGTACATACATATATACATAGATCTGTATAGAAGTGTTATTATAGAGCATTAGTGATTACACGACCTGTGGCTGGGACAGCCTTGCTGATTTAAGAGGGGTGAGGTAGAGGCACTTTCAGCAGAAGTGGAAGGGGTAGAAGACAATCTCATAGAACTGGTAGCACTGCGTGCCTCAACTTCTTCTGACCTCACCACTCTGGCAGCGGCTACAAAAAGATGCTGCAAACCCTGGCACCTGCTTGCACCAAAGGAAGGGGTAGCAGGCACAGATCAAACATCTCCCTACAGCGCTAGCTCCAGCACCACGGCCACACCCTTATTTGCTGCTTTCTGCATTGTGTATATGCAGCCTGTCCCAGTAAGTGCAATGCAGGTGGGCAGAGGTGAGTCGTTCTATCAAACCCCCAGTAAGTGGAATGCAAGGGGTACACACAGGTGGGTAGTTTTTTCTAAACCCCCAGAAGTAGAATGTAAGAGGTGCCAACAGGAGAGTAGATTTTTCTCTCAGTAAGCAGAATAAGGGTGGTGCAAACAGGGAAGTAGTTTTTTCTAACCACCAGTAAGTAGAATGCAAGGGGTGCCCACAAGTGAGTAGTTTTTCTAACCCCCAGTAAGTGGTATGCATGTGGTACCAACAGGGGGGTAACTTTTTCTAAGCCCCAGTGGGTAGAATGCAAGAGGTGCCAACGAGTAGTTTTTTTTCTAACCCCCAGTAAGTGGAACGCAGGTAGTGTCAACAGGGGAGTTGTTTTTTGTTTTAACCCCCAGTATTATGCAAGTGAGCCGTTTTTTAACCCCCAGGAAGTAGAATACAAGCGGTACCCACAAAGTAAGTAGTTTTTTCTAACCTCCAGTAAGTAGAATGCAAAGGGTGGCCAAAAGTAGGTCATCAGGGGACTCATGCAGGCTGTAGACTCCCTTATAAGTCTCTGAACATGAGTGAGTTGAGAAGTAGTGGGTGCCCCCCCCCCCCCCCCCCACCAAATAAAGTTTCTGGACCACCACTTCTTTGGAAAGAATACATTTAATCGGCCACAGCCCAATATATATATATATATAACAGTAATAACCAACAATTAACAACAACCAAAATAATATCCCTCCCCTTTTCTGGGTCCAAGAAGCACAAAGATTTACTACAAAAAATGGGGGAAATGATTAGGGGACAGGGGGCAGAAGGCACCATAAATTACTATTGCGAAATTGTGTAATATTAAAAATCCATATAAACTGCACCTGAACTGAATTAAACGCCTGCCAAGCTTGTGGATTTCTGGTAGGAATAAAATCCATGGGTGAAAGGTTTAGTGTATTTAGTGATTTCTTTCTTCCTTCCATTAAAATAAAAAAAAAAAAAAAAAATATTTCTTGATGCCGTGTTTATAACCGACTCCTTCTCCCGCCATCCAGCATATTTATATGGATTTTTATCATCGTGCCATTTAAACTTAGCCACATCCATCCTAGGCCTGGAAGCTCAACTGGGCTAAACATTGTTGTCAAAAAATGTCCCCTCTTGTCATCCTCTCCCCAAAATGAATCCCCAAATTAGCTAACTTGAAACAAACCCCCCCCCCCCCCCGGCCAGTTTCCACTGAAACAGCCGCATGCTCTGCCAAATTGACCTGCTATCTTAACCTGAAAGGAGACTTGCCTATAGCTGTGATAAATCAAGGACAAGTTCCATAACATTACAAGCAAATCACACCAAATAAACCCCAACCCCATCATACAGTCCACTTTAACATATAAAACTTTGAGCTTCCAATGACCCAAATATATTAATATAAAAGATATATATCTTCATAAATAGCATTTTAAGCAATACACCTCCACCATAGCCTGTATCAAACATTTTTTTCTTACAATGCATGTTCCCCAGCCCCCCCCCCCAAAAACATTCCTTCATAACCCCCCCCAAAAAGAACTGTGCCACATTAAACCCCCCTCCCGCCAAAACAGAGATGTTTTGCCAAATTGACCTGCTATCTCAGACTGAAAAGCTAAGAGAAAGCCCGCCATAGCCAAACAGCGCTAAGACCTTAGTCCAGCCCGCCACAACTCCACCGCCATCTCAATCCTTTCCCTTAACAAAACATTTAACACATCGAGGCCTGGGTCATTCAAATGCACCCAGTCAGGACAACAAAAACCCCTAACACCTTCCGCCCCATGAATGTCTGAAGACCAGGAAAGAGCACACCTATTCTAAAAACAAAAGGGGGTTTAGAAAAGTAAACACAAAATCCCCAGTCTGTGGGCCCCCCTTTTCCTGTTAATCTACACCCGCTTGATTCTATCTGGGCAAATATACAACCTAAACCGCATTTATTCTCATCTCCCCAATTTCCTTACCAAATCCATCGGCAAAGCCAGCCTCGCTGCTGGACAGTCCCATTTTCACCAAGCATTTCTCAGATACCACCAGTAACTGAAAGCGTGAGAAAAATGGTCCATCCTCGTGGACAGCAGCCCTCCCCCTCTCGGCCTAACCCCCAAAAATTCCCTAAGGGCGGCCACCGGACATACACAAGGCCCTAACTGACCCAGGAAAATGCTAACTCCCTGCCCCCTGATCTGTTTTAGGCCTCCTAATTCGCAGTGCCACCCCCCCCCCTCCTCTGCAAAAACCACATAATCAACCAGTTGGCCTCCAGGCACCTGCTTATTGTGGCTAACCAACTCCCCTACACGCAGTGCCCCATAAAAGGCTAACGAGAACACCACTTTAAATAACTGTGTTTCGAACACCGATTCTATATCAGTTTTGGCCACCAGTGCCCCCAATCCTGCTTCCCGAACCAATGATAACGCTAAATCAAATTACATATATGTTACCGATCTTTAACAAAACCTCCCTTTGGAAAAGACAGATGGTATATCAGGCGAAATTTGCCCTGCTCCTTCTTTGGGACCACACCAGATTCTCCAACAGGGGGTCAGTACATGGCCCCAATAATCGCCCCAAGGACACCTACTTCTCCAGCTTATACCTTACCACCTCCGGATGTACCCACGCTAAATTTTTTAATGAACTCACCTTGAGGGGTGCCATACATGGAATCACAAAACCTACCTCAAAGCCTTCAGCCAGTAACGTCGCCGTCTATTGATCAGGATACCTACTTAGCCAGAAGCGCATCATCTCCACTCTCGCCAATGTGGATCCTTTCTGCAGCCCCATCTGTATTTCTAGGTATGAAAGGGGCCTTATTCCAGACAGTTAATTGGCTGAGCCCAGGTGTGTTCAGAAACATAGTGTTAAGTGCAGGACTGCAGAAAAGTCACCCTGCAGATATGGAACTCAGCTGTCAGTGTTAGCAATGGCATTTGCTGTATATGTTACAGTGGGGAAAACATGTATTTGATACACTGACGATTTTGCCAGTTTTCCCACCAAAGAATGTAGGGGTCTAATGTTTATCATAGTAAAGACATAATCTGAAAAAAAAAATTCCAGATAAATCACATTTTACGATTTTTAAATCATGTTTTATTGAATAAATTATTTGTTACAACAGAAAAACATAACTTAAAGTGGACCATCACCCTCCCGTGATCGGCCCGGGAATCTATAAGATTCCCGGGCCGATCACCTCCCTCCCCGCGGGACATCCGAGATCGGGATGTCCCGCGGGGTGAAACCCCCCCAAACACCCCAAATCCCCTTACCTTGTCTTCCTCGCGCCCCTCTAGACGTGCGCGCGCCCGCGCCGGCCGTCTGTGAATGCCCGACGCGGGCGCGTCAAGAGTGATGCGCGGGAGGCGGTGGCGGAGGAGCCGCTTGTCCGCGGCTGTCAAATCGCTTGTCCGTCGGCGCTGGGAGCGGGGAGAGGTGAGTTTTTCGGGTGATCGGGGGGGTTTCACACAGCGGGGCACCCCGATCGGGGGTGCCCCACCGAAGTGGACCAAGACCCAGGATAGTCAAAATCCTGGGTGTTGGTCCACTTTAAAGTGGACCAACACCCACGGGTGATCGGCCCGGGAATCTATAAGATTCCCGGGCCGATCACCCCCCACCCCGCGGGACATCCGAGATCGGGATGTCCCGCGGGGTGAAACCCCCCCCCCAAACACCCCAACTCACCTACCTTATCTTCGGCGGCGGCCGGCCGCCGCCGCCTCCCTCGCGCCCCTGTAGGCGTGCGCGCCTCCGCGCCGGCCGTCTGCGAATGGCCGGCGCGGGGGGGCGCGCGCGTCAAAAGTGACGCAAGGGAGGCGGCGGCCGCCGCCGCCGCTTAGACGTTCAAGATCTTCCCTTGTACGTCGGCGCTGGGAGCGGGGAGAGGTGAGTTTTTCGGGGGGTTAGGGGGGGGTTTCACACAGCGGGGCACCCCGATCGGGGGTGCCCCACCGAAGTGGACCAAGACCCAGGATAGTCAAAATCCTGGGTGTTGGTCCACTTTAAGTCATACTTCAGGCAAGGACAAATTGTTACACCATTGCGCCAGGCTAAGTTTGGCACAGTCCTACGCGGTTTTCGTTTATAAATGGAAGAAATGCCCAAGATAGAGGTTTACAGTTTTAACTCATGATTGCTCTTCTAAAGCAAGTGGGCGTGGCCCTTGGCTCTGTAATGCTGGATAATAAGCATAATAGGAGGGGTCTGTAGGATTCCCAGAACTTGCTTCAGACACGCTTGCTGTGCTTCTCCCCCTGTTGCTAGGCATCATTGGAGCCTAGACCAGGACTTCCACGGTCGCAATTCCAATCGCACGTGTGCACACCCCTAGAACATGCATGCAGGCACTCCCAAATAGAACATGCATGCACGCACTCCCAAATGGGAGGGGGATCCAAAGTGAATGCGTGCACTCCCAAACATACATTTGCGCACTACCAAAGTACATGCAAGCACTCACAAATGGATGGGGTCAGTACTATTCCCAGAACTTGCTTCAGACATCCTGGCTGTGCTTCTCCCTGTGCACTCCCAAAGTGGGTGGGTATGTAGGTGGGTGGATAGTCAAGGGGGACTGGGAAGTCATTATCAAGCCCCCCCAGAGCACCTTCAGCAGCAGGGGCAGGCAGCGGAGGTGCGTGCAACCTCCCCCCACCCCACCTACTGACAGGGCTCAGGTGGCAGCTCCTCCTGCTCCAGGCTCTGCGCGCAGAGAGGATGAAAGAGGGAGGGCGCAGCTGCTCTCACTCCTGACACTGGTCAGAAGAGGAGAGATGAAAGTAGGGCCCCACTATGAAGTGCTGCTTCTCCCTCTCCCGGCACTGGCCAGGAGGAGGTAATGGAAGGCCTTTACTCACAATGGTGAGGTCCGGTGCTGTTGTCTGCTTTCACCACTCTGTGATGCTTCCCCATGGCATGTTACAGAGGCACTAAGGAGGCATCAGAGAGCAGGGACCACCGACAGCAGTGATAGCTGTGGACGTCATTGAATGTAACAACACAAACAGTATCGCAATAATACAGCATGAATGGAATCGGGGAGAGGGGCAGGCTACACATAGGGAAGGGGCAGGACTAAGGTGAATGGGCGGCTACACGTCAGGAATCAAGAGCTCTGACAGCTCGACGTGTTAGGCTGGCAGGAGTAGCAGGGGAAATGAGGTCATGTTTCCCCTTTGGTCCCGACCCTAATCACCTACACAGCTGAGAGGCCCTTTCATTTTTGGTACGGAAACCTTTGCCATTATAGAGGTAAGTTTCTTGTAGCTGTCCTGTTCTTGACCAAGTTTGCACACACTGCAGCAGGGATTTTGGCCTACTCCTCCATAAAGATCTTCTCCAAACCTTTCAGGTTTCTGGGCTGTTGCTTGCCAACATTACTTTTCAGATCCCTCTTAAGGCTTTCTTATTGCGTTCAGGTCTGTAGAATGCTTAGGCCACTAAAAGACCTTGAAATTCTTATGGAGTCTTCACTGTGCTTGGGGTAATTGTCATACTGGAAGACCCAGTCACGACCCATTTTCAATGCTTTACTGAGAAAGACTGTTGGCCAAAATCTTGTGATACATGGCCCCATCCAACCGTTCTTCTATATGGTGCATTCCTGTCCCTTTGTTTTAGGACAGCAACTCTGCTCTGGTAGAAGGCTGTGGCACCATGGATGGGAATCCCTCTGCATAATCTGGGACTGCTGATTGGAGGTAGACGCAAACAATGAGGCATCTCTATGTTCTCTGTGGCAGGAATGTATACAGGGCCACCATACTGTACTTGTCTGTAGTATTGAATCCAGGCAGTCAGCCCTGCTTGGTGTACAAGGCTGCAGCCTTCACTTAGCCAATACTGAAGAGGACATTTTAAATGAAAGAAAACAGCTAAAATTAAGAAACATTTTTATTTTTTTTTTCTCCAACATAAAAATCCGCACAGTCCCTGTAGTTTTTCCATTGTTAAGTACATATTAAACAACTATTTATGTTCCATACATTTCTTTGTAAGTGCTTTTACCCTGCAGCACTTTGTACCTTACATTGTTACAATACAATTTAACATTTCCTAAAGAATGCAACAGCACAACTTTGCGTTCAATCACATTAAATCTTCTGTTACCACTTTTAAGACTGAACAGCAGGATTACAAAATAACATTATAGAGACCAAAAAAAAAAAATGAAGTGGAACCACAGCCAGCTAATTATCTTCACGGTCTAAAGCCCTGCTTAGATTTCTATATGACTAGCTGAGCTGTGCCTAATTTATCTTACTTGGTTTGAGTAAGAGCTTAGGAGTATTTAACAAAAATTTTAAGTTGGGTTTTAGTATTTGGTTGCTGGGTATGCTGAGAATATTATCTTTGGCTCAGGTTATGTAAAACCCTATCAAACCGATTAATATCATCATGTTCAGACCCATGGCCCCGCCTCTGAAAGTGTCCTCAACACTAATTATTATCTGCTCCTCCTACAATTTTTTATGTCGTATGTGCGAGTCAAAAGCTGCACTATTGTTCTCTATTGAAAATCTCAGCTGCATGTGTTGGCCAAGCTAATGAGCACCAGCCTCAAATAAATTCTCCCCCAATGCCACCAGAAACAATGCAACACTCCAGAGGATTTGCAGTTTCAGGTACAATCTTTAAATTAATTCTGAATTTGTAAATCGCAGTTTCTGCTTCCCTACCCTAGTGCAAATTTCTTAGCATTAAAATGTAATCCTATACCCAGAAAGGAAGTTTATGTTGTCACCTTCTATACCCAACCCAGTGACCCAAAACAGCCTGTGCTTCTTTTTGGACTAAAGCCATTGTCCAATATTCATAACACAAACTGGATGCAGTCGGCCATATTGCTCCCTGGCCGAGCAGTCCCGTCCCCTGGTGCTTTCCAGCAATGATGCATTCAGTGACAGTGCACACAGCTCAGCATTGGGGGTCAGCCTTATCAGTTATAATAAACTTCAACCCAACTGCCATTATGTAACAATTTAATCGTAACTAAATTAATCAGTATATGGCTTCCATTCGGACATCATACAGTGTTTTGTTTTTATGAATATTGGGCAAAGGCTTTAGTAAAAAAAAAAAAAAAAAAAAAAAAAAAGAAACACAGGCTGTTTTTGAGTACTGGGCTGGGGATAGAAAGTGACGATATAAAACGTATTTCCTGGGTATAGGATCAATTTAAGAAATCACAGGTCGTAAGCCCCACTGCTACACAATTGTCAGCCAAAATGTTTCTGGTCGTAGCGAGTGCTTCAGAGCCACTGAAACACTCCCTTTTGGGGTACCTGGGGGTGCCTAGTAGACCTAAACCTAACAAGACAATGCAGAAACAGGCAGAGCAGCCAAGGACTGATCTTAACCAGAAACACTATCCAATCAGAGGCCTGGCCAATCAATCTAAAAGCCCATACAGTGGCTTTCAAACTCCTCCCGAAGGAAACTAGCACTGCTCGAATTATCTTTTAAATATTTTTTTTGCCTGTATGCTGAAATGATATATTATTGATAATAATAATAATAATAAAGTGCACATTAGCAAAGCGTGCAATATTACATTTCTAGAACCTTTTCAGTACCATTTTGTATTTTTACTCAATACAACTATTAAAATAAAAAAACAAAAAGCAATAAAAAGTATAATTGTAGTGTAAATATATAGCTATAAACACAATAAAATATTTGGTCTTTCGCACCTGTACCATGGCCCAGCGGAGATACAGTTTCCACAAAACATCTAAATTAACATCATACAAGACCTGTTAAAATGATTCGCCATCATTCACACAAACTACAACACAGATCAGAGAAACAGGGTTCGTGCTCAGAACTGGAAAAGGTCAATAAAGTGCTGCGGAGACACTGGCGTGAGACAGCTAACAGGATCATTGGCAGTGCAGGGGTGGCCGGAATCCTGACAAGACAGAGACAAGCAACAGGTTACTACAGAGATCTCCCCAATGGTTTAAGAAAAAGAAACATCAAATACAACTAAGTACACATTTTTCAAATTTTGGATATTGTGGATCGTGTTAGATGTGATTAGGTAAACTGATGGAATGAAGAAAAAAAAAAAAAGAAAATCAGAAATCTTTAGGTCAAAATATGTGCTGGGTATTGCTTTGGCCCTTACTCATATATTAAAAGCGCATAAAAACCCTTGAGAGCCTTTACCTGTGTGTCCAACAACGCTGTGATCATCATCAATAGCTTGGCGTGGGCATGCCCAAACAGAAAGCCTGGGGGTGGAGGAGCGGATGCAGCCAGCAGGCTAAAGGTTGTCATATGGCAGGTCTAAGATCAGGCACTCAGCGTTCTTAAAGTGGACCAAAAACCAACAAATGGCTGTCATGGGCACGCTCCCTGTTAGAGGGAGGAAGGGGATGCGGCTGTCAGAGCTGCTGTTCTTAGACGCGCTTTGGGACCAGGAAGAGGCGAGTTGGGTTTGGGAGATCGGGGTGCCCCCAGGGAAAGGACCAAAATCCAGGATAGGCAAAATCCTGGGTTTTGGCCCACTTTAAACCTGCTGATAGACAAGGCTTTAACGGTGGAAAAACCTGGTTTCCATCTGCTTTAAAAACACCCTCAGAGAAACTGATGATCAGGATGATCTAGTGGAATAAGAGCAGGTTTCCTGGAATTTTGGGGTTCATTCTTTAACATTTAGAAAGGCTCTCTCTTTATTAATACACACAGAGCTTTGAGAGCCTCAAACACCAAATTACATAAATAAATAACCTTGCACCTGACTGGGGGTTGCAATGGGGCAGGTCTACAGGTAAAGTCAAAACCCTATACCCTCTATAACGTATTTATGTATGACAATTGGAGCAGGAACAGGTTTGATGGACTCCCCATAAGCAGCAATCCATTGTGCATCAGCAAACTCCAATCACCTGTAAAATGTCAAACACAGATTGAAGAAACACACGGAGCGTCAGTATTGTTTGGTGGTGGTGCCTGTACTCCACCCATAAGTGGAATTTTCACCTAAAATGAGAAGCACCCGCTTGTTTCTCCAAACGTTCCCACTGTGGTACCTTTGGGCACCCCACCTCCATAGCACTACCCGTGTGCTTGTACAGTTCCGGTACCTGGTGTACTGCACTTGCTCCATTTTGGCACACACCCTCCATTGACTATTTGGTCAAGATCAATCACACTTTGAACCACTTGAGCCCAGCAGGATGAAACCGTTTGCCCTCTGATAATGCCTTTTGGCGAAATGCGCCAGGGCACTACCTAACTATACCTCACACTATAACCTGCCACAAATGGGCTAAACAAGTTGCCCCAGTTTTGGACCCCAAGTCACCTTGCTACAAACTACCAGGGGTATAACCCTGCCCTCAGTGAAGTAACAGAGGACATTTGTGTTTCCAGATATGTACTTACTTGACTTTACTTACTCATATAATCAACTGATTTCTTGGTTCTATGTGACATGTACCGCATACCACGTGTTATGATCTAGCTATGCTTTATTAAACCTTTTACGCCTTACCAGCTGGGCTCTTTTTTGACCCTCTTTCACATAAACAGAAATCAAGGCCAGCTTTTATCTCCAAATATTTGTGTACAATCATCCTTGTTACTATCACCTGATATATGTAACACCCCATATGACCTGTCTGTTATTTTATTCCAAAGATTAAAATAGGACTGAATACCCCAAAGGGATGGTTATTTAAAGTATCTTCAAGTTGTGCTACTTAAGCCATAGAGAAGGAAAAGCAAGGTTTATTCTCAAGATGAACCAAAGTTTAAACTAAAGTTTATTTAGTTCAAGATTTGTATTGGTTTGGGTGGATTAACAGTAGTACAAAATATCAAATGCTCAATAATAGGAGTAAAATGAAAGACACAAGCATGCAATTAAGTGTTATACAAGCATCAATATGATAAACAGGCAAATGTGATAAACCAGCAAATACTGGATAGAAACATGCAACAATACCTTAAATATAAGAGCTAGCTGGCAATCCTTATACAAATGAAGCAGACAGGTAGAACAAAATGATCAGAACCAGCATATGTTCATTATACCGTTACCATACAAGCCACATTTTAGAATATGCTGGACTACAATTCCTTTCCTGCTCGCTATTCCACGATTCAATGTTAGTGGTATTGTTGAAGTTGAAGCTCCCCCCCTTTAGCTTAGGGTTTTATTGTATCATTACCCATGGACCGTCAATGCAGCACAGGCTTGCCAGTCTGCTGTATCATGGTATATAAGTTGCCCTTATACATGTCCATGGGAACGGTTCACACAAATATTAATTCCATTAGAGGTCCACTTACCACTATGACCGCAGAGATTAAAGCTAGGGTAGTATTTATCCCCTCCCCTTTCTGCCCCAATCTTCTTTTCATTCTCAGGTTGGAATTATTTCTTTTCATTTATTTCCCTTTCTCACCCTTCTAGGGGGAGAACTAAGAGTAAAGTGATATAGTACTAGGAGCTGGCAATATGACCTCCTCTTATTTATCCTAAGGTCTACTAACCTAGTGACATTTCTTGTATTCGGATTAATACTGTCACTGAAATTTTAAGTTCCAAATCCTGCCTGCAAGATCTGCCAGAGCTTGCACTTTTCCTGCTGCCCTAGCAAGTGTTTGTTTTGCCCCTATAGAAGGCAGAAGGGGTCAGCTCTTCCCCATTGCATTTATATTGCCTTCTAAGTTGTTCAGAGAAGAGAGTTACATGCATTCTCCATTATTTGGGGGAGGCAAGTGTGGTGCAAATTCAGTAGTGTATATGTTGGACTAAGATTTAGATCTTTACCTGTTAAAAACTTTTAAAAGGTATTTCAACCTCGTCCATTTCCATACCAAGACATACACAATCCAACCATGTGGTCGATTTAGAACCAGGCGAGAAAACGCACTCCTTTTCTAGGAGAGAAAACTGGGGCCGATTTAATAACTGGATGTAAATTTTATCTGGTAGACAATGAATGGCATTTTTCTCTCCCTAAAAAGGAGTGAGTTTTCTCATCTGGCTCTAAATCGGCCCGCATATGTGCACAACAGTAGCCTTCTCTTGTCTGAACCACCAGCAGCTATAGTCAGGAAATGTATCATTGTAATCGGACATAAAATCTTCTAATGAATTTAAAGCAGATGGCTACCTATTTTTGGATTCTCTGCTCTACAAGGCACCAATACTCCTGCATGACCATCAGCACAAAAAAACAGTGCATTGCAAGCTTCATGGCATGGGTTTCCATGAGCAAGCAGTTGCATGCAAGGCTTCCATCACCAATGGCAAAAATCCAAGGGGTGAAAACCATTGAAAACATGTTCAGTAAAGTCACACTTCGGTGTCGGCGACCATCCCTTTTCTGTTCCAGCATTGCTGTGCCCCAGTACACAATACAAGCTCCATTAAGGCATGGGCATGTGTGATTGGATGTGGAAAAACTTAAGTGGCACACACAGAGCCCTGGTCTCAACTCCATCTATCAAAATGTGAATATTGTGGGTACAAGAAATCATGTATTTGAAAAATCTTGTAGTGGATTTAAAGGCTGCAGAAGAAAATACCCTACAACCTGCTAATATTGTAATGAGGTCTGTATATTGTAAGACTTCAAGGCTCTCCAAAGAATTAAAATGGCAGAGAGCATAAGACATGTTTTGTGGTTGAGCAGCATTGAGGCGGTACTTTACTTCCTCCACCCCCAATTTTATTTTGTCTGTATTTTCTGATTCTTTGGTTGCATTTAAAGCAGACCTCCAGTCAAAATTTCAATGTTTTTATATTGCACCCCTAAACCCCATCTATCACATTCAGTGATTTAGACTATTTCAGAGGGCTTAACTTCGTACAGAAGTTGTGAAATAGTAGGCAGTTTCTAAATGAATGAACTGCATGGGGGCGGCCATCTTGCCACAATTTTGACAGCCCCACTTATGAAAAAAAACAGTCCTATAGTGGAAATTACCCTAAATCTCAAACTCCAGACAGCCTGTGCTTTATGAAGAAACAATATCACACAGGTACACTGCAGCCATGCTGCATCAATGCTATATCAATGCAGCCAGCTACTTAAGTTCTGTGTGGAAACTAATAAAATATGCCTCTGGCTGGTTGGGCTAATCCTAAGGAAGCTCAACTGCAGTGTGTCCACGTGCAAGCAAACTTTCTTCCCAAACCCCAACAGTCATGCTTATGTGCAAGTAGGGCTCTCAGGTATAATCCAAGATGGCCACTCCCATGTAATTCTCAGAGCACAGCTATTCCACAACATCTGCATGGGTTTAAGCCCTCTCAAACAGCATACACTAATGATCGTCAAAAGGGGCTTTAGGGGAGCAAATTATTAAAATGTATGCATGTGCATTCTTCGGGGCTTTCACCTTGGATGCACTTTTGGGACTTAAAAGTGCGAGACAGCGAGACATGAGAGGTCTGTGTTTATGCTTTTTTTCTGGTCTTCATTCAAAAAGGAAATGCAAATGCATACTGTTTAAAAACACTTTTTAAAAGCATGAACTCTTAAGTTAGATTGCAATGAATGTATTAGCGAGGTAGCCCTGTCAAGGCCGTCCAATTTATGCCCTGTCCCTAACAATACTAAGTATACAAGAGATATATTATGCAATAATAATGGGAAGAGGCACTATCCTGTTGGCTTGACCCTTTTACATCCAAGTGGATTGGTATCTTAGTGTGTTGTGATTATTATTGCCCAAACTGCACTTTAGGACTTGTGTAGGTCATCTTTTGCTGCTTCTTCCCATGATTTATCCTAATTTGTTCCTCAATAAGTATTAAAAATAAAATAGTAGACAGCCATCCCAAGTCAGTATGCCCCGGTTGTAGGGCATAGAGCAGCCCAGTGGGCCATTTGAAATTTAATTGCTCTTTAAAATCACACACTACACATAATCTGGATTTTCTTTCAGTATTTTTACCTTCCAAAACAAGATGCTGCAGTGGCGACAGAAGTGCAGTGTGTCACCATATTGTTCCCTGGGAGGATAGTGCTTCTGGAGTCGAATGAACATTGCTTTCCAGTCAACAACACCCTTTTCAGTCACAATTAAGTGTTTGCAAAACTAGAATGAGAACAGAAGAAAATTAACTACAGACCTCTCCACATGAACTCGCATAAAAGGCATTTTATACACAAATACGTGACAACAGCCACCAAGCATAATGGCATGCTGGTTTATAAAAAAAAAAAAAAAAAAAAAAATATAATTGCCAAGCTACAAAAATGCAACCACAAAACTAAATTACTCGAGGCAGGAATGGTGTTTTAGGCATTTTAGGTCAATATTTCTTTGTGCGCTGTGCCGTCAGTCAGTTTGTTTTTGATAAACTGAAATTCATTTGGATTTTTATTTCAGTGTTTGAAATAGGCCATCTAGTCTTGTGATATTTTGGGTTAATCCGGCTCAGGAAATATTTTCAGTTTGACCAGCATTAAAACTGTTTGTCAGACTAGCCAGGGACTGACACGGAGGGGGGAAGTATTGCTTTGCTATAAATAAGATTGTTTTAAAGAAAGTTTAGGAGCTTTTGAAAGTTCTGGTTTTATTTTTAATTGAGGTTGTATTATAAGTGAGGGGACTTTTCATTAATAGACTTTATATTGAGCCTACGTGTTATAGAGCTAAAATAAAAAGTTAATAAGACAAAGTTGCTGCAACTGAGCACTAAAATTGTGTTTTCACTGCTGTTTTTGTAACCAGGATAATGGCCAGCAACATTGGAGGTCTACTTCAGGGCACAATTTGTCATATGTATACAATTCAGGAGCAGCAGTTCCAGGATGTATACCGCTGTGATAAATGTGAGCATGTTGCAACGTTGGAAGCTCGGATTAGAGATCTGGAGGTGCAAAATGCGACACTGAGGGAGAGTGACATTATGGAAAAGGACATTGTGCTCACTGAGCAGACATAAGGTGGGGTAGAAACAGAGAGTGGAGTCAGGAGGAGCAGATAAGTAGCTGGGTGAATGTAGATAGAGGGAGTAGAAAGGATGCACAGAAAAGGAAGGCCATACCTGTGTCTGTGCATCTTAGCAAAATTGCCAAGTTGGGTAATGATGCAAGAGTGTCAGTCTCAGAAATGGCAGCCCTAGCAGATACTGCTCTCTCTAACAGCCGGGAGAACAGCCCAGCTAGTGAGCGGGTGGTTGGGACGGCAGGTAGGACTAGACAGTTACTGGTGATAGGGGATTCTATTATCAGACGGACTGATAGAATAATTTGTCACCAAGACCGCCTCAACCAAATGATTTGCTCTCTCCCTGGTGCCAGGGTTCAGCATGAGGACAAATTGCTGGGAGGGGCTGTGGATGCCCCAGCTGTCGTGGTCCATGTGGGGGACCAATGAAAAGTTCACAAGTTTGATATGGAGAAATGTAAAGTCATGCACTTGGGGTCTAATAACCTGAAGACCACATATGTCCTCAGGGGAATAAAACTTCTTAGGATATTTATGCTAACAAGAGATTTGCCGGTGTAGTGCTACAGACACATTATGGGTTTGATCTGCTATAAATGTATAAATTGTTTGAGTTGGAATGTTACAAAATGGCTGAAGACTGTTTCCAAGATGGCTGAAACCATGCGGCTTGTCTTCCTATGGGTATATGTGTAGATTTCCCATTGGTTAATAAGATAGCATTCACCCATTGGACAATTTTGGAGACATGTGATTGGTCAAGAGGGGCGGTCCTATTGCCGGACAAAAGGAATTGCAAGGAGGACTTCGCTCTCTTTTCCCTCTCACACCCAAACCGGAGACACATGATGGACCTTCTGCTGTTGTTTGGAAACTGAAGACCCAAGTGACCTTGGAATCGGAACCAGCTTAACTAAGATAAGTTTGTTGAACTATTGTTAAGCTACTGAATTGCATTTTTGTAACTATATTGGCTTTTATTGCATTATTTTCCTTTTATTTTTTTTCAATAGAAACTATTGTTCTTGATAACTAGTTAAACCTGTTTTTTCCTTTTGTCTGGGGTCTGTGTCTGATTGCTTGTGTAGTGAGTTAACTGTAGTGCAATTATCCTCAAAACTCACTGTTTTTAAGTGAACTCTTAGACAAACAAGGCGCAATTGTATATATATATATATATATATATATATATGTGTTTGAGCTCTTAAGTTCCTTTATATATTTGAGGGCTGCAAATATATTTTGTAAATTTTAGACAAATTACGCCTAAGCAAGACAGCCGGGAACAAAAATAGCAGTCTGAATATTCTATCTATATATAAGAAAAGTTCAATAGGCTGTGGGAAAACAAATTACCAATTTCTCTGAGTAATGATACTTGCAAAGTGCTTTCCAGAGCTGGCGGTCATCACTTAGCACATGCAAGGTTCTATTCATCTGGCCAAGGTTGAGGATGTCCCAGGCATCAGAGAACCTGTGGAGTATGTTGTTTTGCATGTGCAGTGGCAGATCACAAAAGTTAAGGCTCTCACCAAGTCGCTGGAGGAGGAAGTGGAAGAGCAAATATCTGGTTAAACATTTTGCAGTCTAAGAGACACGGAGAGAAAAACAGATAAATGGACATACAGGATTAATATCCAGGTTCATCAGCTGTTCTTTCCAGGAGAGGATGTTCTCCAAGCGACAAATCCAGATGTTGGTATTTCCTACCAGTGCAAACCTCTTCATCAGGATGCACAGCGTGGAGCTCAAGTCAAGAAGAAGCTCTCGTATTAATCGTGGGTTGTATTGATTTTCCAGGACTATGAGAATAGAGACAGTTAGGTCAATCTGTCACAGATGGATCCAAGTTGCCTTGCTTCCATATGTACCCTCTATGTAGAGAAACACACTGAAGTAGCGTGGGCCTCCTCTAACACGGACGCCTATTTCTCATGCATTCTGGCCTTTCCTTTCTAGAATCACCAGTTTAAATGAAATCCTGTATGACAGCAAGAATGTGGTTTTGTGGTGAAGTACCTGAGGAGAACATACTAAACAAGTACCACTTTCTAATATCTCAAGTACCACCAGCGTGGCACACGTGGGTTGTCAGTCACCTAGTTTGCTGTGACTATGTCATTTGGCAAGCATCAAGCTGATTTTCTTCAAGAGGGAGCGCAATCAGCCTCAACACCAGCCTATCTGAATGGGTGCGGTGGAAGCGCGCACACAGCCCCAATAGGCTTGGGATGTTCCCGCTCTTGGTTGTAAACAATCCGAGCCGTTTGCTAAATTACATAAGCACAGCAAACGGCTCTGACTGGACACACATGAGCCGCTGGACAGGGGAAAGCCGAATAAATAGCGGCAATTTGGGGGGCTGCACACAGGAGGGCATCCCGATTTGGGGGCAGGGTGGGCAGGTCAGTGGCCAGGCCCTGGAACCTTTAAAATTCCAGGGGCAGCCATCCTGGGCTTTGTTCTGATTTAAATGTATGTGCAGCTGTTTTTTGCCCTTTGCAGCTCGCTACTCTCCCTGATTTTGGCCTCCTAATATCACAGATCATTATGGGCAGTGTTTTTACTTTAGGCTTTAAAAACCATTGTTTAACACAATTTAATTACCTTTCTTAACAATCTTTTCAAGAACATTGAAATAATTCTTCTGTGCTGCACCACTCAGAGATGTGAGCTGAGATTTTGCAATCAGTTGAAGTAGCTAGAGATGGAAAGAAAAGAGTTAAAGAAAGGATTAAAATATAATATTTTACTTGTACGGTTAGGAGAGTAAACCTTTTACTAAAATGGACTATCCAGTCCTTACACTGGTAACTGTGCAACCACCCACTGCCTCTTCAGGGTTAAATATCCATGATCAGAAGGAATATTACATTTAAAAATGTATTTAAAAAGCCCTCTCAGGAAGGGCCATTGTCAGCACTTGTCTTATGTGGGCAGGTGCCACCTAGGGCGGACCCACCTCACAGGACACAGGGCCATGCAGTAACCAGGACTGGAAAGCCAGAGGCTATTATTTCTTATTGATTTTCTGTTATTCCTTCTATTCTTTATGTCTTACTTTCTTTTATTTCCTTCTATTCCTCACATCTCTTTTTTGTGATTCCTTATATTCTTTTCTTTATATCATTCCTTTTATTCTTTTCATATTTTTTCTATTACCTTCATTACTTTTTTCCCATTCTTTTCTTTTCAAGCAGGACAGCAATGACATGATAGGAGACCAAAACCTTGAGCCACTCAGGAGACAAGTTTTTGCATTTTGACAGCAAAATTACCATTAAAAACAAACTGCATCAACTGGCAGTGGGCCGGGTGCTGGCAACCTTTGGCAAATATCCTCAATACACAAAGCTTTACCACCACCTATGGAGTGTCATGCCACACCACAAGGGCCCACTGAGACTGTCGCTCAGGGGTCCACATCAACCTGGAGCTTGCCTTGATTAGGATACTTTTTTCATCACTGTAAACAAAAACTTGGGCAGCACATTTCCCTTAAAGCAAACCTGAAGGTACAAAGAAGGGAACATGTCCATATCGGTAATCATTCCTCTTCGGCACTGCCAGCATGGTTTAACTCAGGAATGCTTCCTTGTTCAAGTCAGCAAGGAGTATATACACGTTACCCTGCCTCTACTAGTCATACTAGCCTCTCTATTGGCTAGAGAGACCCACATGACCAGCTGCTGGATGAGGGTATACCACATTAGGTGTGGAGATGTCAGCTATTTCCTTACTACTGACCAGTTTGAAGGAAAGACCATTTAATAGCAATTGTTACGAGATACAATCGTGTGTATTTGACCAACAAACACACACACACACACACACACACACAAGGATGACATACCGTAATAGAATACCTACTCTTACAACATAATTAAATCTTCGGATATCTTGAATTGAACTTGAAAAGTCTAAACGATTGAAAGCTTCACCCAGGGTGCAATATCCATGTCTCTGCAAAATAGTCACATATAACAATATTGATAAGGTGAAAGCAATAGTCAAATATCAATGGTCTGTTAGCACCCGAATCCCACTTTCAGGTTGGACTTGCGTAAGAAACAAGCACCCATTTCCATGGGACTATTTGCGAATGAAAACTCACTAAAGCGTACCGTCGTATGGTTAGCGGTGTTGTTGTCGGCATGTGAAAACAGAAATCAACCACAAATAGGACTATACAAATACCATAATAATTTTCAAACTATTTTCTAATAAACAATTAGTCACATTGTACTCGCTGGCTTGCTCAACGAACGGTGGATGAATCGGTTCATTGAAATGGGCAGCTTACCGTATTTTTCGCTCTATGAAATGCACTCCTCTCCCCCCCCCCCCCAACACTGGTGGGGGGGGGGTATCTGTGCATCTTATTGAGCGAATGTATGTAAGGAGGGAGCGCAATGGAGCAATGACAGACATGAAGGGGTTAAACACGCTTGCTGCCTGCTGGTTCTCCAATGCCCAGCGCTCCCCTCACACAGAGACAAAACGTATTACCTTACATGCTGCAGCGCTGCCGAATGCAGCTTCGGTGGGTAGCCATGGCCAATGAAAGTCCAGTTTAAATAGGTCACACCCACCCACTGAAACTAAGAACGCGAATAGCGGCATGAGAGCCTGTAAGGTATGGCGTCTTGTGTGTATTTGGGTAAGTTTCTGTGTCTGTGTGTACGTATCGGGAGCACTAGGCATTGGAGGACCGGTAGGCAGCAAGTGTAAGGTTATCTGTTTCCTGCCAGCTCATCTTCCATTGTGCTCCCTCCTCACACACACGATTTGAGGGGGCGCACAATGTCCGTAATGGGGTGATTGGGAGGGGGATTTTGGCACACCATTTGGTTCAGAATATTTATTGTTATTTTCCTCTAAACCTTGGGTGCGTCTTATGGTGCAAAAAATACACTGAACATATGGAACTTTTTGCAGTTACTTCCTCTTTAAAACACACCTGTGCGGCATATAAGTTGCCAAAACAGCACATGAAGCAAGCACTACAAGGTAATGGTGCACCAACAGATGTCTGAACTTCAGGGGGCAGGGGTGCAAATTACCATCCACCCTGATCTGAAAGGATCTAGCATTGCCAGAACCTGTGCACTCACTCATGCTCCTTTGCTAGTTCATGGGAAGCCTGAACAAGGCATTTGGTGGGGAGCACACTGGAAATTTTTCAGTAATAGAAGAATCATAAAGAGGCAATGGAATCTGTGGAGAAGATGCCCATAGGGACAGTGGGGAGTAAATATATTGGACTATGGATACCCTTTAAAGTGGGCCAGTCACCAGGATTTTCACCATCCAGGTGAATGGTCCTTCCACCGTGGACATCCTAGTCTGCTGTGCCATATACATGTGCCTGTAATATAATAGAATTAGACACAACGTTGCTGAAAATTTCAGTTGAAACTGATGTGCCCTACAATACATTCTTGCAAAACTCCCCAGGTCGCCTAAAATAACTCGCCTCTCCCTTGTCCTACATGCATGCATGGCCTCCGGTCCAATCAACGCGGTCGGTTCCGTTCCCGCCCACTCGTCCAAGGATCGCCCAAGTCTAGTTGAGTCCTGATGAGCGGACCCGCATCCCCACTACCCTGTAATAAGGAGCGTGCCCATGCTGGCCATTCATACCATTTGCGCGTCCTGCAAATGGTATAGCAGGGAGCAGCGCCGCTCGCATTGAACACCCATATGGCCACGCCATTCACTACAATGAAGAGGGCTTGCCAAAGCCTTGTCATGGACACAAGGTCAGTATCCCTTTGTTTTTTTCTAAACATTTAGCAACAGGCCCTAGAGTCTAAAAGATTTGATGGCTGGGTGAGATTGCTCGAGGGCATCATGGCATGGGATGCCCCACAGTGTAATGCCCCTGGTTCACCATATACTTCTCCTAATCTGGTGACCCACAGCTCATGTGCAGGCCGCTGGGAGCACCCTCAACACCCGTTCATTACGGCACACACCTCTGGCAGGAATATCTAAAAGGCGGAGGCAGGCGCGCAGCCCTAGAAAGCGGCAAAGAAATCAAAGTTCATTCTCTGGCACGCATAAATATGCATTGCAAAGAAGGCTCATTAAAGGAGGCCTGCACATGTGCCGTGGGATCACTAAATGGAGGCGAGTATATGGCAAACTTGGTGTTTCTTTCCCACCATACACAGGGGCACATCAAAATCAGGGTGGGTGAAAATCCTGGATTTTGGTCCCATTACTTATGCACTAGGTAGCAGTCAGGACCTTGTGCTATATTGTCCTTAGTACAAATTATACCCACCTCTTTTGTACTTCCTTTCTGAATGTAAATCCATTTGTCTCTATAGAAATCTAAAATATAAAAAAAAAAAAAAAAGATATTAATTCCAAGACTCCACTACACTTAGCAATACAGCTGGCTCTCTAAAAGCACAATTTTATTGCCGTTATAAAGAGGCAGTTCAAACAAAAAAACTTTTTTTATGTGTTAGACTGGCTATTACTTGCAATCATCCAGCTTTGATTATTTGAAAAATGTGTAACAAAGGTCTATTATTAGAATTATTTTAAAAGTTGAGCGGGGTTATAACCAATTCAATATATTCTGTGACCTTGCTATGGAGACACAGCATCACTGGTCCCCACAGAAGGGAAGCTTATTTCCGGAAAAATGTATGGATGTCTACCTAGGGTAGAGGCAATATGCTGGCAAAGGTACAACTGCAGTTTTTTTTACATTCTGGAGAGCAGGAGATAAAAAAATTAGTGTGCTGAGTTTTGCAGTGGAGTATTTATTGGTTGACTAAAGAGGGGTTTTTATCTTTCAATCTTTTTTATTGAATTTTCTTGACAACACAATATTACAAGATCACACTGAATTCAGCAGCATTACATTCATAGTAAAAAGAACAGTGTCAATGGCATCAAAAAGTATACCAACTATTATCTGAAGCCAGATACATAATGTGAGAGAAGGCTAGTCCAACCCGAGAGGCAGGAGGCACAAAGGGGGGCCTCCCCTTCTCCGACTCCGGAGATACCTCCCACTATCCCGAGCACAGACCAGCGAGATCACAATACACAATATATACTACAAGAATCGTGTCAATCTGGTTCCGACATCAATCAGCGGTATGGTTTCAACAAGGAAGGGGGAGGGGAAGAAGAACCACGAAAGGGGGTGACTAGGGGAGGGGAAAGGGGATAAGAGTCCCTGGTCCGCTCCTAATAGCTTCTGTACATGGGGAGGGGAAGAAGAACCACGAAAGGGGGTGACTAGGGGAGGGGAAAGGGGATAAGAGTCCCTGGTCCGCTCCTAATAGCTTCTGTACATAGTCATCAATTCAATGCTAGCATCGATATGTTAGGGGTTGCATACTGGATCCAAGGCTCCCAAACCTCTAGGAAGTGCTCGTGTTTGTCATTCAAAATGCTGGTAAGTTTTTCATTTATCAAGAATCCATTTAGTCTAGCTTTAACCTCCGAGATAGAAACCAACTGCTGTTTCCAGGCCTTTGCAATTGTCTGTTTAGTGGCCAGCATAATAAATGAGAACAGCTTGTTTTGCAGCCTATTAAGTTCAGGGGCCTTATGGCGTAGCAGCGCCACCCATGGGTCCCTTTTGGGGGAAACACTCATGATCTCAGCTACCAAGCAGAAGACCTGTTGCCAAAGGCGTGATACAAAGGGACAGGTCCACCATGTATGAAGCACATCGCCTTTTACCGAGCAGCCCCTGAAGCATTGCTCTGGGTAAGCGGGATACATTTTATGTATTCTAGCAGGGACCAGATACCAGCGTAACTAGACTTTGTAGGCTGACTCCACTGTGAGTGAATTAATTGAACAGCCCCAGGTCGCCCTCCACACCCCCGACCAGTCCACCTCCTCCTTCTCCAATCTCAGGTCCTCCCCCAATTCTCGAACATAGTTGTCATCAAGAGGTTTCGGGAAATCATTAAGGGAAGAGCTAAAGAGGGGTTTTTAATAAATGTCCTTTCTCAATGGCCAAACAGGAATAGAGGCCCAATTCTCCCTATTGGGGGTACAAACAGAAAAGATCATAACTGCCAATTACCCTCCATGTAGCCGATATACTACCATAACAATAGGTAGGAGTTGCGGCTTTTGTTAACCAGATACACAATATCTTATTTATAACACCTTACACTGGGACTTTGCAGCATTGTTGAATTGTTCCTTTTCCGTTTTATTAGAACAGTTATCAGGGGTATAGGGTTCCTGATCATTAAGGTTTAGCCTGGAAGAGAACAAAAAACATGTAAAAAACATCCATGAATTAACTACCTAATTACCAACTGTACATATATTTATAATTAAATAAGTAAATTACTGGAGAACACTTATGGACGTATTTATATAAAAATGCCACGTGCCCTTTTGACTTTTTTCTCCTTGCTCTTCATTGCTTCTAGCTTGCCTCTAAAGCACAACAGAACCCGTGAATTTGACTTTCCCCGCGTTTGTTCCGTTCCCCTCTGTGTGAAACCCTTCACTCACCTCTTCCTCGTTCCAACGGCACAAGTGCGGGTTCTCGTCCAATGAGAGCTGCCATAACTATGTTATTCGACAACTCATCGACTTCAATGACAAGCATGCGCGACCACATCCCCTGCAGCGTGCACGCTCCTGTCCCAGCCTATCAGAAGGCCGTGGGCTCCCCATTGACAACAAGGAGAGTTATTTGCCACCGGATGAGAGGGGCGGGTAAAATGAGATTAAAATCAATGCAGCAAGAATTTGTAGACCACTAGGAACAGGTGCAAGTAAAATCTTAGCTAACACTTAAACTACAAAAAAAAAAAAAAAAAAATTAAGATGGCGAGAGTGTAGAAAAAATAAACGTTTCCCTTGCACAGCTGAAAAAACATTAAATCATTATCGCAATCACCAACCAATGGAATGCTTATAAAGTAACTCAAAAGGTGCTAAAAGACATGGGACGGAAAAAAACAAAATAATATTTATTAGGGTGGGGGTTAGATTAAAGCGGCACTATAATCAAGTCAGCCAATTTCCTCATTCATTATATGGCTGCCAATCATATGACTGCCAGTAACCGACTGGGTTTGTTGGGTGGTTACTGGTGGCAGCATGACTGGCTGCCATATATGTGACTGAGGAAGGCATGACTTGAATATAGGGTTCCCAGACAGCCAATTGGCTCTGCTTAGATTGGCCCTACTTACAGTTGCAGATTAATGTTGTTTCCTTCAGGGTCATCACCACACAGTTCATATCTTTTCCAGCCATTTTCAGTTTTCATCCAGGTCCAGCCTGGAGCTCGCCAATCTTGACCCAAAAAAGGCATGACTGATCTGCTGATCAAAGTAATATCATTACTGAAAAATATATTACACGTAACATTTCTTCTGTGTGTCTATACCCAGGGCCAACATTAGGCCCAGGTAACCCAGGCAGCTGCCTGAAAATGGGCCCCAGGACATGTTTGAAGCCGCGATCGATCGGGGCCCCAAGGTTCCCAGGGGGTCCTCTTCCCCTGAGAATGCCTTAAGTGTGCCACCTTTCCCTGCTGCCCCCTCTCCCTTTCCTCCCCTCCCTCCTGGGCTTAGTGTGCAGGAGGTTGAGACCTAGGCATCACCTCAGCTCCACTTCTGCTCAGTGCAGCACAAACTTCAAGCTCCAGCCAGCCACCAGGATGAAGAGCAAGGACATGAGGAGGTACTTCTGCATCGGTTCTCTGTACCATGTGCTGAAAGGGGACAGGTAGGCAGGTGTGTGTGTTATGCTGTATAATGCTGTGTGTGTATGTTGCTGTATGCGTGTGTCACGGTATGTGGGCCACATGGTGAGTATAGCATTTTTTTTTCTTTTAGGCTGAAAATTGTCTTTAAATATTTTTATGAAGCCAACATCTGATACCCAAGACAGAACTCCAACCCTCCACAGGGCCATGCCATTTATTGCAATTTGTGTCTATTGAGAGGAGAAGGGGGGGGGGGGGGGGAGTGCTTTGTCTCTTACATCTCAATAAAAGACAATGGCGTGGCAGCAGCAGGTAATCCCATCATGGCTGCTCCCATGAACCACAATAGTTATGTAGACTGGACTGTCCCTTTAACAGAAAGTCCAAGGATTCTGTAACACCCCACCCATGTGCTAAGTCCGATTTAGACAATCACATAGAAAAACTCACTTGAGGGCTGCAAGGAAGCTGAAACCCCGAGTGACAGTTCAGCGACTTAAAGGGATATTTCAGGCAAAGCCAATTGTTACACCATGGTGCTGGGCTACATTTGGCAGTGTCCTAAACTGTTTTCTGTTTTTAAATTGAAGACGAAATGGCCGAGATATCAAGGTTTACAGTTTTACCTCATAATCTCATCTCTTGAAGCATGTGGGTGTGGTCCTTGTGATGCTGCATAATAATAAGCATAATAGGTGGGTCTGTAAGAACCCAAAAGAAGAGCTAGCACTCCAAATGTTTCCAGTAATAGCAACTTTTATTAATCACGTGTGTAGCACTAGCATGATGTTTTTTGACTAATTTCATATTCTGGTGCTGGTTACGAATGAAGTTCAATGATGTCAGCTGGGATTCCTGAGGAAGAAGGGCGGGGGACCACCCATGGTGCACAGGTGACCTGATCCTACTGGTTAACCTCTGTATATATGTGCACTTCACACTGTGTAGTATGTTTGTTTGGTGTGACCCCGAAACGGATGTTGGACTATTGTTACACACATGATTAATACAAGTTGCTGTTACTGGAAACGTTGGAGTGCTGGCTCTTCTTTTGGATTACTATGAAGGCGGTGACTCTGCAGGGCCCTTGCACCCCCTGTAAGAGTGAACTTTAGTCTGTAAGAACCCAAGATCATGCTTTAGACACAGGCATTCTCAGCACCCTGGCTTTGTTTTTAGCGGTGCTTGAATGGCTCTAAAAGCCCAATTCCAGCCATCTATACAGAGGGGGCGTGGTCTGGACTAGCTACTCCAGCTAGTATTGGTAGCCCACATTGGCAGGGTGGTAAGGCAGGGTACCGAGCTGAGAGGAGGCACAGCACTGGAGGAATGCTTGGCAAGGTATGATCTGTTTTTTTTTTTTTTTGTTCTACCCTTTAGTATGAAAAATGCCTTTAAAAAGGAAACATCGGAGGCCTTGGAGTCTGAAAGACTCCAGGCAGGGCCTCCCGAGTTCCAGTCCTTGGGGCATCCCGAATTGGCTGTCCGATGTGTGAAACCCCTACGAACCATCACCCTCTCCTGGAGCCCTTGCGCTCCGGCTGCATCCCCGCTCACCTTTAGCCGTCCATGTGTCCAGCCTTCCTGAATAGGCGGCGCAGGCACGCCACAGCTGCAACGTGGACGGGGATGCAGCTGGCAGCACCACTTGGCTGTCAGCGGCTCCAGAAGGAGCCGAGTGACAGCAAGAGTTGTGTGAGGCCCCCCCAGATCACCCGCAAGAGCCTTACCTTTCCCCAGGGCCTTACCACCACACCCCCCTGCAGCTGTGCGTGCTCCTACGTCCAGCCATTCAGATAGACTGGGCATGTGGGCGCACGCACTACTGATCTCTATGCCGACATGGCATACAAAACAAGGGCTTTATGCCGCGCATTAGTATGCATGGCATAAAGCTGTGATTGGATGAGCGATTGGACAATCAATTTGGGATGCCCCAGGGATGAAGACCAATCACCAGGATAGACAAAATCCTGGTGATTGGTCCACTTTAAGTTTCCAGCTGCCATACAGAGCCCCCCTTCCTGACATCATCAAGGGAGGATCGCAGTGTTTTGGTCAGTTGTTTTATTACTTTTACGTCCAAATTGGACATAGCACAGGGTAAGGGAGGGGTTACAAAAAGCTTGGATTCCATTCTAATGCTACTGTTCTCCCCAGGCTAGCTAGATTTCCCTTTAATTCTTCACAAAGCTACAGTGACACCCTGCCTGGGTCCACCCATTTACTACTACTTACTTCTACATGAGGATGCAATCATCAATAGTTTCTCATTTCCAAAGGTTGTTGTGGCCCGAAGAATCAGAGGTTACTGATAAGATTGTACGATCAGATGAGGCGGATACAGCATGAGGAGAAACATCAGCAGTTATGGCATTTATGGGCTGTAAATGAAGGCAAACCTGAACTGCCTATATATGGGCAACAATCAGAAAAGGCCCTGAAGGCCTATTAGGGAAATGCCTTGGCAGCGCTAAAGATTCATAGCACACATATCTATCTCTCATTGGTTAATAAACAACTTAGGAACATTGCTTGTATTGTTAATATTTAATAAAGGATATTTCTGCTCAACAGCGGCCTATGGGGCAAGAGGGATAAGTGCATTCTATGTAGTTTGCAGTGATCACATTCCTAAAATGCCCACATGCCTAATGTGAATATAGCGCATTTACCTTGATTCCATCAACATCAACAACAAAAAATAGCCTACGTAGATTAGCAAACTCCAAACCAGTGTGCCTGGGGACAAACAGTAAGAGAAAAGAGGATGAAAGCCCCCATGGCCAGGCACTGGAATCTAAAAGACTTTAGGCTTGGCTACTAGGCTACCCCCAGGGCATTCTACACTGGATGCCCCACTGTGTAAAACCCCCCGGGGCGGCTGTGATCATACCATCCCCGGCTTCTCTGCGGCCGTGTTTGCTCGAACAGTGTGGTGGGGATGCTGCCAGCTGGCTGTACCTTGTCACAGGGGCACTTTTGAGAGAACCGAAAGGTAAGAAAGATGGGCAGACAGCGGGGTTTCACACAGCAGGGCATCCCAAACCAGAGTGTCCCAGGGGAATGGACCAAAACCCGGGAAAGTGAAAATACCAGGTTTTCTTATTTAGCAAGATGCTTACTTACTATCCTGAATTCGGGATGCCCTGCATTGCCAGTGGAGCGCATTTTATACAGATTTTGTTTAATGCTCCAAGCTGGGAGAGGCAAGAAAATTTGAATGAAGTGAGCACCGCTGGCCACATCCCCGCTTGCCTCTAGATGTGGGAATGCCCCTGCCAGCCATTCGGAAAAAAGAGGTATATAGGGGGATGCAACCTGGCACCAAGATGCGGCAGGAACTTGGGAAAAAGGTGAGTGATCTCTGGGGTTTCAAAGAGTAGGGTATCCCATTTCTGGATAACAGAAGTTAACAGGGATAGCAACACCCCTAGAGTCTTATAGGGGGGCATATCCCCTCTGCCTATCTGTGTGTACGAGCACAAGCCAGTGATTGGAGCCTGGGTTTATGGGCGATCAAGGGGGATACACACAGTTGCCTTGATTTATTACCCTTACAGATACAGTATATGGGTATGGTTTCAAATTTGGAGGGGGCTCTTTTATGACGCTAGCAACCAACGAGATATCTGCTGCTCTCAAACCTGATTGGCTGCTTAGAGCAGATGGTCGATTGCTGAGAAGAGTTTATTGCAACCAATCAGGTTGTACTTAAAGAAAGGATTCTCTCGGTTGCTAGGGGCAACGCCGTTTTTCCTCTTTATAGATGGCCTAAGCATAAGCTATCGCAGCTAATGTTGCCGGAATGTTCGCAATCTCCCCCGGCGCACGACAAGTCCCAGCGCACCCCCAGGCTGGAAGCAAAGCCTGTCCCCCACCTACCTCACAGCTGTACATAGAAACTTAGAGCTTGTGTTGACGGAAGTTCGCCTTCCCTTCTTTCTATATGTCAGTAACAGCTCGCCCCGCCCACCTGGCTCGCCATTGGTTGGGAGCTTGTCGCACGTCAATCCGCCCCGTTTGGTGTGAAGCTAAGCGACCATTGGGTGCAGGCTGTGGACAACAGTGGTCACGTGAATGGGACCACGTGCTCTTGTTTGGGTTGGAACGATATAGAAGTTAGCGTCACGTAGCTGCTGCCGCCATGTTGTAGCGTAAAACACGAAAGCCACCCGAGTCACCGGAGAATGGCGGGAGACAGGTTTAGCTTTCTGTCTTTTTCAGGTTCAGGCTGCCTCGATGAGCTCTGTGCTGGCTGCTCTCTAATATCTAAATCACTATAACCAAGAGCTTACATAACAGACGACACACGGAGGGGGTTATCAGGATCTCTAAAGATTATATACATAAGACTTCAAGCTGCACAATTCCATCAGTGCCATATTATTTTTATCTGGTCATGAAAAGTGGATTGATTTCCTCCCCCCAGGGCATCCTAAATTGGGATGCGCCACTGTGTGAAACCACCCCAGGTCGCCCTGTTCACTTACTTGCTTCCCTGTCCAACGGCGCAGGGTGGGCTCCAGGTTTATGTGGACCCTCGGGTGGCATTGTCTCAGTGGGCACCTTTGTGGTGGAGAGCTGCGGGTCAGGGATCTATATAGAACAGGGTGCAAGAGCCAGCCTCTGTGCCACCCCCCCCCCCTTAAAAATCCAGAAAAAAATGACATGGAGTCCCCCCCAACCAGCCCGGGACCAGCTATGCTGGGCTTGTAGAACAGAGCGCAGAGGCCAGCTTTGGTAGCTCCCGGTCCTGTCGGCTACAAACCCGCAAAGCCCCCTGGGCTTTGGGGAGGCAGGTGATTTTGGGGGGCTAATGGCAAGTCACCCACTAGCTGCAGGTGACTTGCCAGCCCCTAAGCCTTGTGAACTGATTTGGGGGTCTCATGGATCCCTTACCAGTTCACAAAAGGTTAACAGTAAAAAAAAGACACCACACATAGAGGAAAACTCTTTATTGTTTTTTTTTCTTTACTCACCTCCGATTCTCACCTGTCCCCTGGCGATTCTGTCTCACGAAGCTCCGATGACAGCTGCCGGATGTTTGCTGGAGGGGGGGCAAGAGGCTGTGATCCACCCTCTCCTCACCACAGAAGAGCGCGGGGGGCATTCGGAGGCCCTGCCGGGTGTCCTCTTTACTGACAGGGCCTCCGTTTGCCCCCCGTGCTCCTCCGTGGCTAGGAGAGGGCGAAATACGAGGGATGGCGGCCGCAGGTTAGTAAAAGTTTTTTCCTACAGTTTTGTGTCAGTAGCTAGTGGGCCCCCCTAGGGGTGGGGGCCCTCGGCAGCTGACCAGGCTTGCCGGGTGCTGATGCTGGCCCTGCAACGGCGCATGTGCCTTTCCTAAACAAACAATATGCAAACAAGACAAAACAAGTTCAATCTGAATAAACAATGTCCCCCGAACAGAACAATACCCAACATGCATAGGTACTGTCAAGGGGAGAGTTGCCAAACCCCCGAAGTAAAGCATACGCATAACGGTAATTTTACCAGCTCAAAGACAAAGTGCGCACCTTGCAATATTTCAACCAAAACAATCCTTTACATTTGGAATACCCCCAACAAACCATATATTCCCTGAAAGTACATATGTTAAGCTTTCTAGGTGTACCCAGCTTGTTGTAGTGGGCTCATTTTTATGGAAGTAATCCCTTGAAGAATTCTTTGGTTGCTCAGTGTTTATCTAAAAATGTATAATAAAGCAAGTACAGTAAGCGAGTAAAAAAACACATTTTCCTAAAATATCAATATGGAAACAAGAAAAAACAAGCTAAATCTGAAAGCGAAAGGTCCCCCGAGCAGAACAATACTCAACATGGTAGGTCCTTTTAACCCTTTTAACTGCCAGCCTACTTGAGATTTTGTCACTTTCTGCTGACAGGTAATTTTTCACCATTTTACGCTGTTTTTTGCAGGAATTTCCAAGAAAATGAAATTAATTTTTGCGGCAGAGTTTAGGCTTTAACATGAAATGTCTTGTTTGTAATTTTAATTTTCCACTGTAATTCTAAATATTTTTGAGTAAAGAAACCCCCAAAAAATTTTTTTAAAAAATTGTTCCAATGATTTTAAATACATTTACTTTATTAGAGAAAACCATATTGCATGTGAAAGCCCCATTTTTCCCGATTTCAACGCTACCACATATGTTTTGGTAGCCTAGGAGACCCCCCAAACTGAAAAGAGCACTTTATAATATTTACAAATGAAATTCAACTACTATCCACACAATAAAGGGCTAAATAAAACCCTTAAAAATAAAAACAAATTATGTAGGGTCCCCCCTACCCAGCATAACCAGCTCTGGGACCAGCTATGCAGGGCTTGTAAAACATGGCGCAGGGGCCAGCTTCTGTGGCCCCCCGCCCTGCAGGCCCGCACAGCCTAAATGGCCCCGGATCTTCTGCCTCCCACACAGGTTTTAGGGAGGCAGGTAATGGGGGGGCTGGAAGTTAATGGCAAATCACCTGCTAGCCGCAGGTGACTTGCCAGACCCAGAGCCTTGTGAACTGGTTTAGGGGTCTCATGGATCCCTTACCAGTTCACAAAGGGTTAAATGTAACAAAAAACACACACATAAGAATAAAGTATTTTATTTTTTTAATACCACCGATCAATCCAACCCCGAGCACTGTGTCCCACGCCAATCACTCTGGCTTCTGCTCTACTGCTGCTGCTGGAAACCTTTTACAGTATACTAGTTGAGTGATGGGAGATAAAGGGTTAATTACGCAGGGCATTTTTTTATTTTTAAGGGTTAAAGACCCTTAAAAATCCCCCCAAAAATGGCATGGAGTCCCCCCTCCAGGTAATTTAGGGTGCTGGGGGTCAATGACAAGTCACCAGCTAGCCGCAGGTGACCTACCAGCCCCCAATCCTTGTGAACTGGTATAGGCGTCTCATGGTCCCTTACCAGTTCACAAAGGCTTAAAGAGGAACAAAACACAGGAATTTCACTTTCCTGTGTGGTGTTCCTCTCTTCGGCGGCATCCTGAATTGGGATGCCCTGCTGTGTGTACCTCCCAGGGCGCTTGCTGTCACTCAGCTCCTTTCGGCACCACTGATCCCCCGCCCACCTTGCAGCCGTGGCACACCCACGCCGCCCATTCGGGAAGACCGAAGCGCAGACGTGCGCACGGCTAGAGGTGAGCCGGGATGCGGCATGAGCGCACAGACACCGCAAGGGCTCCAGGAGACGGTGTCTGTACCAGGGGGTTTCACATAGCATCTCTAGAGAAAATGACATTTATTAAAAAAAATGTTCTTTCTTTACTCACCTCAGCTCCTCGCTGGAGGGGGGTGGAGAGGCAGGGGATCAGAGGATCCCATACCCCTCCACCCCGCTATCCAGTGATCACCGCATCTGATAGACTGTCAGGCCGGGAGCAGGATGACATCAATGCCCAAAGGGGTGGGGCAAGTAGTGACAATGGCGGTGGCGGAAGCGGGAAGAAGAGGGCCTGTCTTGCCCTCTCCTGAAGTCTGAAGATCTTGGATGGGTGGGAGCGATCAGAGGCCCCCCGGTGAAGAGAAGACCTGGCGAGAGGGATCGTGCATGGAGGTAAGCAAATGTGTTTTTTTTTCTGTCAGCAGTGGCTGTGGAAGTGGGGGGGGGGCTATTCTGTGCCCTCTCCTGAAGCCCTATAGGGGGGATCGGAGGGTAGCCCAGGTGAAGAGAAGACCTGGCTGTATCGATTGAGGAGTCAGGTGATTGGCCTTTTTTTTGCCACTAGCAGGGGGGAAAGCTAGGTACGTAAAGTTTGCATAGCTTTCGTTTAGCGGTAGGAGAGGCAGCTATGTACATTTCACATAGCTGGTAATAGAAGGATTAAACAGAGCCTTTAGTCCAACCGATCTGCTCCCCCTGAGCAATTTTGAGAACTGGATAAAAATACTTACCTTACTGCCGCAATCCTCCTTGTGGTACACTGGTGCTGCTGCAGTTATAATTGGCTGAGGCAGAGACCAAAACTGGGATGCCCCAAGGAGGAGGAACAAAACCAAGGATTTTTGTCAGTGTTTGTTAATTTCCCAGGAGATCCTACTCCTATGAAGAACCATGGGGTTTAAACAAGCTACATTATATATCAGGTCAATGAGTGGCTATATTCCTGTTCAGTCACTAGGTGGCAATGTGGTCTTCTTTTCACTCCCTATTATGTTATATACCTCTCCCCCATCTTGTTGGCTATACATATTCTTAAAGTGGTCCTTCACTCTGAATAAGAGCCTATCTTATATGTTTCGCACACCCTGTACATACAGATTGCTCACATTAAAAAATATCCTACCTGCATCTACTGCATGTTATGAGCCTTTAAACATCCAAGATGGCGGCTCATGGAACATCAGGCAGCCTGCAAACAGGAAGTGCCTTCTGACTGTGCTGCTCTGCATTCTGGGATTGCTGACCTTTTCCTGACCCCAGCTCTGCTCTCTCTGAGAAAAGCACAGCTATAACCTGCCCCCCTGTACTTTACCCTACTCTCCTCTCCTCAGTAAGTGTGATGCTTCTGAGTCAAGATGGCGGCGCCAGTGACTAAAAACTTAAAATATATAAACTTTAGATGCTGGGGAATTGTTTTTTAAGGGTTTGGGCTTTTCAATAAATCATGGTGAAGGTCCAGTTTAAGACTGCTACTATATGCATGTCTATTAATTTAGGCTACCTATATATAGAAGGTGATATTGTCCCGTATGCATTGTAATATTACCCTTTAGAGTCACTGTTCTATGTTGAATCTTAAATGCCAACCAGTAATCGAAACCACTATACTCAATTTTTCAATGCAATTTTGGGATAATTCAAACAAGAGATCTAGGTTATTCTCCCAATGGGACCCTGTTATGTAGGTATTGAAACCCTTTTTTTCCAACCAGGATTTGACAGGCTGGTGGACTTTTTATGTGGCAAGATAAAGGCCTATACGGAAGCGCTCATTTCATTTATAATGGCCTATATAGAAGAAAAAGTTAATTTTATTTATAATGGCAGAAAGGTAAGCGATCAGCCAGGTGATTGGTCCACTTTTGATCATTTTCAACTTGCAGCCAAAGAGATTTTCAAAGCCAACTAAGTTTACATTTTCTGAGCTCTCAGAAGTCTCGGAAGAGGCTATTATACACACATGGGTTTAAAAGATAGTTTGGGATGTCTGGGATGCATTTTTCTTCTACACAACAGTTTTCAAACACTCTCTAGTATTTTACTGTATATGCTTGCCTGGGAAAAGATACAAATTGGGGAAAGAACTTTTCAGCAATGGAGGAATCTTGCGAAACGAACTTCCCATATTTCAATTAGTACTTCCCTGACTGAGGGCGGATTCAAAGTACTACTGAGATAGTATATAGTAGCATGTAAGGTTGGCTACAGTATTCCCGGGAGTCCCAAATACCTGCTTCAGGGGTTGTTCAGTCCCAGGAGATACATACTATACATGATGGCTATGCCCCATTTGCATCCTGATTCAGTGGAGGAAGCTATTTTAAGGGATTGCCCTATAGTCAAGGATAGATTTACACATAAGCTTTTTTTTGGGAAAGAAAAGAGGGGGGGTAGGTGGGTTCAGGGTGGTTGACATGGCACAAATTAAGGGGAAACAGAATAGAAGTATAGCCATGAAAGCAAGGCTTAAATAAGTTGATATGCATAAGATCGATTATATCTCCTTACCAGCATAACTACAAACGATGATGCAAACCATGCTCTAACATCATAAAAGACTATTATGATGAAATATCCCAGTGATACAGAGCAACCAAAAGATTTACACATAAGTTTATTCCTCTAATTTTCTTAATAGCCAGAATTTCTATAGCTGAGGTGTGCAAACAAAAGAGGATTTGAACGATCACAGTGATGAACACAATTTGTACATGAACACATTTGTTTCAAAATAACTTCATTTTTAGAAAATTTGGCAACCATGGATTGTTCTCTATACTTCATTCTCTATTTGAACAATCGACTCTTAATCTGCTTTTACCTTAAAATGGGCCAACCCCGCTATCACTTATCTTGCAACCAAATATAGAAGATGCTACAACCTTAATTTTATACCGACTCTCCATAAAATAAGGAAATACCTGAAAAACAAGGACCTCCCTACCTTCACCTGGCTGGGACGGGTGGATATTATCAAAATGACTATCCTCTCCAGACTTCTTTTTCTTTTTTCTACCTTACTATGTCATATCCGCTTTGGCTATTTTCACAGCTTGTTCACCACTTGTTTAGCAAATTTATTTGGAGCATCAAAAGCCCCTGACTGAAGCGAGGATTAGCGGTCCCAAACCCCCTATGGTATTGGAGAGCAACTCCTCTCCAGAGAATAGTGGACTGGGTGCACAACAGTAGGACTAAGAGATGGGTCCAGATTGAAAACTCATTCACCACTCAATCCATAGCAAATATACCCTGGGCAGCAGAACATCCTATATCGCTAGTGGATGCTCACCCCCTGATTAGCACCACTTTAAGTGGGTTCAGGTCATCCAGAACATCCAATTACATCTCTCCCTGGCTCACACACTTCTAAATAACCCAGGATGACCCAGAAACACAAGTAACAAGGCTTTATTCTAAGTATGTCACACACCCCGCTTCAGGTTACTAAATCATTAAGCATGGGTTATACTCACCGCTAGGTGGCACTCCTGCAGAGAAGTCCAGAAAACAACAAGCCCCTCCCGGTCTATACATACCTGGTACCTCCTAACAATTCCCCAGTGTTCTTCTCTGCAAGGTGGCGACAAGACAGAAGAAAGAAGTCTCCTGCTTGCAGGTAGCCGGGGTAACACCCCGCCCCCCCCCCCCCCATGGTCTATTTCTGCCCGGTTTCGTTCTTTTTAGCCCTGATTAATTGGTAGCCTCCCAGCTTAGGCTGGTGGCCGGGCAGTGGTAGATGGCACTTAGAAGTGCCCAGGAGATTAGCTCCTCCACTCGTCCCCATATTATGGGGCATAGCGGGATTCCGGCCGTGGTGATCCGGATGTGGGATGCCCCAGTGTTAGGTAGGTCAGGTCCCCCTTTTGACTTCCCCTGTGGCTTTTATTGTTTTTATTGTTTTTATTATTGTATTATGTGTGTGTGTTTGTGCATACTGTGGACTCGTCGGCCCGCCTGGCTCTGGCTGATTGGCGGGGGCTTCTTTAGCCCCCGGGACGGCTGCCTTCGGTGTTCGGGGGGGGCGGGTCGGGCGGCGTTGTGCCACCGGCCCGCCGCTCTTCTCCAGAGGTCAGGCGCCATTTTCTGGCGCCTGCCTCGCGGTCTGATCTCCAGGCGGTGGGCGGGGACGGGCGGCGCGATGCGCCTCCGGTCCGCCTGGCTGTGGGGGCGCCGAGTGTCAGTCTCGGCGCCCGCTGACGAGGTATTCGGTGCGGGCGGGTCCGGGCGGCGTGTAGGCCGCCGGCCCGCCTGACGGCTCTTGCGAGCGCCATTCTGTGACGCCCGCTGTTGGCGCGGTTCCGGAGGGGTGGGCGGGGCCACGTGCTGCGCGGCCCGCGCCGTGTCTGACGGCCTGGTGGGGGGGCGGGGCCACAGCGTCTCCCGCTTCTGGCTGGGCCCGCCCTTCGTCTCCACGATCTCCTCCAGGGCGCAGCCGCCATTTCTGCTCTGAGTCAGGTAGGCGGTTTTGTGTTTGGCCTTCCACGGGTTACTGTCCGGGGGGGGGGGACTGCTCAGGTTTGGCCCCCTTCCTCGCCGATTGGGGGGGGGCGGCATTCCCCCTTGTCCCGGCTCTGGGCCAGTTGACAGGGAGCCACTGCTGCCCTGGGCCATGCCAGCTTATCGTTATATGTATATATATATATGTATATATTTTATATATATCTATATATATATATACTCCCTTATTCCCCCTTCTTATATATATATTTTTATATATATTTATATATATTTTTTATAGATATATAATTGGTTGTCTATGTTCTATGCAGATTCCTATGTCTCTTCATTGATATAGTTATCCAGGTGCCTTTTGTGTGTTGGTGACGGTTGTCTTTTGTTTTTCAGATCCCGGGATCCCACGCTGCAGGGCTCTCCCGGTCTTAGATACCTGGCTAGTTGGGGGGGCCATTGTTTGAATTGGGGTTTTTTTGTGTCTAAATTCCAATTTTTTTGAGAATAGCTATTTAGTCAGTACTGAAGGGGCATCCCGGGTCGCGTTAGGCGTAAATCCCTGGTTACTGCATATACCATAATTTCACCATATGGAGGCTACCACAGATACCGGAAATGGCTCTTCGGGGCAGTCCAGGCTCTGTGGGGGGTGTGGGTCTCCGCTCCCAGGGGATGATGTCATTTTATGTATTCCATGTGCACGGCGGAACATTGAGCACCAGTCCGGCACCCCGGTGCCCGGTACGTCCTCAGCCGCACCATCCCCCTCCCCTCCTCGCCTGTTCCGGAGCGGCAGGGGTGCGGGCTTCTCGGCTTCCAGGGGTGCTAGCTGGAACAGGGGCAGAGCTGGCAGGGGTGCGGGCTTCTCAGCTTCCAGGGGTGCTAGCTGGAACAGGGGCAGAGGCCGTGGCCGTCCTTTTCACGTCTGGGGCGCCAAACCCAAGCCAGCTGCCAAGCCCGCTCAGCAATGAGGGTGCACCCTCACCCTTACGGGTGGGGGGACGGTTGCGACTCTTCTCCCGGGTATGGGACCAGGAGGTCTCAGACAGGTGGATCCGGGAGGTGGTGTCGGCCGGCTACAAGCTGGAGTTCGAGTCCCGCCCTCCTCCAAGGTTTTTCAGGTCCCGTGTCCCTACAGATCCCTCGGCCGCACAGGGGCTCCTGGCGGCGGTAAGGAATCTGCTGGAGTTGGCAGTCATCTGTCCGGTCCCGCCTTCGGAGGTGGGGCGCGGGTATTATTCCAATCTCTTCATTGTTCCCAAAAAGGATGGGTTGTTCCGTCCCATCCTGGATTTGAAGTTTCTCAATCGGTTTATTCGTCCTCGGAAGTTTTGCATGGAAACTCTTCGATCTGCGATCGCTTCGCTTCGGCAGGGGGACTTCATGACGTCCATAGACATCAAGGATGCATATCTTCACATTCCAATTTTTCCGGCCCATCAGAGGTTCCTTCGCTTTGTGTTGGAGGACCGGCATTTTCAGTTTGTAGCTCTCCCGTTCGGCCTCACCTCGGCGCCGAGAGTGTTCACCAAGGTGTTGGCGGGAGTGATGGTCCTGCTCAGAGTTCAGGGGATTCGGATTGTGCCTTACCTGGACGATCTTCTCATCATGGCGCCTTCCTTCAGTCAAGCGGAAGGGGACACCAACACGGTGGTGTCTATGCTGGAGAGGTTCGGCTGGGTGATCAACTACTCCAAGTCCTCCCTGGTTCCGGCCAGGGTGGTGACTTTTCTGGGAATGTCCTTGGACTCTTATCAGCACAGAGTTTTTCTTCCTCAGACCAAGGTTCTTTTGATTCAGGAATTGGCTCAGCTTCTTCTTTCCAATCCTCGCCCGTCCATCCGTCTAGGGATGAGACTGGTGGGGCTGATGGTAGCTTCTTTCGAGGCAGTTCCCTTCGCGCAGTTTCACACGCGGACGCTTAAGCTTCATCTGTTGGCATCTTGGGACCGGTGACCGGGATCGTTGGATCGGTCCTTCCGGATGTCCCCCCGGGTTCGGCAGTCTCTACGGTGGTGGATGGTTTCGGACAATCTCTCGAGGGGCAGGTCATTTCTGACCCCGCTTTGGGAAACTGTCACCACGGACGCCAGTTTGTCAGGATGGGGGGGCTTTTGGAAGGATCTTCGGTTCCGGGGCCGGTGGGGTCCTCAGGAGGCTCACTTGCCCATCAATGTTCTGGAACTGAGAGCCATCAGGTTGGTTCTGTCTCACTTGACGCAGCATTTGCAGGGTCTGCCGGTTCAGGTTCGATCGGACAATCGGACGGCGGTTGCTTACATCAATCACCAAGGAGGGACTCGCAGTCTGGGTGCCCACAGGGAGGTGTCTCTGATCCTGGTTTGGGCGGAGACTCATGTTCCTTGCATCTCGGCGGTGTACATTCCAGGAGTGGAAAACACGGAGGCGGACTCTCTGAGCCGGTGTTCGTCCCGCCGCGGGGAGTGGTCTCTCCATCCCCAGGTGTTTTTCGGTTGCTTTGTCTTCGGTGGGGGACGCCGGAGGTGGATCTGTTTGCCTCTCGTCACAATCACAAGCTTCCGACATTCGTGTCGCTATCCCAGGACCCTCTGGCTCTGGCGGCGGATGCCATGGCTCTGAGCTGGAGGGACCTGGGGTTTCTTTATCTGTTTCCTCCGATTCCCATGCTAGGCAGGGTGCTGCGAAAGCTGGTTCTGGAAGGAGTTCCCGCCATTCTGGTGGCTCCAAGGTGGCCAAGGCGGGTGTGGTTCGCAGACAACGTTCGTCTGGCGGTGGATCAGTTCGCGCTGCCTCTTCAGCCGGATCTTCTCACTCAGGGTCAACTGTGTTACCCCAGTTTACCAACGCTGGCTTTGACGGCTTGGCTGCTGAAACCTCCATCTTGAAGGAGGAAGGCCTTTCGGATTCGGTCATTCGGACTCTTATCAGTGCCAGGAAGAGATCCTCCTCTTCCATCTATTATAGGGCTTGGAGATCTTATATTGATTGGTGTGAGGCTAGATCTTTGCCCTGCCGGGTCTTTTCTATCTCTATGTTTTTGGAATTTCTTCAATCTGGGCTGGACTCTGGTTTGCAGCTGAGTACTTTGAAGGGGCAGGTTTCTGCTTTGTCTGTCTTTTTTCAGAGGTCTTTTGCTCTCCATTCTTTGGTCAAGACTTTTTTCCAGGGGGTTTCGCATCTGCGGCCTCCTAGGAAGCCTTTGCTCCCTGTTTGGGATTTGAATTTGGTCCTTTCTGCTGTTCAGGCTCCTCCTTTTGAGCCTTTGCAGGATATTGCTCTATCTATGTTGACTCAGAAGGTTGTCTTTTTGGTGGCCATCACTTCGGTTCGGCGTGTTTCGGAGTTGGCAGCCTTGTCTATTCAGGCTCCTTATTTTGAGAAACATCAGGACAAAGTGGTTTTTCGTTTCAAGCCAGACTTTCTCCCTAAGGTGGTCTCTGCTTTTCATTTGAATCAGGACATTGTTCTTCCCTCCTTGTGTCCTAGGCCTGGGAATGACAAGGAGAGGGCGTTGCATTGTTTGGATGTGGTACGTTGTGTCAAGTACTATTTGCGTATTACGTCTTCTTTTCGTAAGACTGATGCCTTTTTCGTGGTGCCCTGTGGGACTAGGAAGGGCTTGGCTCCGGCTAAGTCTTCCATTAGTAAATGGATTCGTCAGGCGATTGTTGGAGCCTACTCTGCCAAGGGGAAGGATCCCCCTTTTCGTGTTACTGCTCATTCTACTCGTGCGGTTGGAGCGTCCTGGGCCTTTCAGCATCAGGCTTCTGTTGATCAAGTTTGTAAGGCTGCTACTTTGTCTTCGGTTCACACTTTTTCCAAGTTTTACAAGGTTGATGTGCGGGCCTCAGCGGATGCTGTTTTTGGCCGCAAGGTTCTGCAGGCTGCAGTGGTTTGAGTTTCTGCATTATTGCCTGTTTGGATACCCGCCCTTTTTGGACACTGCTGTTGGATGTCCCATGCTTAATGATTTAGTAACCTGAAGCGGGGTGTGTGACATACTTAGAATAATACCATTTTGTGAATACTCACCTGTAAAATGGGTATTATAAGTATGTCACACACCCCGCTTCACCCGCCCTTTTTGGTATCCTGGTTCTTTATATGGTGAAGCTTTTTTGTTATAATTGAGGGTTACCGTTGGTTTTTTTCCTGGTACCTTGTCTTATTGCTGTTTGAATTACTGGGGAATTGTTAGGAGGTACCAGGTATGTATAGACTGGGAGGGGCTTGTTGTTTTCTGGACTTCTCTGCAGGAGTGCCACCTAGCGGTGAGTATAACCCATGCTTAATGATTTAGTAACCTGAAGCGGGGTGTGTGACATACTTATAATACCCATTTTACAGGTGAGTATTCACAAAATGGTATTATTTCCTGGGGGAAAATCACACCCATTAGGGCCAAAGACCTTATCTCAAGAACAGCGTGGCGTTCTTTAGACTCCCGAATCCTCCCTCTAAATTCATATCTCAAATCGAAACTCTCTTAGCTATGACAGATGAAGATAAACTACCATTTTGTGAAGCATGGGTGGCAGACCTAAGAACTATCTGAAAAAGAGTGGGAAATCATTTTCACACACACAAATCCTCAATTTCAGCTAAAATTCGAGATTTTACCATTAAAAAAATTACTAATACCTATCACAACGGTACTACACGCCTGCAACACTGCACTCCCATGTTCCCGGGAACTTCCCCAACCTGCTGGAGATGAGAGCATGACACAGGCTCCTTCTTCCATATATTCTAGACCTGCGACAGAATAACCCATTAGTGGAATAAGGTAGCTGAAATCATCTCGGAAATTACGGGCTCCGAGACCCCAGCAGACCCATCCCTCCTATTACTACACTTTAAAAACGTCTCTAACATGTTATAAGAAATCAATAAAACCCCACGTAGAAAACACAACAAAATCCTTAATCTATGCACTTTGGAAACAAAAAACATTCCCAACTATTAAAGATTGATTTCGAGGGGTCCAGGGGGTGATGGAGGTGAAGGAGCTTACGATGTATATGCACAATACAAATGATCACTTTTGTAACATCTGACTCCTTTCCTTTGGGTAATGTTTCGGGACTCAGACACTTTAAAACACTGTGTTTCATTTGGGTACTTCAAATATATCTTTTCCTGTAAAAAAGGAATACATTAGAATCGCATATTTTATGATATTCACAGGTTACAATAATTTGTTAAAATTTAGCGATTCCCCAAATGCACATGAATAGTTTTCATTGCCCTTTGTAGCAGTTATTTTTTATTTATGGAGCAAATCAGGATTGGGTAAAGTATAGATGGCAGCAGATTGGTTTGGGGTACATGTCAGACTACAGCCTTGTCATGTACCACCTGAAAAGATCTCAAGTACTACCAGTCTTGGTCTAATTGAAAAAATATTCTAATTGTAGAAACTGCACTAAACTGGTGTAATAAATACAGAAGAGAGGAGTTATTTTTTTCATCCCCAAATCAGGCTTATCAAGAGGTGGGGATCAATGTGATTTTGAAGGGTGAAGTAGACCAGCGAGATTTTCTTTTTTGGGGTGTGCCAACCAGGAAGGGAAACCAAGTAACTGGCACAGCAAGCACTTGGACAGGCATGGCTGGAGAGCAGGGCAGGAGCTGATGATAACCTGGAACAATGTGGTAAGAGCTAGACAGGATTACATATGAGTAGTGACCAGATGCAGGAACAAAGCAAACCAGAATGCAGGCCTCTGCAGTTGACAGTACAGGCTTCAGAATACACAATCTAATAGTCTAACAGACACATTTCTTGGACACAGGCCTACAGTCTGTGCTTAGATTTGAATGCTCAAACACAGGAAGAGAGTCAACCCCAGCGTATGTGCATGCAGAGTGCATCTCTGGCATCCCTTTTAACAGGAGGTCCACAGTTACACTTGCATGAAGATCTTCCTTTAAAGGGTAATTCCACTTTCAAAGGCATTTTTAAAAGTTTCCATTATCGTGTGCTAAAATGCCAACAATGTTTTTACCTTAGCAATGTACATTAAAGTGGTGTGTTAAAAGTACAGAACACCAACAACCTGACAAATAGAGAGTTTTCCTTTAAGCCTGCTCCCTTATGTCTGGAATATTTATTGAGCTTCTAAAAAATAAACTTCTGTAGAAAACAAAAATAGAGGGTGATAGTTTTTTTGTAGGGGAACAATAACCCTATTTTTTCATAATGCACATCATGATGCTTTAAAACTCTTATAGTTTAGAAAATGAAATGTAGCTTTCTTTTATGTAATACTACACAGCTATTCCGATTGGAGGGCATTCAAAATCAGGATGCCCCTAGGAATCCTACTAGCTGACCCTAATGTCAGCTATCGGTCCAGTTTAACAGTAGTGGATCACTAAGAAACATGAACATAATATATGTTAATAACTGAAGTGTTATTTGATCATTGCAGTTCTATTTTTGATAAGTCCACTCTGATCATTTGACAGACTTTATTAGGTAATTTATGTTTTTGTCATTTTATCCACATATGAAGAATAAATGTGTATCCAGTAAATGGATGTCTTCTTGTTCACCGCCAGTTTTCCCATCCAGGGCATGTGTGAATGTAGGAGAGCTGCGTTCTGTTTTCCAGCAGTTTGGTTAGTACAAAACAATGTAATTCTAAACCCGCTATTAACATCGGAGGGTGAGAATCAGGGATTTGTCTTTTTGACAGCCTAAACTGTATATGGAGGAGAAGAAAGGGCCACCTGTTTCCTTTTACCTCTGCTTAGTGTCAAATTTAAAGGCTTGTCAGATGGAATAAAAAAGGCTTGGTGTAGACATCCTATTTGCGCTGTGGCGGGAAGAAATAAAAACTGGGACTATACATTTAAAGGATTTGCATTGTGGTGTCAGTCACTTGAAAATATGATCACTGATCATTTAATGCCACTCCTATTCAGCACACAAGCCCACCCAGCTAGCTTTATGTTGTCTTGGTGTTGGGTGTAATTGATAATACAGTCAAGATACAATTTAAAGGATGATCTGTAGGCTTAACACAAAAAAAGAGGATACTCACCTTACCACCATGCCCGAAAACCGAAGCTGCATCTCCTAAACTGATAATCTTGAATGAAACTGACTTTGATAGATCATCTACAGGGTAGGCAAAATGAGTATCGTGTGTTATTGTTTTGTAAAGGAACAATTGCCTATTGGCTCGGCCCTGAGGTGTAAAAGGACTCCAGGACTGTCTGATTCCTTAATCCTGGGGAATCCTGATTTGGGATGGGTAAAATTCCCCAGATCGCCTAGTGATCTCACACTGCTTATACCTGTGCCGCAGCGGCATCCCTGGCTTCCCCCTGGCTGATGCTGGCACGAATATGCAGAGCTAACTCTCTATTCTTAGTATACAGTACGTCCTGCTCCAAATCTAATACTTACAGTTGGGATATACTCCGCCAGATGGCGCTGGACTGCAGAGACATCGAAAATAGGCTCCTCCCGGCCCCTCAAATACCCAGGGACCTCCCACAAATCCCCAGAATTTCTCTGCAGTCTGGCTGCGAAGGACGAGAAATTGGCTCTCTACTCGCAGGTGAGCGGGGTTATTAACCTGCGGTCCTGTAGGACTATTCCCACCCGTTCCACTAGTAATATGCCTCCCAGCCTTGGCTGCGCTGGTCGGGTGAAGGTAGGCAGCACTGCCGTTGGTGCTTAGGAGCGCTGCTCCACCGCAATCCCCCACCAAAGAGTAGGCGGTTCAGGCTTATTGTGAGCCTCTATGGGATGCCCCTCCCGCACTATTGCCCCTTGCCCTGCCTATCGGTGGGCCCTATTTAAGTGGCCGCCGTCCTCCCTCATCCTCCTTGTAGTCTTCAGGGGAACAGAGGGGGGGGGGTGTGTATGTGTATAGATATGTATGTTATGCAGTCTGTGCTTTCACTTGTCTTTATTGCTTTTAAATTTACCGCCGCCGCGCTGACTTGGTTCCGCGCTTGGCGGCGGCATCACCCCAGGCGCGCCATCATTGGCTGTTGGCCTTTCTGGCTTTGCGCTCTTCGGGGGGGGGGGGGGGGCCCGTCTTTGGCGCGTTCCGTGTCATAACTATTACTGGCCCACCCCTCGAGGTATACTGACACCATCTTTTCTGACTTGGTTGGCCTATGCGCGACGGACTCCAACTTCCCGTGGTCCGTAAGTGCCTTCGCGGGAGGCTTTATCTGCTTCACTTTTGTAACGATGTACTTAAGGTCTTGTCTTCTTATGTCTTTCAGGTGGGACGAACCCTTCTTGGCTTCTCCTGGCCCTGTTTTTAGTATATTACTTGTAGGCCTTGTAAAAATTATACTCCCACGTCCCTAGCGGGTTATTGGGGCATCCAGGGTTGCTATATAGCGTTATTCCCTATCAACGTATAGCGCTGCTATAATCACCATATGGAGGCATCTCTGGATAATGTTACCGGGGTCCCTTTGGGACAAGACCGGGCAGCCTCATGCTGACGCTGACAAGGCGCGGGTCTGTATACCCTGTGCTGAGCAGGTGCTTGCATTGCAATCTGGCCTGCCAGTGGCTGCACCTCGTTTCACTTCACCTACTCCCCCAAGCTTAAATCTCACTCCTGCTGAGTTGCATACTAGTGGGGATTCTCAGCCTGATGTGTCTTCTAGACTGGCTACTGTTGAACAGATTATTGCGAAGTCTTTAGCGCGTAAAGCCCCTGCTAAGAAGCGGCACTTGACACCTAATGTTACTGTTTTCCCTATGGGAACTGAGGAGTTTTGGAATCTGTGTGGCTATACCCCGTCTGATGAAGGGGAGCTCTTTTCTGATTCAGGCTCATCTGATGAGAGACCAAGGGGTCATGACGATTCTGGCTCTGACCCCTGGGCCCCGGATGACACTGACAAATTATTGACCCAGATTTTTCAGGTTCTGTCTATCTCTCTCCCTGTTGAGGCTCCCAGGCAAAGAGGAGAGCTTTTCCATACAGCAAGATCACGTTTGGAATTTCCAGAGCAGGCACATTTCCATAACCTTGTGCTCAAGGAATGGGAGCGCCCCAGTAAACTTCCCGGGGGGTTCCAATGAGTTGGGATAGGAAGTATCCCTTTGCTGCTGAGGTGGTTAAATGTTGGTCATCCCCCCCCCCCCCCCGAGGTGGATGCCCCGATCCCAGGGCTAACACCTCTGTCATGCATTCCCCTGATTCTACTACCCTGCGTGATGCCGAAGACCGGCGTATTGATCAGCTGGCATCCCACGCCTTTGCATGTGCGGGGACGGCGCTGCGCCCGGTCTGTGCTTCTGCCATTACTGCTGTGGCCACTAGGACCCTTATCAGAAATATGCTTGATAGTGCCCCTGATGATTTGCCTTGTGAGGTGTTTAATGCACTCTCCAGCTGTGATGTTTTTGTAAACTTTGTCCTATCAGCATTGGATGACACCATCAGAATGTGTGCCAGAACTTCTGCCCTCGTGGTGGCTATACGCCGCTCAGTTTGGCTGCGCCAGTGGGTTGCTGACAACGCTGCCAAGAAGGCCCTCACTGGGTTTCCCTTTAAAGAACTGCGTCTGTTTGGAGACCGCCTGGACCTTTTTGGTAAGGGAGGCAGGTTACCCCAGCGCAGGCGGCATCCTCGGCCCTTTCGGGGTCAGGGTTCCTTCTCCTCCCCTTACCATGGTGCAAGACAGGGAAGGGGGGTGTCTTTCCCTGGGGCCCGGGGAGATTTCTGTGGTAGAGGCAGAGGACATGGACGTCCTGGCTCCTCCTGGGGTCCCAAAGCTAAATCCTCTCCCAAGCCCCCTCAGGCATGATGGGGCACCCTCACCCATCCGGGTGGGGGGACGGCTGCAGCACTTCGCTCACGTCTGGAGGCTTCATGTCTCAGACCGGTGGAGGTAGTGTCCTCCGGTTACAAGTTGGAGTTTGCTGCCGATCCCCCTCCAAGATTCATCAGATCCCGGATTCCTCAGGACCCTGTGTCAGCTCAGGAGTTAGTGCAAGGCCTCCTGGAGCTGGGGGTCATTCCAACCTATTCACAGTACCCAAAAAGGATGGTTCTGTCAGGCCCATCCTGGACTTAAAGATTCTCAACAAGTTTGTCAGGGGCAGGCGCTTTCGCATGGAGACTCTGCGCTCTGCCGTCAGTTCCCTGCGCCAAGGGGATTTCATGACTTCTGTGGACATCAAAGATGCTTACCTTCATATTCCTGTGTTCCCAGGTCATCAAAGGTTCCTCAGGTTCGCTCTGATGGATCAACACTACCAATTTATGGCCTTGCCCTTCGGCCTCACTTCAGCTCCCAGGGTGTTCACCAAGGTGCTGGCTGGCGTGATGTCTCTGCTCAGATGTCAGGGCATCCGCGTGCTTCCCTATCTGGACGACATCCTCATCACTGCCCAGTCTCTACATCAGGCAGAGTTGGATACTCAGCTGGTGGTGTCCACTCTGGAGTCATTTGGATGGGTGATCAACCACCCCAAGTCCTCACTGTCCCCTTCCTTGGTAACTCCATTCCTAGGAATGAATCTGGATACAGTTCAGGCAAGGATCTTCCTTCCTCAGCAGAAGGTGGACAGTCTGATTGCACAGGCTCAGTCCCTCCTAGCTTGTCCCCATCCCTCTATGAGGCAGGGGATGCAGCTGGTGGGCCTGATGGTGGCGTGCTTCTAAGCGGTCCCTTATGCTCAGTTCCATTTGAGGCCTCTGCAACTTCACCTATTGTCTGTATGGGACAAGAACCCAGCGTCCCTGGACAGGGTCTGTGTGCTCTCCCCCCTGGTCAGGAGGTCCCTCTTGTGGTGGATGGACTCAAGGAACCTGTTGGGGGGCAGATCCTTTCTTGCCCCTTCCTGGGAGACGGTCACCACGGATGCCAGTCTGTCAAGTCGGGGGGGTTTCTGGAAGTCCCTGCGGTTCCAGGGGAGGTGGGGCCCTCAGGAGGCCCACACACCTATCAATGTCTTGGAGCTGCGAGCGATCAGGTTAGTTCTGGCTCACTTGACTACTTATCTTCAGGGCCTGCCTGTTCAGGTGCGCTCGGACAACCAGACGACAGTTGCCTACATCAATCATCAGGGAGGGACCTGGAGCAAGGGGGCCCTCCAGGAAGCGTCTCTGATCCTGACCTGGGCGGAGGCCAATGTCCCCTGCATTTCAGCTGTGTACATCCCGGGGGTGGAAAATCACCTGGCGGACTCTCTGAGCAGGGGTACCTCTTGACAGGGAGAATGGTCCCTATGCAGCAGGGTGTTTCAATCTCTGTGTCACCGTTGGGGCCAACCAGATGTGGATCTGTTTGCGTCCCGCCACAATCACAAGCTTCCAGCTTTTGTCTCTCTGTCCAGGGATCCTCTGGCCCTGACCTCGGATGCGCTAGCAATCTCATGGAAGGACTTTCAGTTCCTGTATGCCTCCCCCCCAATTCCCCTGCTTGGCAGGGTTCTGCGCAAGATTGTTCTGGAAGGGGTGCCAGCAATTCTGGTGGCCCCCAGGTGGCCAAGAAGAGTGTGATTTGCAGACGTGGTACAGCTGGCAGTAGATCAATGCGCTCTGCCCTTGGTGGCAGATCTGATCACTCAGGGCTCACTACGCCATCCCAGTTTACAAACTCTGGCTTTGACGGCTTGGCTGCTGAAACCTCCATCTTGATGGAGAAGGGGGTGTCTTCCTCAGTTGTGGATACCTTGATTAAAGCTAGGAAGAAGTCTTCCTCTTCCATTTATTACAGGGTTTGGCGTTCCTACATTGACTGGTGCGAGTCTAGGTCTCTTCCCTGTCGTGTGTTCTCTATTCCCAGGATTCTGGAGTTCCTGCAGCATGGTTTGGAGATGGGGCTCCAACTCAGTACTCTGAAGGGTCAGGTTTCTGCCCTGGCTATTTTTTTCCAGAAGTCCTTTGCTCAGCACCCTCTGATCAGGACTTTTTTCCAGGGGGTCACTCATGTGCGTCCCCCACGTAAACCTATGGTGCCTGCTTGGGATTTGAACTTGGTTCTGTCAGCCTTGCAGGGTGCTCCCTTTGAACCTGTGCAGGATGCTGCCTTGGCCATTGTTACGCTCAAGGTTGTGTTTCTAGTGGCTATCACTTCTGTCAGGCGTGTGTCTGAGTTGGCGGCACTGTCCATTCAGCCCCCCTACTATGAGAGGCACCAAGACAAGGTGGTGTTTCGTTTCAAACCTGATTTTCTGCCTAAGGTAGTGTCTGCCTTTCATTTGAATCAGGATATTGTTCTTCCTTCTTTGTGCCCTAATCCTACAATGCTAAGGAGAGAGTTTTGCACTCTTTGGATGTGGTTAGGTGTCTGAAGTACTATCTGGTGGCTACTGCACCTTTCAGGGAAACTGATGCTCTTTTTGTGGTCCTCCCTTCTGGTCCTAGGAAGGGTTTGGCTCCTGCCAAGTCTACTATCAGCAAGTGGATTTGTCAGGCTGTGATTCAGGCCTACTCTGCTAAGGGGAAGAATCCTCCCTTCCGCCTTACTGCTCATTCCACTCGTGCTATTGGTTCCTCTTGGGCTTTTCAGCACCAGGCTTCTGTTGAACAAGTTTGCAAGGCTGCTACTTGGTCTTCTGTTTATACCTTTTCAAAGTTTTACAAGGTTGATGTTAGGGCCTCAGCTGACGCTGTTTTTGGCCGAAAGGTTCTGCAGGCGGCAGTGGTTTAAACTGCCTGCTGCTGATTTTTCTTGGGGATCCCACCCTACTTTATGGACACTGCTATTGGATGTCCCAACTGTTTTAGATTTGGAGCAGGACGTACTGTATACTAAGAATAATACAATTCTGTGATTACTCACCTCTAGAATTGGTATTATGAGTATACAGTACGTCCTGCTCCAACCCACCCTTGGTTTGCATTTTCTTGGATCCCCTGTATGGTGATTGTTATCATTGTTATAGTTGATAGTTTGGATTGTTTAATTCTCCCAGCTTCTCGTTAACTGCTTTTCAATGCTGGGGATTTGTGGGAGGTCCCTGGGTATTTGAGGGGCCGGGAGGAGCCTATTTTCGATGTCTCTGCAGTCCAGCGCCATCTGGCGGAGTATATCCCAACTGTAAGTATTAGATTTGGAGCAGGACGTACTGTATACTCTCTGATATCAGTATCTAATTGGAGGAGAGCCAGTGCATGCTCTGTGGGATTTTCAGAGAGGTGAGTAAATGAGTGGATCCAGGAGATTTCACACAGCAGGGCATACTTACCAATAAATAAAATGCACACAAGTTTAGATGCTTAAATCTTAGTTATATTATGAATAAGGATTTATTTTTTTCAAGATTCATGTATCAGGGTAAATAATAGAAACAAAGCCATCTATTAGTTAATCCAGTAACAATCAACAGAGCACCAGCAGGAAATCAATGGCATGAAAGTTTACACAGGAAATGAAAGTTAATATTACAAATGGACTAAAATGAACAGTGCTGCAATCAATTCATGACGCGTTTCTGAGCAACAGTTAGGTCCTTAGTCATGTGTATGATGACGGACCTAGCTGTTGGTCTTAAATGCATCATGAATTAACTACAGCATTGTTCATGTTAATGCTCGTCTGGATTGTTTGGATGTCCCTTTTATTTGGAATATGAAACGCTAAGTTTTATGGGACCTGATAGCGAAAACGTTATTCTTAGTATACAGTACGTCCTGCTCCAGATAAGAATCATTACACTTGGGTATTACTCCGCCAGATGGCGCTGGACTGCAGAGACAGCGAAATTGGCTCCTCCCAGCCCCTCAAATAACCGTGAGTGCCCTCGCGGGCGGTTTTTATTACCCTATGTCATTATACATGTCACTTAGGGGGTTCTCTTCGCTTATGTCTAATAGACGGGCTTACCTCTATTGGTTTCTCCCGGGCCTTCCTCCCTCTATTTAGTTATTAAACTTGTGAGGCCTAGTGTGTAAATTACTCCCACTTCCCTAGCGGGCTATTGGGGCATCCCGGGTTGCCTCTATAGCGTGAATCCCTATTGGCCTATTGTGCCGCTATAATCACCATATGGAGGCGTCTCAGGAAAATAATGTGCTCGGGGTTTCTTGGGGACAAGCCCGGCTGTGTGTAGCTTGTGGGGTGTCCCCTACTAGTGCTGACAATGTGTGGGTCTGTGTACCTTGTGCCCAGCAGGTGCTTGCGCTGCAGCCTGGTTTACCAGATTTGCCTCGTATGGCTTCGCCTACTCCCCCAAGCTTAAATTTGACTCCCATTGAGTTGCATACCAGTGGGGATTCTCTTCCTGATGTGTCTTCCAGACTGGCTAGTGTTGAGAAGTTGCTTGCTAATACCTTGGCGCGTAAGGCCTCTGCTAAAAATCGGCACTTAACGCCTGATGTCATTCTTTTCCCTATGGAGGCTGATGAGTTTTTGGAACTGTCTGGCTATACCCCTTTGGAAGAAGGGGAGTTATTCTCTGACTCTGAGTCATCTGATGAGAGGCCCAGGGGTCATGATGATTCTGGCTCTGACCCCTGGGCCCCAGATGATACTGATAGGCTGTTGGGTCAGATTTTTGAGGTACTGGCTATCTCTCCCCCGGTTGCGGCCCCCAGGCAACAGGGGGAATTGTTTCATAGTGCTAAGCCATGTTTAGAGTTTCCTGAGCAAGCCCATTTTAATAATCTCATGCTCAGGGAGTGGGAACGCCCCAGCAGGCTTCCCGGTGTACCTAAGATATGGGATAAGAGGTATCCCTTTCCTGCTGATGTGGTAAAGCGTTGGTCATCCCCTCCTGAAGTGGATGCCCCGGTCCTAGGGTTATCTAACACCTCTGTCATGCATTCCCCTGACTCTACTACGCTGTGGGATGGTGAGGACCGGTGTATTTATCAGCTGGCGTCCCATGCCTTTGCGTTTGTGGGGACGGCGCTGCGCCCGGTCTGTGCCTCTGCCATTACAGCTGTGGCTATTAGGACCCTGCTTAGAAGTATCCTAGATGGTGCCCTTGATGATGTGTCTAGTGAGGAGTTTAATGCACTCTCTCGTTGTGAGGTTTTTGTGACCTATGTCCTCTCTGCCTTGGATGATACCATTAGGATTTGTGGCAGAACCTCTGCCCTGGTGGTTGCTATACGCCGCTCGGTTTGGCTGCACCAGTGGGCTGCTGACAGCGCTGCCAAGAAAGCTCTCACTGGTTTTCCCTTTAAAGGACTATGCCTGTTTGGGGACCGTCTGGACCTGTTTGCTAAGAGAGGCAGATTACCCCAGCGCAGGCGGCAGTCTCGGCCCTTTCGGGGACAGGGCTCCTTTTCTTCCCCCTACCGTGGTGCCAGACAGGGGAGGGGGGTCTCCCTTACCGGGGCCAGAGGAGTTTTCTGGGGTAGGGGCAGAGGACGTGGACGCCCTGGCTCCTCCTGAGGCTCCAAGCTTAAGTCTTCTCCCAAGCCCCCTCAGGCATGATGGGGCGCCCTCACCCATCCGAGTGGGGGGACGGCTTCAGCACTTTGCTTACGTCTGGAGGCTTCATGTCTCAGACCGGTGGATTCAGGAGGTAGTGTCCTCCGGTTACAAGATAGAGTTTGCTGCCTGGCCACCCCCAAGTATCATCAGATCCTGGATTTCTCAAGACCCTGTGTCAGCTCAGGCTCTGGTTCTGGCGGTGCGAAGCCTTCTGGAGCTGGGGGTCATCTGTCACGTTCCCTTACGAGAAAGGGGCAAGGAATTCTATTCCAACCTTTTCACCGTGCCCAAAAGAGATGGGTCAGTCAGGCCCATCCTGGACTTGAAGATCCTCAACAAATTTGTCAGGTGCAGGCGCTTTCGCATGGAAACTTTGCGCTCTGCCATCAGTTCCCTGCGTCCAGGGGACTTCATGACCTCTGTGGACATCAAAGATGCTTACCTTCATATTCCTGTGTTTCCAGGTCATCAAAGGTTCCTCAGGTTCGCTCTGGAGGATCAGCACTACCAATTTGTCGCATTGCCCTTCGGTCTCACTTCAGCTCCCAGAGTGTTCAAGGTGCTGGCAAGAGTGATGTCTCTGGGCATTCGTGTGCTGCCCTATCTGGACGACATTCTCATCACTTCCCAGTCCCTCCAACAGGCAGAGTTGGATACTCAGCTGGTAGTGTCCATTCTGGAGTCATTTGGCTGGGTGATCAACCATCCCAAGTCTTCCCTGTCTCCCTCCTTGGTGACACCCTTCCTGGGAATGAATCTGGATACAGTTCAGGCAAGGATTTTTCTTCCTCAGCAGAAGGTGGACAGTCTGCTAGCGCAGGTTCAGTTCCTGCTATCTTGCCCTCATCCCTCCATCAGACAGGGAATGCAGCTGGTGGGCCTGATGGTGGCGTGCTTCGAGGCAGTCCCTTATGCCCAGTTCCACATGAGGCCTCTGCAACTCCACCTCTTGTCAGTATGAGACAAGGATTCTGCGTCTCTGGACCAGTTCCTTGTGCTTTCCCCCCTAGTCAGGCGGTCCCTCTCGTGGTGGCTGGACTCCAGGAACCTGTTGGTGGGCAGATCCTTTCTGGCCCCCTGCTGGGAGACGGTCACCACGGATGCCAGTCTGACAGGTTGGGGGGGTTTCTGGAAGTCCCTGCAGTTCCAAGGGCAGTGGGGCCCTCAGGAGGCCCACACACCTATCAACATTCTGGAACTGCGGGCGATCAGGTTGGTTCTGACTCATTTGACTCATCACCTTCGGGGCCTGTCTGTTCAGGTACGCTCGGACAACCAGACGCCGGTTGCCTACATCAATCATCAGGGAGGGACCCAGAGCAAGAGGGCCCTCCAGGAAGTGTCTCTGATCCTGGCCTGGGCGGAGGACAATGTTCCCTGCATATCAGCTGTGTACATTCCGGGGGTGGAGAATCTGCAGGCAGACTCTCTGAGCAGGGGGACCTCTCGCCTGGGAGAATGGTCCCTCTGCAACAGGGTGTTTCAATCTCTGTGTCACCGTTGAGGCCAACCAGATGTGGATCTGTTTGCGTCCTGTCACAATCACAAGCTCCCGGCCTTTGTCTCCCTGTCCCAGGATCCTCTGGCCTTGGCCACGGATGCTCTAGCAATGTCATGGCAGGTCTTTCAGCTCCTGTATGTCTTTCCTCCATTCCCCCCTGTTGGGCAGGGTTCTGCACAAGATTGCTCAGGAGGGGGTGCCAGCAATTCTGGTGGCCCCCAGGTGGCCAAGAAGAGTGTGGTTCGCAGACGTGGTGCAGCTGGCAGTAGATCAGTATGCTCTGCCCAATGTGCCGGACCTGCTCACTCAGGGTCACTTACGCCATTTCCAATTTACAAACTCTGGCTTTGACGGCCTGGCTGCTGAAACCTCCATCTTGATGGAGAAGGGGCTGTCTGCCTCTGTTGTTGATACCATGATAAAGGCTAGGAAGAAGTCTTCTTCTTCCATTTACTATAGGGTTTGGCGTGCCTACATTGACTGGAGTGAGTCTAAGAGGCCGATTTATTAATAGCGCCAGGTAGCGACAGATGAGCGACAGTAGCGCGATTTTCACAGCGCCGGCTAGTATTCGCTGTGCTTGGCCGTTGTTCGGTTGTTGACAGCGACTCAGTCGGTGTGCGGTAATGTTTAATACGGGGTTAGGAGTCGCTATTTGACAGGTTCCGCGCTGTATGGGAGCGCATGACAACGAATGGCCATAGCGAACGGCTCCCAGCATATTCATTAACAAATCACGCTCAAAAAATTCTCGCGCTGTAAAATGCATGTTTAAACCCCAGAGCGCTGGCGGCGATGTGTTAAAAGTAGTTTTTTAACCCCCAAACAACCATATTTTTGGAAAAAAATAATAAACAAGTTTTTTAAAACATTTTGTAATATGAATACATTAATATCAGACCTGTAATATCAATTCTGCACAAATTTTTTTTTTTTGTTTTTTTGACCTTAAAAAAAAGATATAACATTGCAGAAGTGGTCACCGAATTTTTGACATTTAAAAAAAAAAAAAACAAAAACATTAATATCAATTTATTATGAATATTTAAAGATTGCTCCATTGAAATGCATTGGAGAGTGCCAGGTAGCGAGAGGTCATACCTGGCGCTGTGATGGGATTAGCAGCAGCGCTGTTCGCTGAAGTCTGCAACATGATGAATCCCGCGCTAGCTGACGCTCTCGCCGGCGCTAGCCTCATTTAGCGTGATAAATGCGTGATTGTGTTCGCAGCCTGGCGTTCTGGAGTCGGTAGCCGCCGATAGCTGGCGCTACCTGGCGCTAGTGAGACACTACCTGGCGCTATCCCTTGATAAATAAGGGCCTAAGTCTCTTCCCTATCGTGTGTTCTCTATTCCAAGGAGCCTGGAGTTCCTGCAGCATGGATTGAAGCTGGGGCTCCAACTCAGTACTCTGAAGGGTCATGTCTCTGCCCTGGCTGTTTTCTTCCAGAGGTCCTTTGCCCAGCATTCTCTGATCAGGACTTTTATCCAGGGCCTGTTTGAGGTTTGAACTTGGTCTTGTCTGCCTTGCAGGGTGCTCCCTTTGAACCTGTGCAGGAGGCTGCCCTGGCCATTTTTACTCTCAAGGTTGTCTTTTTGGTGGCTATCACCTCTGTTAGGCGTGTGTCTGAGTTGGCGGCGCTTTCCATCCAGCCCCCCTGCGATGGTTGAAGAGCGCGTTTCCTAGCTGACCCCGGGAATACACACAGTGGGATGCCTTGTCTGAGTGGAACAGCAGGTGCTGTTTCTCTTTAAAGTCTCCCGCGTGAATGTTGGTAAGCAATTGGTCCCCACTGACCACCAGCAGTTGGGGTGCCAGCTTGATTTTGGGCTCATGTTAACAGACCACCAGTCTATTCTATAAAACATATGTAGATTCCCTACTTCTCGGTCATCTCATCCTTTGCAGCAATGTCTTTAGGAATCTTCAGTTTTTCCCAATGTATGCTTCTCTGCAGTCAACTCCTCCTTCAGACCTGCAATGCTGATCTAAAAGGACCTAGCATTGCCAGTCCTGCCACACACTTATAGTAGATGAGCTGGATGCTACCTTGTGTATAAAAGGAGCAGGCACTAAGCATTACTGAATCCTATCAGGAGAACCTGTGTCTGGGAGGACTGAAGATTGGAGAAGGATTATTATTATTTATCACAAGCTATGTTCTGTGACGCACAGTTACCTTCAGTGTCTACCATACTTGAGTTTCTGATTCAGATTTGAGAGCCTGCATCAACAAAACCTGAACTATGTATAGGTTATTTGTGACATCCCAAGTGCAGAAATACAGCTTGGCATAATGTGTATGGGCCAATAAGCCAATAAATATAAAGCCAATAACATAAGCCAATAAATACTTGCAACTAAATGTGGGGTGTGCCCAGTGCTACTGGTAGCCTCCAGGCATCCCAGTCCGACACTGTAAACCAGTAATACTTGCATCTAAATGTGGTGTGGGCCCCCAGAGTCAGTTTTAATGGTGGGCCCCAGGCATCCCAGTCCAAAACTGGAAATTTGTAATACTTGCACCTAAATGTGGGATGGGCCCCCAGAGTCAGTTCTACTGGTGAACCTCAGGCATCTCAGTCCGACACTGGTCTGTCTTTTTAAAGTGGACCAAAACCCACCCTGGATTCTATGAGACTCTAGGTCAGGCATACTCTCTCCCCCTGGGGCATCCAGATTTGGGATGCCCCACTGTGTCAAACCCCCCAGGTCCTTCATTCCTGTTCCAACGGCACATGTGCGAGCAGCGCCTGCATCCCCTTGCTGGCATTTGTGAATGGCTGGCCCTGGCACGCTCACTGTTAAAGGGAAGAGGGGATACAGCTGCCAGCCAACGCCGAGGATGCTGACTGAATGAAAGGGCTGCGCATGCACCGTAGGACCTTGGAAGGGTAAGTGTGATCGAGAGACCTGGGGGGTTTCACACATCGGGGCACCCCCGATTGGGGTGCTGGGGGGCAAAGACCAAAACCCAGGAGTCAAAATCCTGGGTTTTGGTCCACTCTAAGGGAAACCTGTTTCAGCAGTGTTGCGCGGTCTCTAGGTTTGTATGCAGAGCTTATAGGCAGGGGTGGGATGTTTAGAAAGTCGGCACATGCAGAATATTATCTAGCCTAGTGCAAACCTAGATGCCCCCTTTACTTCTGTTTACAGACTGCCCCTTATATTATGAAAGGTGCTTAACCTCATCAGGCCGCAGCAAACTGTTTTCCTTTTACAACATTTACCTTTCAGATTCTCCAACAGTTAGTTTAAATAATCTTAGTGTTACTAAGCACACAAGGTGTATGAGGACATCCGTAAAACATGACCTGTCTGGCCCTGAGGTTTCAGGAGCTACTGTAAAGCGGACCAACAGATTAAAATGACTTAAACCAGACCAATACAACAAACAGTGCTCATATGCGTCCCTCCCCAGAGCAATTTAGATTGCTGTATATAAAAATTAATTTACCTTTTTCTAACTCCTGCTGTAGTGAATTTTAGACGCAACATGGCTCATGCATTTGCAGGCCACCTACAAACAGGAAGTGCTGCTGGGCTTCCTGTTACTGTGCATTGTCAGGTATGTCAGTTGAATCTAGGCAGCAGCATGGCTGAGATGCTGGGAGAGGAAGCTCCAAAATGGCTGCTACCTCTGTTTTCCAACTGTGCCAGGTTGTTGGTCCAGTTAAGTGTTGTATAATCAGTAAGGTGATGTTATTCCAATTCTTACCCCTAGATGGCAATAACAGACTCTAATATGGTGATGTATACCACTGTGCTAATATAGGTAAAGAGTGATTTTTTTAATACAGAAGGGGTGAACCTCTCTGCTACCTGAGGCAAACCATGGACACAGGTGCCCTCCAGAATGTGCTCTATAGAACAGTGTGCAGCTCTGCCTGACTTCTTCCTATAATGGCAGCTGCTCTGATTCACTGGAGAGGTAGGGGGCAAGGCCACAGCTACTGAGCCACCAGCGACTGATCAGCAAGTGGACCTAGCACCAGGGATGTCACTATCCTGGTGATAGGTCCTTTTGCCTGGGGTATCCTAGTTTTGAATGCTGTGCTGGCATCCCCCAGATCGCCAACACAACTCACCTTTCTGCCGTTCCCATGGCACAAGCGTCCAGTCAGCACTTTATGCTGTGCTTTATGCTATGCTGTGCAATTTCCCTTTTTTGTTTGTGGTGTTCCTGTCGCCAGCGTAACTGAATGGCTAGGTGTGGGAACGCACCTCAGCTGCAGGGATTCTGGGGATGCGTCCACACCCCTAATTGCAGCGGGCCTGCATGGAGTGGTTCACACAGGGTGGCATCCCAAGGGCACCTAGTCAGCCAGCCATAGAGTCTTTTAGCTGGCCATGGCGATCATAGGTCCACTTTAAAGGATATCATTATATTAACTTATGCTTATGTATGTGACAGAAATCAGTAGGACATTGCTGATATTGTTAGGCCATTTTTCACTGTGTGGAAAGATAGACGTTTGTTGATTAAATGACCTGTATTTTCATAATCACTATTGATCACATGACAAGGTCATATCTGAGATTTTTTCACTTAAAAAAGTCTCCACACCTGTAAACTGTCTCTACCAAATACAGTCCCAATAAGTGCCTCCAATCTTCTTCATATAAAGCATTAACTTAGGCCACTAATTGATTTGCAAAACTCTTTACGCCCCTTTCCATGCTGTTCAATGTAAATAGATACATTGAATTAAAGTGGACCATAACCCAGCGCCGCTAGTTCCTTTCCTCCCAGGGCATCCAAGTTCAGGATGCCCCACTGTGTGAAACCCCCAGGTCGCCCCGTATACTAACGTTCTCCCCCTGGTCCAACAACGCAAGTGAGAGCAGTGGCTGCATCCCCACTATCCCTTTAGGAGGGCTCGTGCCCGCGCCAGGCATTTGTGAAGAGGGTAGTGTATATGGGTATTGCAAGCCTGTATTGTTGCCCAGGGTTTACTGTCTTGTCTTGGTTTGTGTTTTTAAATGTTTTTAATAATCTGTATATAATAATGGTATTTAATGGTAATATATATATATATTTTTTTTTTTATTATTTTTTTTTTCTTAGAATTGTCTTTTGAGCTTGTGTGGTTCTTAAACGAGCCTAGAGCCTAGACAAGCTCACGTCAGCGCAGTCGAACTCGTTAATTGGACGGGAGGCCATGCTTGTGTTATAGGACCAGGGAAATGTGAGTTGGAGTGGGCAACCTGGGGGGTTTCACACAGTGGGGCATGCCACATGGGGGTGCCCCAGCGGCAAAAACCAATACCCGGGATAGTCAAAATCCTCGGTTTTGGTTCACTTTAATGTGCACGTCAGCTTTTACTGTACTGTATATTTACATGCAAGTACATGTACATATATAATTATATTGGCACCCTTAAAACTTGTATTAATAGAATGTATGACCCAGAGCCGGCCGAGATGGAGGGGGCGGGTGCGAGCGCAGGGCGGCGGAGCAGCTGATCCGGGGGGGCGGTGACAAGGAGCCAATCAAGAGGCTGGATGTTAGAGCCGGCCGAGAGCAGATGATCGCACGGGGGGGGGGGGGGGGCAGCGAGGAGCATATGCACCAGGTGGCCACGCATGCGGGAGCCCCACGGCGGAAGGCAATAGTAAAAAAAATCACTTTTTTTTTCTGCCCACACACAGGGACGCCCACCCCTCTGCCATGGAAGTGCCCTAGGCACAGGCCTAGAATTGCCTTGCGGCAGATACGGCCCTGCCTCCGCCGCCAAATATGTTCCCGCCGCTGCCAGCAAAGTGCTGGCCCCCTTAAAGTGCCGCCTGGGACCATAGACCCACCGCACCCATGGTAAGGCCGGCCCTGGTATGACCTTTGCTTTAAAGTAATTGACCTCCCTTGTAACAAAAAAAAACAATAAAAGTAGCTGATCGGTCTGACTCCAGTGGTCAGTAATTTAACTGATCGCTGTAGCACATCCCATACCACTCAGGGCCTGACAAGCAGTCAAGCTCATGCCCCCGCCATCAGTTACATTAGTACTGCCACACCATCTCTATTCATTGCAATGGAGGGGGCGAGCTGAGGCCCGACAAGGAGGGAACCTCACTTAGAACATATGCTTGGCTGGAGATATAGGACATCAGCCTCCAGGCCTGAGCACTGTGCTCAGTTATCAGAAATATTATTCTGTGTAATATAGAACATAGCTGCTGTTTATAAGCCCCATCTGTGCTGCTAACAGATGTCTCCGTACATCCCTATATGGAAATATGCACAAAAGCGGCACAAGAGTTAATAGTATCGGAGCTTAAAGACTAATTGCCAATGTATTTATTTATTTGTTTTGCCTTGAGTTAGCTCATCTCTACTTCTTGCAGCAACTTGAAGCGCGTGTTATGTGCCAGTATGTGAAATGTTCTGTCTTTGGTGGTAAAAGAGAAAGCATGGGTGTATCACAGCTTTGGCTCAGACTTCCTGGTTGAGCTGCTGGTTGCAGACACCCAGACAGGCGTGTAGCCTTTAAGAACAATGAAACTTTTTTTTCTGCATAGTAATGACAATTTGGAGCAGGAAAGACAGAACGCACATCTTTATTAATATGGGTCCCTAGAAGTGACAAGCTGGGGATCAGCAGGTTCAGAAGCCCTCCTTCCAGATAGTTCCCGTAATTTGCCCCAGATCTTGCTGGTATCCGGGATGGGGGCGAACCGGGGTGAATCGACAATATCCAGGTGGAATCTAGCTTTGGCCATGATCAACAATCCATCACTAGTCCCTAGTTTGGAAAGGGGTGATAACTCGTGATGAGCCCTGTATCCGGGTCCAGGGGCGGGCTGGCCATAGGGCATACCGGGCAAAATCCCGGTAGGCCGGTGCCAGGGAGGGCCGCAAGTCGCAGTGTTCCCTGTAAGATGTGCGGGAGCGCGGCCGCGCACGTTGTGCAGCTGTCATTTTTTTTTTTACATTGGTGGCTCAGTGGAACCAAAAACTCCTCTCTTGTTTCCCCTACTGCGGAGGACAGCCCAGAGCGCAGCACAGCAGAGGCCAGCACTTCCGTTTCCTGTCATGCTGGCCGGCCAGCGCGGGGAGAGGATGACGTGAGTGATCAAACAGAGAAACTGTGACTGATGGCTGGAGCAGATGCAGTCGGTGAGGGGGAAGAGTGGGGAGAGGGGGAGAGAGAGAGAGTCTGAGTGTGAGTGTGAGTGTGTGTGTTGCGGCCATAGCCCGAGGAGAGGAAGGGGGAGGGAGAGAGAGGTATGTGTGTCTCACCCACGAGGACAGGTTAGCAGCCTGCAGACACCATGAAGGAGGGAAGAACTCAACAACAGAAAGGATTCTCCAACTTGGCAGTGAAGTGGCTCCAGGTGAGTCCATGCTGTGGCTGTACTGTGTTCCAATAAACCTCAAACTAAATGCTAATACTAATTAATGGTGCAATGTGTTTCTCCTAACCCACCCTGCCCTGCCCATCTACCCACCCTGCCCTGCCCATCTACCCACCCTGCCCTGCCCATCTACCCACCCTGCCCTGCCCATCTACCCACCTGCTCTGCCCATCTACCCACCTGCTCTGCCCATCTACCCACCCTGCCCTGCCCATCTACCCACCCTGCCCTGCCCATCTACCCACCTGCTCTGCCCATCTACCCACCTGCTCACTCACCCACCTACTAATCCAACTGCCTAATCCACCCACCTACCTACCTGCCTGACCACCTGCCCACTCGCACATCTAAATACCCACCAACCAACCCTCCTGTCAACCCGCCCCCTTATACCCTAATAGAGTGTAAGCTCTTCTCCTCCTGTATCCTCCCTTATACCCTAACAGTGTGTAAGCTTTTCTCCTTCTGTATCCTCCCTTATACCCTAATAGATTGTAAGCTCGTCTCCTTCTGTATCCTCCCTTATACCCTAATAGAGTGTAAGCTCTTCTCCTTCTGTATCCTCCCTTATACCCTAATAGAGTGTAAGCTCTTCTCCTTCTGTATCCTCCCTTATACCCTAATAGAGTGTAAGCTCTTCTCCTTCTGTATCCTCCCTTATACCCTAATAGAGTGTAAGCTCTTCTCCTCCTGTATCCTCCCTTATACCCTAATAGAGTGTAAGCTCTTCTCCTCCTGTATCCTCCCTTATACCCTAATAGAGTGTAAGCTTTTCTCCCTCTGTATCCTCCCTTATACCCTAATAGATTGTAAGCTTTTCTCCCTCTGTATCCTCCCTTATACCCTAATAGATTGTAAGCTCGTCTCCTTCTGTATCCTCCCTTATACCCTAATAGAGTGTAAGCTCTTCTCCTCCTGTATCCTCCCTTATACCCTAATAGAGTGTAAGCTCTTCTCCTGTATCCGTCCTTATACCCTAATAGAGTGTAAGCTCTTCTCCTCCTGTATCCTCCCTTATACCCTAATAGAGTGTAAGCTCTTCTCCTCCTGTATCCGTCCTTATACCCTAATAGAGTGTAAGCTCTTCTCCTCCTGTATCCTCCCTTATACCCTAATAGAGTGTAAGCTCTTCTCCTGTATCCGTCCTTATACCCTAATAGAGTGTAAGCTCTTCTCCTCCTGTATCCTCCCTTATACCCTAATAGAGTGTAAGCTCTTCTCCTCCTGTATCCGTCCTTATACCCTAATAGAGTGTAAGCTCTTCTCCTCCTGTATCCTCCCTTATACCCTAATAGAGTGTAAGCTCTTCTCCTTCTGTATCCTCCCTTATACCCTAATAGAGTGTAAGCTCTTCTCCTTCTGTATCCTCCCTTATACCCTAATAGAGTGTAAGCTCTTCTCCTCCTGTATCCTCCCTTATACCCTAATAGAGTGTAATAGAATAGGGTGGCAGCAGGGGCATTAAAAAAGTTTGCTTTCAGCATTTGCATTGCACCAGTATTGTTATGGGGCCCCAGCAGCATGGACACTGCTGTTTTGTGGGGTTTTTTGTACAATTTTTACAGTTTGTGGTTGTTGATTTTCTTTTCCTTGAGTACCCCCCCGCCCGCACATGGTATGACCCAGTATCTATTGAGGACGCACAGCGCCAGGGGAGCTGGACTGTGGTGTAGCAATGTATTGTATAGACAGATACATGGCCCCTCCCTGACATCCTGATTTGGGATGCCCCATTGTGTCAAATACCCAGTAAAAATACCTGGCCGCTAATCAAACACATGCGTGGTTCAAACATGTGTCTGCACCAGCTAGAGGCTGGTGGGATGTGGCTGGCAGCCAGCTCAGCTCCACCCAGCCCTTAGCGAGGAGAACCCATGCATGAGCCAGTGGATCGCTGGTCAGGTAAGTTTTACTGGTGATCTGAGGGGGTTGCACAAAATGGGGCATCCCAAATCAGGGCGCCCCACAGAAAAGGACCAAAACTCTTTGAAGTGGACCAAAACCCAGGATTTTGACTATCCTAAGCCAGCGTCCTAAGTGCAGTGGCGCATGCGTGAGCCGCAGCCGCATCCCCAGCTACCCTCAAACGGGGAACGTGCCCGCACCGGCCATTCACAAATTCCTGGCGCGGGCATGCGCCCTGCTAGAGGGATAGCCGGGATGCGGCCGTGGCCCGCGCATGTGTTGTTGGACCGGGAAGTAAGGTAAGTGTAGCAGGTAACCTGGGGGGTTTCACACAGTGGGCCAACCCGATTTTGGATGCCCTGGTGGAGGTCCCGGGCCGATCCCGCTCAGATATATATATATATATATATATATATATATATATATATATATATATTAATGTGGCGTTGACTCACTTTACCGGGCCGAGCACAGTACAGAAGGGCCAGTCTGACCAAAAAGTCCAGGGCCGTTTTTTGGTCCCAGTCCGCCCCTGTCCGGGTCTATGATAAATCCGACCCAAATCTTGCTTCTTCAGTCCGGACTGGACAGATCAAGATAGTGGCAAGATATAAGCCAAATCATCCAGCCCATTTTTTAAATTAATTAATTTATTTTCTTAGTTAAAAATAAGAGAAAGATAAAGTGATTGCAGAACCTTCTGGTTTTTAACAATGGTGCTCCTGGTCCCGAAGCCTTTGCACAGCACCATCTATTCATTGCAATTAATGGGCAATGCACAGTGTCAGGAGTGGCAGGACCACAACCCACTGCTTTCTTAGGCTGTGGCCCATAGAATTCTGGGGTGTAAGCTTGTTGTGCCCATCGTTCTCAGATTTCAAAAGGCTCCTGAATAGTGTACCAGCAGGAAACTGATGCATGGGAGAGAAGGTAAGTGCTATTATTTATTATTTATTTGAGTTTAGTGACCTTTAAAGGGAAATTCTACTTTTAGCAATTTTATTAAGTTTCCATTATTGAGTGCCAAAAATCTGTTCATTTTTGCATTTTCTATTTATTTACAACGTGGTGTTTTCTCTAGCAACAGTGTGTTGCAACATACACGAACACACCAGTTTGTTGTACCTGGCAGAGACTTCCTGACTCTGGTTTGCAAACCTGCAGCCAAAGCCACCACAGAGCAGGACAGAGAGTCTAGAGCAGCAAAGTTGCTATCAGCAACGCTACAGGGATGGGTGGGTGCAGAGCTGTCAATCGGTGGCTGCTCACTGCACATAAGCCACCAAACACAGCTCAATGCAAGGAACTGTTTTCTGCTGGCACAGCTTGAGTTCCTGAGCAGCACGCACCCGTACAAGGGTGACACAAGGGACTCGATCTGATGTTCCAGTGAGTAGGTGGGTGCCAGACAACCACCAATTAGTTACTTTTAAGTGGACCCACACCTATTTTACACCCAATGGGTGTTGGTCTGTGCACAGGGGGGCATCCTGATTGCTGATGCATACATACACTCCCCGGCAAGGCTAATTATTCTTACCTGCACCTTGTTTCCATGGCAAAGCCAGCACTCACATGATCTGGACTGCCTTCATATGCCGTATATCTAGAGTTTGGACCAGGTAGATCACAGCCAATTGCACGGCCTGTGTTGTACATCTTGGTGACCCCACTCTGTAACTGCTATTTTATGGCTAGATTACCATACGCTTTCACTTTTCAAAAAGATCGCTCAAAGCTGAACGTGGAGTATTAAAGCGGACCTTCACTCTGAATAAGAGTCTATCTTATATGTTTCTCACACGCTGTACATACAGATTGCTCACATTAAAAATCATCCTACCTGCATCTACTGCATGTTATGAGCCTTTAAACATCCAAGATGGCGGCTTATGGAAGCCGCCATCTTATCAGGCAGCCTGCAAACAGGAAGTGCCTCCTGACTGTGCTGCTCTGCATTCTGGGACTGCTGACCTTTACCTGACCCCAGCTCTGCTCTGTCTGAGCAAAGCACAGCTATAACCCGCCCCCCTGTAGCTTATCCCACTCTCCTCTCCTCAGTAAGTGTGATGCTTCTGTGTCAAGATGGCGGCGCCCGTATCCTAAATTCCTGAGCAGAGTTGCAGCCCAGTGGGGGAAAGAATAATAAGTTAGTGACTAAAAACGTAAAATATATTAATTTTAGATGCTGGGGAACCGTTTTTTAAGAGTTTGGGCTTTTCATTAAATCACGCTGAAGGTCCGGTTTAAGAAGGAAAGAACTTCCACAAAATGACTTGTTCCAATGGTGGCATCCTATTACAGGACCGCACTGGAATTCAGTAAATATTTTAAAGGGGACCCATTATTGCCCCAGTGTTAGTAAAGGCAGAATGTGTGGCTAGGGGCTTGCAGTTCAGAAAAAAGTTTTGCCAGCTTCCACTCGAGATAAAAAAAAAAAAAACATCAAAATTGAATCCAAGTTGCAGTAAAAATCCAACATGGGGAACTCACATGTAAAAGTCCAATATATGGCAATCCAAAGCGTGGCACTTTTTTGGGACTAAACACCAAATGTATGCACAACTACCCTAAAAAAAATTAGCAAGTTTCAATACACTACACTGGCTATGGGCTTGTTTTTTTTATAGTCCTGGCAATGGGACACCTGAATCCAGTGATGAACAGGTGTGCCCTATTCCGTTTGGCAAATATACAGTGGTCTATATCCTGTTTAGATAAAGGTCTGCAGTTGTTCTGTAGCAGCATATGGCCTCCAGTAGTTAATCAGCGTGATCAAGAGTTATAACTGGATGATGTATGTGTAAATTTGGCTTATGCAGTAAGAAGGCAAATGCAGCTATATACATTGTACTTCTGCTTTCTAAATTGCAGGACAAGATGAATGGACAGCTCCACTTTCTAAGCGCTCTAGGGTAAGCCTGCTTTCTGTTTGTTTGATTATGCTGAATTGTTTCCTTTCCTTCCTGATAGTGAAGTTTTACAAGCAATATGACTTTCCTTTGTTGATATTTCTGCAATTGCTTCCTGATTGAGATAACTGCATGGAAGCTGCATGGGAACTCCCAAGACTTTATAGCATGTATGTGACTCAAAGTAGCATATGCCAGACATGGGCCTCGATTTATCTAAAAGATGCCAAGTGAGCACAAATATGCTTGAAATAGTGGAGAAGCAACAATGATGGGGCCCCTCTGACCCCGGTGCAGTCGCACCCCATGCACCCCCTCAAGTTATGCCCCTGCTTTGGAGGCATGGGTGCCTTGATTTTTACAATAGCTACACGCTGGCAGGGAGACAGCTTTACTGTGATGACAGATTCACTTGCAAGTTTGTTTTACTATCTCATATTATAAACCACTTTTTAATCACTACAGATCACTGCCTCTAAAACAAGACCCACCATGTCTGACAATTGCAGACTATCGTGTTAATTAGATCATGCTGTTTATAATATGGATTTTTAATTGAAAGCAGGGCAAATTATTAAGAAAACAAGGACACAGACAAGGAACACATATAACTAATGAAGTGTCATCCAAGATAAATGTAGCTAATGGCATGAAACCTGTAGTGACTCCACTGCAAAACCAACAAGGTTTTAATAGCACAGAAAGGTGTGGTGCGCTGCTGCTGTGAAGCTTTTCACATACTTCTCCAATGTAGATGTGCTAATGGGCACACAAGGCAGCCATCAGAACCCATAGACATGAAAGGCAAGGGAGGGGCAAGGAGAAGCACAGCAACATTCATTCCACAATAATGCAATTATTACAAAATACAATGATGCAACATATAAATTTGGATCATCACCTTAAAAAACCCAAGGATGATGTAACCACAAAACATAGTGATTTTTTAGTAAAGCACACTGATATTTGGGTACATGGTAAGACAACACAAAAACTCTTTAGACCAGGGGTCTCCAACCTTTTTCATCAATTTTCATTTTCTATTTATCTCAAGTACCACCTGCATGTACTGTTTTGCAGCGCGGGCCAGGCAGGGGAGGTGCATGCAGATCTGCCCCCCCCCTCCCCCACCCCCAGAGGCAGGCAGCTAAAAGCGCTGAGAGCACGTGTTAAGAGAAGGCTGGAGGTGGGCAACTCTCTGCACTCAGAGAGCTTGCTAGGAGAAGGCTGGACGGGGACGAGGATTCTAGCCATCAATACAAAGGGGGAGTGGTCTGGACTAGCTCCTAGCTCCGAGTATTGGTGGTCCAAATTGGCAGTGTGGTGCTGGTGGGGCAGATGAGGAGGTATATTTCCTAGCTGAGAGAAGGCACAGCTGAGAGAAGGCAAATGCTTGCTTGGCTAAGTAAGCGGCGGTTTATTTTTTTTTTGCATGAAAAATTCCTTTAAAAGTTGTATTGGAACATGACATTTTTTGATGCCAGCCCTGGCTTCATAGACAGTTTTGCTAAACTGTAATAGAGATGCTTCTATCCTCAGTCTTGCAACAACTGGCTCATGCAATATAATTGCTAGTCTATGGTGGGCTTTATGTGTCTCCATGTGTCTAGTAAGGTTTTGTGACTTGAGAAGTAGTAACACTATACACAGAAGGTGGCTGATGATAAATGAACAGAGCATTGTATGGCAGTGTGAGAAGTATGTCCTGCAATGACCCCACTCCAGTCATTAATTCCTCCCATCTGATAGTGGCTGTAATGTGAGCCGCACACATGCAAAAAGAACAAATACCACTATGATTTACTTTTTTTGTCTCAAAGTCATCTCTGTGACTGGAGGGGGTCAAAAACACCTTTGTTTTATAGAAAGTGATAAGCCAGACCCATAGTCCTTCCTGTTACCTTCCCCCAGGTCTAGTGCCACATGCTCTAACTGCTAGTGTTACATGTCACACAGTTGTCCCCTGCCCTTTACTGTTAGATCTAATTAATGTGCACACTACCTGGGAAGTATAATGTGCACACTACCTGGGAAGTATAATGTGCATACTACCTGGGAAGTACTGTATATTGTGCACACTACCTGGGAAATCCAACGTGCGCACTAGCTAGGAAGTATAATGTATGCACTAGCTGGGAAGTGTAATGTGCACACTACCAGGGAAGTATAATGTGTGCACTACCTGGGCAGTATAATGTGTGCACTACCTGGGAAGTACTGTATGTTGTGCACACTACCTGGGAAATCCAACGTGCGCACTAGCTGGGAAGTATAATGTATGCGCTAGCTAGGAAGTATAATGTATGCACTAGCTGGGAAGTGTAATGTGCACACTACCAGGGAAGTATAATGTGTGCACTACCTGGGCAGTATAATGTGTGCACTACCTGGGAAGTACTGTATGTTGTGCACACAACCTGAGAAGTCCAATGTGTGCACTAGCTGGGAAGTATAACATGTGCACTAGCTGGGAAGTATAACGTGTGCACTAGCTGGGATGTATAATGTGAGCTCTAGCTGGGAAGTATAATGCGCATTCTACCTGGGAAGTATAATGCAAACTAGCTGGAAAATATGTATAATGTATAATGTATGCATACCTGGAAAGTATAATGTGCACACTACCTGGGAAGAACTGTATATTGTGCACACTACCTTGGAAGTAGAATGTGTGCACTGCTTGGGAAGTATAATATGCGCAGTAGCTGGGAAGTATAATGTGCGCACTAGCTGGGAAGTGTAATGTGCATACTACCTGGGAAGTACTGTATATTGTGCACACTACCTGGGAAATCCAACGTGCGCACTGCCTGGGAAGTATAATGTGTACACTAGTGGGGAAGTATATTGTATGCACTAGCTAGGATGTAAAATGAGTGCACTAGCTAGGAAGTATAATGTGCGCACTAGCTGGGAAGTCCAATGTGTGCACTAGCTGGGAAGTATAATGTGCGCACTAGCTGGGAAGTCCAATGTGCGCACTAGCTGGGAAGTCCAATGTGCGCACTAGCTGGGAAGTCCAATGTGCGCACTAGCTGGGAAGTCCAATGTGCGCACTAGCTGGGAAGTCCAATGTGCGCACTAGCTGGGAAGACCAATGTGCGCACTAGCTGGGAATTCCAATGAGCGCACTAGCTGGGAATTATAATATGCGCACTAGCTGGGAAGTCCAATGTGCGCACTAGCTGGGAAGTCCAATGTGCGCACTAGCTGGGAAGTCCAATGTGCGCACTAGCTGGGAAGTCCAATGTGCGCACTAGCTGGGAAGTCCAATGTGCGCACTAGCTGGGAAGTCCAATGTGCGCACTAGCTGGGAAGTCCAATGTGCGCACTAGCTGGGAAGTCCAATGTGCGCACTAGCTGGGAAGTCCAATGTGCGCACTAGCTGGGAAGTCCAATGTGCACACTAGCTGGGAAGTCCAATGTGCGCACTAGCTGGGAAGTCCAATGTGCGCACTAGCTGGTGGGAAGACCAATGTGCGCACTAGCTGGTGGGAAGACCAATGTGTGCACTAGCTGCGAATTCCAATGTGCGCACTAGCTGGGAATTATAATATGCGCACTAGCTGGGAAGTATAATGTATGCACTAGCTGGGAAGTCCAATGTGCGCACTAGCTGGGAAGTCCAATGTGCGCACTAGCTGGGAAGTCCTGTGTGCGCACTAGCTGGGAAGTCCAATTTGCACACTAGCTGGTGGGAAGACCAATGTGTGCACTAGCTGGGAATTCCAATGTGCGCACTAGCTGGGAAGTATAATGTATGCACTAGCTGGGAAGTCCAATGTGCCCATTAGCTGGGAAGTCCTGTGTGCGCACTAGCTGGGAAGACCAATGTGCGCACTAGCTGGGAATTCCAATGAGCGCACTAGCTGGGAAATATAATATGCGCACTAGCTGGGAAGTATAATGTATGCACTAGCTGGGAAGTCCAATGTGCGCACTAGCTGGGAAGACCAATGTGCGCACTAGCTGGGAATTCCAATGAGCGCACTAGCTGGGAATTATAATATGCGCACGAGCTGGGAAGTCCAATGTGCGCACTAGCTGGGAAGTCAAATGTGCGCACTAGCTGGGAAGTCAAATGTGCGCACTAGCTGGGAAGTCAAATGTGCGCACTAGCTGGGAAGTCAAATGTGCGCACTAGCTGGGAAGTCAAATGTGCGCACTAGCTGGGAAGTCAAATGTGTGCACTAGCTGGGAAGTATAATGAGCACACTACCTGGGAAGTACTGTATATTGTGCACACTAGCTGGGAAGTATAATGTGTGCACTAGCTGGGAAGTATAATGTGTGCACTAGCTGGGAAGTATAATGTGTGCACTAGCTGGGAAGTATAATGTGTGCACTAGCTGGGAAGTATAATGTGTGCACTAGCTGGGAAGTATAATGTGTGCACTAGCTGGGAAGTATAATATGTGCACTAGCTGGGAAGTATAATGTGTGCACTAGCTGGGAAGTATAATGTATGCACTAGCTGGGAAGTATAATGTGTGCACTAGCTGGGAAGTATAATGTGTGCACTAGCTGGGAAATATAATGTATGCACTAGCTGGGAAGTATAATGTGCGCACTAGCTGGGATGTATAATGTGCGCACTAGCTGGGATGTATAATGTGTGCACTAGCTGGGAAGTCCAATGTGTGCACTAGCTGGGAAGTATAATGTGTGCACTAGCTGGGAATTATAATGTGTGCACTATCTGGGAATTATAATGTGTGCACTAGCTGGGAATTATAATGTGTGCACTAGCTGGGAAGTATAATGTGCGCACTAGCTGGGAATCATAATGTGTGTGCTAGCTAGGAAGTATATTGTGCACACTAGCTGGGAAGTATAATGTATGCACTAGCTGGGAAGTATAATGTATGCACTAGCTGGGAAGTATAATGTGCGCACTAGCTGGGAAGTATAATGTATGCACTAGCTGGGAAGTATAATGTATGCACTAGCTGGGAAGTATAATGTGAACACTAGCTGGGAAGTATAATGTATGCACTAGCTGGGAAGTATAATGTGCGCACTAGTTGGAAAGTATAATGTATGCACTGGCTGGGAAGTATAATGTGCGCACTGGCTGGGAAGTATAATGTGCGCACTAGTTGAAAAGTATAATGTATGCACTAGCTGGGAAGTATAATGTATGCACTAGCTGGGAAGTATAATGTGTATGCACTAGCTGGGAAGTATAATGTGTGCACTAGCTTGGCAGTATAATGTGTGCACTAGCTGGGAAGTATAATGTGTGCACTAGCTGGAAATTATAATGTGTGCACTAGCTGGGAAGTATAATGTGCGCACTAGCTGAGAAGTATAATGTGTGCACTAGCTTGGCAGTATAATGTGTGCACTAGCTGGGAAGTATAATGTGTGCACTAGCTGGGAAGTATAATGTGTGCACTAGCTGGAAATTATAATGTGTGCACTAGCTGGGAAGTATAATGAGCCCTCCTTTCTTCATGGACCTAGTGTAACATCTCCTAGTATGGCTGTAGGACAGGAGTGCTTCTAAGAAGGCAATCTAGAAAAAAATAGCTGTCTGGACAATGAGACAATTTTGCTTTAAACCAGACCTTCACCATGATTTAATGAAAAGCCCAAACTCTTAAAAAACAATTCCTCAGCATCTAAAATTAATATATTTTACATGTTTAGTCACTAATTTATTATACTTTCCCCGACTGGGCTGCAACTCTGTTCGGGAATTTAGGATACGGGCGCCGCCATCTTGACTCAGAAGCATCACACTTACTGAGGAGAGGAGAGTGGGATAAGGTACAGGGGGGCGGGTTATAGCTGTGCTTTGCTCAGACAGAGCAGAGCTGGGGTCAGGGAAAGGTCAGCAGTCCCAGAATGCAGAGCAGCACAGTCACTTCCTGTTTGCAGGCACTTCCTGTTTGCAGGCTGCCTGCAAAAATGGCAGCTTCCATAAGCCGCCATCTTGGATGTTTAAAGGCTTATAAAATGCAGTAGATGCAGGTAGGATGATTTTTAATGTGAGCAATCTGTATGTACAGGGTGTGGGAAACATATAAGATAGACTCTTATTTAGAGTGAAGGTCCGCTTTAACTTTACGCTTACCCTTTAGAGGATCTTTAATTCAAAATGCAATAATAAATAAAGTTAGCATGTAATAAAGACAGAGGGCACACGCATTTTATTGTTTTTATCATCCTGTTTCAGTTAGCATATATGATTTATTATTTTTTTGGAAGCGTAGGAGGCTTCTATTGTGTACAAACTATTTGTTGATTTCTTGTGAAAGTGACATTTTCTGCATTTCCTCCTGTGTTTATATACCTGGAGTTTGTATAATCCTGTTGTGAACATGACCGTCGTCTCTGGGTATAGATCATCTGTGAACCAGACAGTCTTGACAGCGTCTAGGATTATAATGGCATTGAACAAAAAGCTGATACTCTCTGTTTTGCTCTTCAAATGGCTAGATGACATTTTGTCTAAAGATCACACAGACCGAGCTATTCTTAGGGCTGTGAGCACCTGTATAGTTGATATATGTGCCGTACAGGAGACATCTGCTAGGAAACAAGATTCCCTTTATTCACAGGTAAAGGTGACGTCCTCACTGCAAACAGAACACAAGAAGAGGTGTGTGTCATAACTAGACACGGGCTGTGATGTAAGAGTCCAGCAGAAACGAAGTCTGAATTCGCAATGATCAATGGACCATTAAGAGAAGATCAAAAATTGCTTTTTAATATTTTGTCAACAGATTAATTACTCTCTCTCTCTTGGAAAGTATAATGTGCACACTACCTGGGAAGTATAATGTGTGCACTACCTGGGAACTACTGTATATTGTGCACACTACCTGGGAAGTATAATGTGTGCACTACCTGGGACGTACTGTAAATTGTGCACACTACCTTGGAAGTACTGTATATTGTGCACACTACCTGGGAAGTACTGTATAATGTACACACTAACTGGGAAGTATAATGTGCATGCTACTTGGGAAGTACTTTATATTGTGCACACTACCTGGGAAGTACTGTATATTGTGCACACTACCTGGGAAGTACTGTATATTGTGCACCCTACCTGGGAAGTACTGTATATTGTGCACCCTACCTGGGAAGTACTGTATATTGTGCACCCTACCTGGGAAGTACTGTATATTGTGCACACTACCTGAGAAGTATAATGTGTACGCTACCTGGAAAGTACTGTATATTGTGCACACTACCTGGGAAGCACTGTATATTAACGCTACCTGGGAAGTACAGTATATTGTGCACACTACCTGAGAAGTATAATGTGTACCCTACCTGGGAAGTACTTTATATTGTGCACACGACCTGGGAAGTACTGTATATTGTGCATACTACCTGGGAAGTACTGTATATTGTGCATACTACCTGGGAAGTACTGTATATTGTGCACACTACCTAGGAAGTACTGTATATTGTGCACACTACCTGAGAAGTATGTGTACCCTACCTGGGAAGTACTGTATATTGTGCACACTACCTGAGAAGTACTGTATATTGTGCGCCCTACCTGGGAAGTACTGTATATTGTGCACACTACCTAGGACGTACTGTATATTGTGCACACTACCTAGGAAGTACTGTATATTGTGCACACTACCTGAGAAGTATAATGTGTACCCTACCTGGGAAGTACTGTATATTGTTCACACTACCTGAGAAGTATAATGTGTACTCTACCTGGGAAGTACTGTATATTGTGCGCCCTACCTGGGAAGTACTGTATATTGTGCACACTACCTGGGAAGTACTGTATATTGTTCACACTACCTGAGAAGTATAATGTGTACCCTACCTGGGAAGTACTGTATATTGTGCACACTACCTGAGAAGTATAATTTGTACCCTACCTGGGAAGTACTTTATATTGTGCACACTACCTGGAAAGTACTGTATATTGTGCACACTACCTGGGAAGTACTGTATATTGTGCACACTACCTGGGAAATACTGTATATTGTGCACCCTACCTGGGAAGTACTCTATATTGTGCACCCTACCTGGGAAGTACTCTATATTGTGCACACTACCTAGGAAGTATAATGTGTGCACTAGCTGGGTTGTGCAGAATTGCTCTATTGGGTTATGTTGGCAGTTCTATTATTTGGCAAAGATTCTGTGGGTGTGAGTGAAACCTTCTTCACATTGCTTTAGGACATCCCATATGTCATGGAGCAAGGTGGTACATCAACAGATTATAAAATCTTAAAGTGATTCAGAAGCCAAAAAAAAAACTGAAGGGTATTACCCTTTGTTCCCTGCAGCTGATCGTTGCTAGTCCACTGATCAGCATCTGATTGCTGGGATTGAGCCCACGCGGCAGCTTTCTTTCCTGCATGGCCCCCACCTGAACTCTATTTACCTGCAATTCTATGCAGGCTCCCATCCCCCATCTTCAGTCACAGCGGGGCAGCCACGCTCTCTCCATTCACTACACTGATGACCCGCCATTAATCCCGACCCGCAGGTTGCAGCATGGGTTCGGATTCAGTGATCAGGTGAGTTGTTGATTGCCAGACTAGCACCAATCAGCTGTGCATGACAAAAGGTAAGTACCCTGTTTTTTTCATTGGCTGCTGAATTACTTTAATGTTTTCACCATAAAATAATTTTCCTGAAATACATCTAGAGACGCTCTGCCAGAGCTACGGCTACCCGCTGTTTTCTCTTGCAGAATTGAGCAGGTGAACCCTTATATATGCCTTCCAGTGTCTATTCATGCTATACCCTCCAGTGTCCATGCTCATGGTAGGTGTATATACACACATGCACTAAAGAAGAGGTGTACCCCCCAAATGAATAACCAGAGAAAGATATTATAGATGTTTTTCCCATAACCATCACATTTACACTCTGTATAATGGGTATAAGGTAAACTATTGGTGCAGACACTTGTGAGTCAGGTACACATGCACAATGGGAAGTAAATATTACCAGTTGCCATGGCAATGTAATGCTTTCAAACATTGTACCTTAAAATGATGAGCTGCTAACCATTTCCTCATACCTTGTCCTGCTGCCCCAGGGAGCATGCTGATGGGTTTCATATGTCGCAGATGTCTTCATACTGTCTTGTTTGTGGGATTGTCTCCCTGGATACGTCTCTGAATTTGTGGTATATGGAGTGACAGAGGTGCTGGGCCCCTGGCTGTTATATGTGCCGGCACATCAGCCTGGTGACAGCCTCGCTGTATTATCTGGAAGACATGGCTGCGGCATGTAAGGTTTAATGTATTTAGAGCTTGGTGTGAGTGGGCCATTTTGTGGAAGCCTGTCATTAAAATGTTCCTTGCAGTCACTTAATTTGACACTTGCACAGCTCAGTAAATTGTTGGGCAGCCATACTGTGCCTGTTAGAAAACAGGTTCCTTGTCACTGCTGTCACCTCCAGTCTGATAAGAAGGATTTACCAGGCTGTTACTAGAAAGGAATAGCAGCAAAGTGTAAAGAATAAGGCAATTGTTTTTAAGGCTAACTGAACATATTTTAGGTGAGCTTTGGAGAATACTTAGGCCTTTATTTAACAAGGGATAGCGCCAGGTAGCGAATGGTGAGCGAACGGTAATGACGCTCACCGCCACGAGTACGCCGGCTCCCCTCCGCAATCACACATTTATCAAGCCGATCCTGCTTAGCGACTGACAGAGCGCCAGATAGCGAATCATTCATCATTATTCCAGCCTCACCCCACAGCGCCAGCGAGCGACCTTGAACAGCGACAGGTATGACCTCTCGCTACCTGGCGCTCTCCAATGCATTTCAATGGAGCAATCTTTAAATATTCTCAATTAATTGCTATTAATGTTTTTTTTTTTTTTAAATGTCAAAAATTCTGTGACCACTTCTGTATTGTTAGATATTTTTTTTAAGGTAAAAAAAAAAAAAAAAAAAAAAAAAAATTTTGTGCAGAATTGATATTACAGGTCTGATATTAATGTATTCATATTAAAAATACCATTTTGTGATTACTCACCTGTAAAATGGGTATTATAAGTATGTCACACACCCCACTTCAGATACTTATTATTATTACACTTGGGTAACTCACCGCTAGGTGGCGCACTTGCAGAGATCTCCAAAAGCTTCAGCAAGCCCCTCCCGGTCTATATATACCTGGTACCTCTCACCAATTCCCCAGTGTTCAAAAAGCAGTAAGACAAGGTACCAGAACTAAACAAATTTAACCCTCAACCGTAAATAACAAAACTTCACCATATAAAGAACCAGGATACCAAAAAAGGGCGGGTGAAGTGGGGTGTGTGACATACTTATAATACCCATTTTACAGGTGAGTAATCACAAAATGGTATTATTCTAAGTATGTCACACACCCCACTTCAGATACTTATTATTATTACACTTGGGACATCCAACAGCAGTGTCCAAAAGAGGGTGGGTATCCAAACCAGGCAATAACGCAGATAAAACTCAAACCACTGCAGCCTGCAGAACCTTACGGCCAAAAACAGCATCCGCCGAGGCCCGAACATCAACCTTGTAAAACTTGGAAAAGGTGTGAACTGAAGACCAGGTAGCAGCCTTACAAACTTGTTCAACTGAAGCCTGGTGCTGAAAAGCCCAGGACGCACCGATCGCACGAGTAGAATGTGCAGTAACACGAAAAGGGGGGTCCTTCCCCTTGGCAAAATAGGCAGCAATAATCGCCTGGCGAATCCACTTACTAATGGAAGACTTGGCCGGAGCCAAACCCTTCCTAGGACCACAAGGCACTACAAACAAAGCATCAGTCCTACGAAAAGAAGACGTGACACGCAAATAGTACCTAACACATCGCACCACATCCAAGCAGTGCAACGCACTCTCCTTATCATTCCTAGGCCTAGGGCACAAGGAAGGAAGAACAATGTCCTGATTAAGATGAAAAGCAGACACCACCTTAGGAAGAAAATCTGACTTGAAACGAAAGACCACTTTGTCCTGATGTTTCTCAAAATAAGGAGCCTGAATCGACAAGGCTGCCAACTCCGAAACACGCCGAACCGAAGTGATGGCCACCAAAAAGACAACCTTCTGAGTCAGAGTGGATAAGGCAATACCCTGCAAAGGCTCAAAAGGAGGAGCCTGTAACGCAGAAAGCACCAAATTCAAATCCCAAACAGGGAGCAATGGCTTCCTAGGAGGCCTCAGATGCGAAACCCCCTGGAAAAAAGTCTTGACCAAGGAATGGCTAGCAAAAGACTTCTGGAAAAAAATTGACAAGGCAGACACCTGCCCCTTCAAGGTACTCAGCTGAAGACCAGAATCCAACCCAGATTGAAGAAAATCCAAAATCCGAGAAATAGAAAAAACCCGGCATGGCAAAGATCTAGTCTCACACCAATCAATATAAGATCTCCAGACCCTGTAATAGATGGAAGAGGAAGACCTCTTCCTAGCACTAACAAGAGTCCGAATGACCGAGTCGGAAAGACCCTCCTCCTTCAAGATGGAGGTTTCAGCAGCCAAGCCGTTAAAGCCAGCGTTGGTAAACTGGGGTAACACAGTTGTCCCTGAGTGAGCAGATCTGGCCGAAGAGGCAGATCGAACTGATCCACTGCCAGACGAACGATGTCTGCGAACCACACCCGCCTTGGCCACCTTGGAGCCACGAGAATGGCGGGAACTCCTTCCTGAACTAGCTTTCGCAGCACCCTGCCTAGCATGGGAATCGGAGGGAACAGATACAGGAACCCCAGATCCTTCCAGCTCAATGACATGGCATCCGTCGCCAGTGCCAGAGGGTCCCGAGACAGTGACACGAATGTCGGAAGCTTGTGATTGTGACGAGAGGCAAACAGATCCACCTCCGGCGTTCCCCACCGAAGACACAAGGACCGAAACACATGGGGATGGAGAGACCATTCCCCCCGGCGGGACGAGCACCGGCTCAAGAAGTCCGCCTCCGTGTTCTCCACTCCTGGAATGTACACCGCCGAAATGCAAGGAACATACGTCTCTGCCCAGACCAGAATCAGAG